>JAUTXW010001135.1:0-293352 GCA_030620095.1 Kuschelorhynchus macadamiae | reverse complement strand
CACAAACATTATAACATTTATGTTTAAAATTTTTAAAAAACATCTCGCACATATAAAATGGTACTCTATATTTATTTATCAAAAATGCATGCATACATATATGTATATATTCTTTTTTTGATAGCCTCAAAAATAAGGTTTAATGTGGAAATGCTTTGTTCTTGATGTGCAGAGTGTTAAATTCTAAACTATATATTATATATGGGAATCAAAGCGTTTTCGGACCTATGTTCGCATAGAACATGTTTCTTATTTTGGGAAGTGCTATACAATAAATATGAAAAAAACTAATTTGGTGTCATCATGCTTTCCCTAGGTATTTTTTTGGGATTTGGGAAAAACACCCTGTTTCTTAAAAGCTAGTCAGCGGATTAGATTGTGCCCATAAGAATATTAAGGGCACCATGATATAAAAAATTAGAAAAATTCGCCAAAAGCCATTTTCAATAAGTCTGAAATTTATTTATTTAATTACACAATGATAATACTTAGGATATAAAAAGTGTTAATAAAGAAAATAAATATAACAAAGACATGCAGAAATAAGTACTGTCTTAGAATAAAAAAAATTAAATATAACCAGTTCTGAAGGTCAGGACAAATCTCGCACAAAACAATCTGAAACAAGCAACATAAAATTAAATTAAATAGTGTATTTACACTCAGAAGAATGTTCAAAATTCATAACGTTAAAAAGGCAGGGAAAAAAACATTTCAGTAAGTAAAATAATGCTAAAATAGATGACGATGTAATAATATGGTTAACCATTAGGTTAGGTTAACTTTCAAAGTAAAAGTTGACTTTTTTAAGTTCCTAAAAATATATGATTCGCGAATTTGTTATTAGATAGATGTAAAAGAATTAGTATATGAGTAAAAGAAACAAGCAGAATTCCGGAAAAATCAGTTCGTTGGAAGAGAAACCTCCTGTAGACAACGAAAATTCAATTTCTATTAAATTGATGGATATGTCAGAAACAAAGGTTAAGGAAAATATAACAGTAGCGGAATGGAAAAATTTGTATTTGGAAATTATAAAAAATAAAGAGGAAATTATAAAGTCTAAAGAGGAAATTATTATTTCAAAAGATATACTAATTACACAATTGAATGAAAAAAAGAGAAAATTTTAAGAAATTATCCGGGTTCTTCAAAAACTGAATCAAAAACTTATTCTGAAGTGGCTTCAGTTAAACATACAAGTTGTTTAAGCCACAAAAACAAAAATGTAACCGAAACTAAAAATGATATAGCAGTAAAACCCACAAATCAAGAGAATAAGGATGAAAACATGGCAAAAAAAGGATATTACAGTAAATAATAATTATTTGGTGATAAAACCAACAAATAACCAGGAAAACAAAATAACAAGAAGAGATTTGGGAAAGTACATAAATCCAACAGATCTAAAAATAGAAATTACAAAAGTACAGGATCTAAAAAATGGAGTAATCAAGATTGAGTGTGAGAAAAGTGATGATATTATAAAATTACAAAAAAAAGCCGAAAGTAGTCTGGGAGAAAATTATAAAATTATGTTTTAAAAAAGAAAAAATCCAAAAATAAAGATAGTTGGTATAGAAGACGAAATAACAGCAGAAAATTTGATAAATTCTATTCAAAATAAAAATGATTACCTGGAAAATCCAAATTTGAAAGTAATTATTATTAAAAAAATGAAAACAAAATATATGGCAATTGTAAAATTAGATGGTTAAAATTTTGGGCGTATTATTGAAAAAGAAGTGTTATTTATCGGATTTTCGGTTTGTTCCGTTTACGAGTATATTGACATAATGAGATGTTTTAACTGCGCAGAAAATTACAACATTGTTTAAAGTGTGGAAACAAAGAACATAAAGCAACAGAATGTCAAACTTTAGTGGAAAATATTGTGTGTCCAAATTGTTGTGAACAAAATGAAAAATTTAATACTGGTTATTTTATTAATCACAAACCCTTTGATTTGGAATGTCAATCTTATAAATTACATATTGAAAAAATGAAAAGAAATATCAACTACGAAGTCACAAAGTAGCAATTACAGGAGATAAACATTGATATAAATTGTGAAAAGAATCTGTGTAAATCGAATATTTTTCTTATATTATATTATATATCTTAATATATAAGGCTTCCAAAATAGTAAGGATGAAGTTGAGAGTGTTTTGTATAATGAAAAGCCGCTTATTTTATGTCTAAGTGAAACTCATGTGACAGATGAAATATCAGATGAAGAAATTAGTTTTCAAAATTATTTTACTTTAAGATGTAATTCAAACTCAAAACATACTGGAGGATTATTAATATTCGTTTCGCATAAAATTTCACTTGTCAGATTTAGTAGAACATCTGTTCAATATGAGTATTGGTTTATACATTTAAAGATAAAATTGGGAGAAGAAATGTTTGATTTATGTCTTTACTACCGATCACCAAGTTGGAAATGTAAACGAATTTTTGGAGTTTTTTTAAAATCAATGTATATATTTTTGGGATAATGACAATACAGTAATTCACATAGGTGATTTCAATATAAATTTTGTAAATGATGATTTTTATGTAAAAAAATTGAAACAAATAACTCATATGGACTTAAACAACTCATTAAAGAATATACCCGCATAACCAAAAATTCAAAAACTTTAATTGACCTTTTAATATCAAATGATCATTCTATTAAAGCAGATGTTAAAAAATACCCCAAGATAAGTGATCATGACTGGATATATGGAAAAATTTTAAGTGTAGAAGAAAACAAGCCTTTGACATAAATTATGAAGTTTGTTAATTACAAAAAACTTTTGCAAGAATTAAATAAGTGTATTTGGTCTAGAAATAATCTAAATTTAAATCTAATATTTATGAACATTATGGAGAATGTAAAGAAATGTATTGATAAAGTTACCGAGTGTAAAATGGTTTCCTTAAGAAAAAAATGAACACTTTGGTTTAATAAAACTATTTTAGAAGCCCAACGATTAAGAGATTTATATTACAAAAACTTTGCTTTTACTAGAAAGATAGAAGATTGAGAGAGATACAAAACATCTAGAAATCAATATGTCAATATTTTAAGAACTGAAAAAAGGTCATATTATCAGAAACAAATTGAAGAAAATAAAAATAATAGTAAAAAAATGTGGAAAACATTAAAAAATTTAGTAAAACCAAAACAGAAATCGGAAATAAACGAAATTATTTTTGAAAATGATATCAGAGAAACGGATTCACTAGTTATAGCTGAAAAATTGAATAAATATTTTTTCAAAAGTATTGAAGAAATTGTAGACACAATAGATTCTGGAAATGAAGAAATATGTCCAAAATTACCAGAACCTAAACATATTTTGCAAACTTTTCATTACGTTTCTATAAGTAAACTAAAAAAACTCGTTTGTAAATTAAAATCTAATAATAATCATTCGGAAATTCTTTCAAAAATTGTCATGAATGAGACTTTTGAAGTACTTGGAAGCAGAATAGTAAATTTTATAAATTTATGTTTAAAAAATGGGGAAATACCAGTTGAACTGAAATGTTTGGATATAACTCCAGTTCCAAAAATTAGAAATTCTAAGAAATGGAATGAATTAAGACTTATAAATGTGTTATTGGATATTGAAAAAATTTTAGAACGGATAGTTTGTGACCAAATTTTACAATTCACTGAAGAAAACAAAATTTTAATACACCTTCAAGCTAGTTTCCGAAAAGGACATTCAACTGAAACTGCAATACAGTACGTAATTGAGAGCTGCAAAAGGAGTTTAGATAAAAATGAAACTGTTGCAGCAGTGTTCTTGGATTTCAAACGTGCATTTGAAACAATTGACAGAAAAAGATTATTATGTAAACTATATCAATATGGTTTTAGGGGTTCGTTTAAATGGCTAAACAATTATTTGGAAAGTAGAACACAAAAAACTAAAATTAATAACAAATTTTCTCAAAAGATTTCAAACAACATTGGTGTTCTACAAGGAAGTATTTTGGGTCCTTTATTATTTGTTTTGTATATAAATGATATGCCTAATATTTTAAATTCTTGTAAAATTCAGTTATTTGCCGATGATACTTTAATATATTTAAACGGAATGGATATTAATAACATTACAAATAAGTTAAATTTTGAATTGAAACTTTTATGAAACTGGCTTAAAGTAAATAAATTAAAATTAAATGTATCAAAAACCAAGTATATGATACTTGGAAATAATAATTTAAATATTAATAAAAATATAATTGATAATGAAAATTTAGAAATGGTTACTTCTTTTAAATACTTAGGAATTTTAATTGATTCAAATTTAAAGTTTGAGATTTATTTTGAAAAAGTAATTTCTGAAATTTCGCAAAAAACAAACTATTTAAAAAGAATTAGTAAAGATTTAAAATATTTTTTGAAAAAGATTATAATATGTACTACAATAATTTTACCCCATTACCTCTACTGTTCAACAATTTTATATAATGCCAATGAAGTTTAAAAAAACAGATTACAAATATTACAAAACAAAGCAATGCGTATAATTTTAGGCATGAATAAATATACAAAGACATCAATCGTGTTAAAAAAAATTGCAATGGTTAAATGTCAAAAATTTTATATTTTTTCTTGTTTACATATTTATATATAAAATTCAAAATAACTTGCTTCCGGAACATTTATGTAATTTTGTTATACTAAATTGTCAAAATCACGCATATGACACTAGAAATTGTCAAAATTTTTACCTAAATAGAATTTCGAAATCGTTAAGCTATAAGTCGGTGTTTTATAACGGTCTAATAAATTAAAATCTTCTATTAGGTCACAAAGGTCTTTAAATAAATTTAAAAAAGTGTTAAAAGAATATTTGTTAAATAACCAAGATTGATATATTTATAAAATAATCTTATTGTAATATTAAAAAAAGTTCTGTATTTAAACAGAATGTAAGAGTAGCATTTTTGCTAAATAAATCATATTACTACTACTACTACCAAACGTGTGATGGAAGTAGTAGAGCCTTGATTTTCATCCACTGGGTTGTGTTTGGAGACATATTTCCAGCTTTTTTCTCTATAATGTATATGGCTCTAATAATGGTCAGTTTACACTTTGTTTCTTGGTATAGATCATCCTAATTATTGCTTTTTATTTTATCTACTTATCTTATTTGTGCGAATTGGCATATGTGTTCTAAAATGTACAGTTGTAATATGCAAAGAATTGCTTTTATTAACAGAAATTGTTGTAATCAAAAATATAGAGATTATATAATTTAGCATAAGTAAAAATTTCAAACTAGTGTTTATCCAAACCAGGAAATGAGTATACAGGATGGATACATAACAGTGTGAAAAGGGAATATTACTATTTATATATTTCCTAGAACTAAAAGAATTTGTTTTTGAATACAGACATTTTAAATAAAATATATTTCAGGAATTGCTTGATATGGAATTGGACCTGATTGCCAAACAGCAAGAAGGTGCAGATACCACAGAACTACAGAAAAAATTAGCAGAACTAAAAGCAAAAGCAGCGACACTTGTCAGAGTCTCAAGGGGAAGAGGTAGAGGTAGATTTACCCCTATAGCCAGTAGACATTTGCTGAGCAAGAATAATTTGATAGAAAATAGCTTTAGTAAGTTCCCAAATATTTCCTACCAATATTGTAATTATTTTGTTTATTAAAATTCTATTATTTAGTTGTTTAGTTGTTTAAGCTGTAGATAAACTTTTATTTAATGCTTCATATATTATAAGTTATGGTTATCTTGGCAGACCAACAATTTCTAATTAAATGATATACATTCACAAATCATTTATGTATGATTAATTATCTTATTTGTAGAATTAACTGGAAAAATTAAAACGGCCAATAAAATTGTAAATAACGCGACTGCTTTGCCCACTTCACTGCCCGTGTTGCCGGTTCACACAGCGGCCACTATTCAGAAGCATGCTCTCGATCACAGACCCACCAGATTGTTGGTTTCCGGCTATGAAACGGAAGAACAGGATGCTGTGTTGACCCACTTCCAGGTAAGAGTAGGCTTTAAATTTCAAGTCATATGCTCAAACTGTTAAGGTGTAAAAAGATTCCATTTACTATCTAAATTTTTAAGGCGTTCTTAAATAAATAAAATTTAATTTGGTTTATCTTTCCTCTTTTAACTAATTTTTTTGGCTTTCATTTGATTCAAAGATAAATAGAGTTTATTTAATTTACTCCCATCAAATAGCCAGTGGCTTAAGTTGTATGTTTAAGTTGTGGGTACTGTGTACAAATATTTGATTTTTAAAAATGATTGTACTGTTAACGCATATATTAAATATTTTACTGCCAAAATATAAGTATAATCAAACTTGAAGATTCACTCAAGATAGAAGCAGTCGTTTTTAAAAAAATATATTTTAGTAGTCGATACTCCTCAATTATCAGTGGTGTAATAGTATTTCTTTTATGCTTTATAGCAAAAAAAAGTAATATAAATGTAATAATAATAATTATTATTATTATGGAGTTACAAGGTAAAGCAGATTCATACACTGCATTGAAAGGAGTAACCTAAAAACTATTTTTAATAGCAAATTTGCCATAGTAACAATGTAAAAAAAACTATAACAATAATTAATACTTAGTAGGTTCTCTTTTTTTTTAATAATGAACGCATGTTGAATTCGTAAGAATATCCCCTATATTACATTTAATTTTTCTTCAAAATTTAAAGTCAATTGAGTAAAATTTTTTACGTTTAATTTTTAAACCTTTTGTTTGGCCGCCATTTTGTCATCTTGAATTCATACCAACCCTTTACCAGTTTATCTATCACACTTAATGCTTGCACAAAATTTGAAATTGATCTACTAAGTAGTTTTTCAGACTGTTTTTTAAAAATATTTTATTAGGCTGCCATTTTTTTTTGTTATCTTGGATTCATGCCAAAATGTTAGCAGTTCATTCCTATGTAACACTTGATTTTTGTGCATAATTTGAGGTAAATTGGATAATAATTTTTCAGTAAAATATTACCAGGTCATCCCCGTATTATGATCCTTAATTTTTGGCCAAAATTTGAAGTCAGTAGTTTATAAGCTATGCCGCGAATAGACAGACAGACCGACGGAATTGAGAAAATATGTTTTTTGGTATCTAGGGACCCCGAAACGTAATTATCTGAAGAAATCTCGGAGGGCGCATGTATTGGCAGCATCAGTCCTATATTTTTTCCAAAAAAATTGTTCATTGCACATTAGTAGTAGCAGTATAAAAATCGAAGGTTTCTATGCAATACCAACAATTTATGCATATTTTTTGTCTTATACTCTAATGATTATTTGATGGAAGTACATTAAATAGATGCCAATTATAGATACATTTATAAAAAAAAATAAAACTACGCCTTAATTTATAATTAATATGACAGCTTTTTTCTTTTTGTTTTTTATTTTTTGTTTAAATTATTAATATTGTTACGCTTCTGTATTTATTAAGATACTTTATAATTCATTTGCAGCCACATTGATCATTGTTTTAATTTTAATATTAATATTTTCGATACCAGAGCTTTTAAGCAATGTTTAGAGGATTGAAAACTGTATATATATGTAAACATAATCTATTTTAAACTTACAAATAAATTATTTTCAAAAGAAAAATCACACAAAGGGAAAAGGGAAAAAGGTCACATAAATCACAAATTTAATCCTCTTACACACATTTTTACTTCGACCAATAGTACTAGTTAAAACATTACTAATATCATCAGATACTACGAGAGTACATCTTAGACATATCCAGCATTGAAATATATCGTTCAATTAGATGTTTTAGCACTGTATTTTAATTGTTTTTTGAAGCTAAAAAATAGGAATTATTGATAGATTTCTTTTAAGTTAAACGATTTGATTTGAAAAAGGAGAAGAAATAGAGGAAAATAGCATATCTGCAAGTAGCAGCTGAATCTGAATTAATGAAAAGTTTGAAAATTGTCATTTACAGGTTAAAGACTTTACATAGGTATATATTCTGATGTGGATGTGGCATAGGCAGAAATACATTATTTCGCGAAAAAGCCAAGGCAGCTCCGGTTATATTAAATACGCATAATTTGTTATTCTTCTATAAAATCACTGCTCGAACGTGTTTATTAAGACTGGCCTGATTTTCCCTTTTAATAAAGTCCTATTTATACTGAAATGTAGAAACATGGTATTAAACGCAACTTATTACTGTCACTATAATGCAATAAGAATAGCTAAGTGATATTATTAGAGGGATTTTAAAAACAAAATTTACATCTATTGCAAAAAAATACAATCTTATTAATAGAAGACAGAAAAGCACATACTTTTTAGAAAAACCAGAAAATAATGATTTTAAATCATATTTTTATTTCTTAAATATATATTTTAAAAATTTATTTTTTACCGGTCGCCAACAACGCTGCTCTGTTTTCCACCCTCTGCATTTACCAAATTTGGAATTCTAAATGAAATTATATTATTTGTGTAATAAATATAGAAGTAAATTCAAATAAAACCCAAGCAAGTTCTATAAAGCAGTTTTTTGAACACTCTGCTGTTTTGTTAACATTGTTCCTAAATTATTTCAATGATATTTATTTTTTGCTGAACATGGTTTATTATTATTGCCTTCAATTTCCAAAGTATACATTTATTTCCAAACTCCATTTGTTACGTTTTTAGTACAGAACTTTTTTATAATTGTTTTTGCTTTAAACTTCCTAACATTTATGACGAGTGTATGCTTATTGAAGTTCCAAATATAAATAGTTTCTATATTTAAAAATATAAATCCTTTCGCTGTGAAAGATACTAACCCCCATATTCATCAAAAAGGTTCAAGAGTTAGACCGGGTCTAGTTGCCATGGTACTTAAAACTCTTAGTTCGCCAGTTATTTTTCGCTTATGTCACTGTCATTTTGAAATTGTGACATTTAGAAGAATTATTTGTTCAATTGTTAAAAACGTCATCTTAAACCTGTCACTTAGACCTGGTCTAAATTTAAACCTCTTTAGTGAATGTGGGTATAAATGTAGAGTCGAACCGAAAGACGTTCCTCCAGTGACAAATGTGGACATTGTTAGTTATCAATTGTTAAATTTAAATGTGTATATCCAAATAAAAAATCATGGTTCTTGGGTTTTAACCGTGTCAAAATGGAATTACTATCCAACGCTTCGCCTTCGATTGCACGAGATATCTTCAGAAATAGTTGTTTCCCGAGATCTAAACACTGAAGTCAGTCCAATATGGCTGTAATTTTTTTTTGGGTTTAGTGTTAAGTAACTAAGAAATGTACATGGTTAGCGTAGCTTCATTTACACATAAAAATAAATATTCTTAGAAAATGCTAAACCACAGCTACTATACCTTCTTGCTAGGATACTGTCAATCTGAAAAGCATACATTATTTAGGTAAAAATGTTTATAAAAAATCTTTTCTTCCAAGATTTTACATCTGATTAATGCTAATTATTTATGTACCTTTAATAATGTTAGTAAAAAATTTAAAAAACCACAAGATTGTGAAATGTAAAGGTACAAAATGCAATATTAGAGATATCTTCGATCAGAGTTACTTGACGCAAAAATAAAGAATTACAGAGTTGTGTAAAGGTAAAAATGTTTATAAAACATCTTTTCTTCCAAGATGGTACATCTGATTAATGCTAATTATTTATGTACCCTTAATAATATTAGTAAAAAATTTAAAAAAACAAGATTGTGAAACGTAAAGGTACAAAATGCAATATTAGAGATATCTTCGATCAGAGTCCTGACTGAGAATCATAATAAGTGTTATTTTGATATTAATTTACGTTAATTTTAGTTTTTAATCTGTTTTAATAAATAATTATATGAAATCCTATCTATTTATTACATAAATCCACTTCTTCCTTCTTATTGACCAAAGTTTATTTTTATGTGTAAAATTAGTCATTTTTGGTATTAAAGAAATGAACACTGTCTTTCATCCCTTTACTTCCACAATTCACAATACAATGAAAACAAGGCATTTTAAAGTAAAAACAATTAAAAACAAAATATTCCTTTGTAAAAAACAGCTGATCCGTGACATATCTTTGGATTACCCAATGTGTCAAATCTTGGTTATCTGGAATAAATATCTTTACTCTTAATGTAACAAAAAAATATTTAAATACTGAAAATCTAAGATATTCACGATTAAACATTCTTTAGTGGTTATTCGTGGAACACAATGGAGCTCCCGTATCAGTTTTACGTAAAAACTAACCTACAAAAACGAAATTTAAAAAGAAAGTACACATTTGTGGTACAAAAATGGGTGATAATTTTAATGTTGGAACCAAATATAATCGTTTATAACCCATATTTCAAAAAGTATCTAACAAAACACAGAAAGAAAATTTAAGTTTGAAGTAAATGGACGGAAGTAAATTTCATTGTGTTCCGCGCTTTAACTATACATTTATATAATGTACTTTTTGCTCTAGTATTTTAAGAGGAATAACCAGATTTTCGTCTAGTAAAAATTGTTCAGTGGTAAAGTTTATTACACTTTACATCGTATACTTTATGCTCTAGTACCTTTAAGAGGAATAATCAGCTCTTTAGACAGTACACATTGTTCTTTCAAACAAATCTTGTAACTATTGCCTTTATTTTTTATTTATTTCGATATGGAAACTTAAGTTGCCTCACAGTTTAACTTTTTTGTTTCAGCAATTTGGAGAAGTTGCGGATTATACTATTGATACTTCACTACCCAGTATAACCCTAAATTACAAAACTAGGAAAGATGCCGAGTCAGCCTTATTAAAAGGAAAACATTTTCAGGTAAATTGAAAAAATATGTCCTGTTCCAGTCAGTTATATTACTTGTGAATGAGTCCGAAAACACGAAACGTGAAGCTAATTCTGGCAAAATATGATTTTTAGAATCTCATTTGAAATTTCTATATAAAATATTTCAGTCGTGTAGGCTCCTTATTAAATATTTGAATAAATATTTCTAGATAAAATATTTTCTATTCAGTTCTTATACTGGTAATGTTTTGATTTTGTTAAGTTATGGTATAGAAGTATTTTGCGCTGTAATATTAGAATTTATTCATTCATTTTTCAATAAAACTTGATTTTAAATTAATTAAACAAATAATGTTTAAACAGGTTTGTTTTGAATAGACATACAGACGACGGAAATTAAAAAAGTGTGGTTTTTCATGATTTCTGAAATAAAAATTCGAAGGTCCGAAAGTGATTTTTTTTAGTATTTCATGTCGAATACCATCTAAACATAATAATAATAAATAAGCCCTGTGAAAAACGACTTCGGAGTAGATGCTGTCTTCGGCGGATAACAATAATAAGAACACAAATTTTTAGCTTTGGTAAAATCGACACTTTTCAATGTTTTTTTACATAACCGTAATCTCACCACCCTTACCAAATCTACGTTATTAGTAACATCAGTATAATTAATGATTTAAAAATTAACGTTTGTGAAATAAGACTTCACACAAACCAGGGTTCAAAAAAACATGTTTCTCAGAGGTGATATATCGAATATATAAAAAACTAGCTGTGTATTAAACTAACTAGAATATTTAATAATTTAAGTTTTAAATATGTTTATTCTGTTTTAATTAGTTTAAAACTAGTAATGATATTTTAAACACGTTTAACAGACTAGATCTCTTTATAAGAGTTGTTTTATGTTTATTTATTATTTTAGGACAGAACTTTGTCAATAACGTGGCAAACTGGAAACGCTCATCGCCTACAGACACAAAGAAGTGGAGGATCCTCAACTAGAACGGTACTCTTATCGGAGTCCGATGAAGATCATTTGATCGATCAGAGTTTGTTAGAGGGTGACGAAGAGGTAAGAATTTATATGCTAAAATCAGGATTTCCTGTGTCTTGCAAATAGAGAGGTTTGATAAAACTTCAAATTCTAGTAATAAAAAATCGGTAAATTTCTTTTACCCGGAACTTCCCTCGTTTTAAATATTTATTAGGAATAGTGAAGTACGACCCGATTTAGTTTCGCACATAGTCATTTAGTAACACATATAAATTGCGTTTTCATTCATTTTTGTGGTCAGAAGACAAAATTCAGATGGGAATTTCCAGTTAAGTTCCTTGCAGATTACTTTGAGTTGTCTATAAAGATATTAAATTTGCTTAATTTGCAACTACAAAAATGAATCCCATTTCATCGTCAAATAAAATAGAGGGTAATCTATTAAAAATAGAAACAGTTTTTTGCACGGTTCTTTATACTCTAGAACATTCATAGGAAAAAAAAGTTCAACCTCAAACTCCCAAAACTAAATTAAATAAACAACTGGAACTTTTTGTTATGATTATGTTAAAAATATATTTTTTTTAATACTTAATCTATAATGGATTGTTATTTTGTTAGGATTAAAGAAAAATGCCCCCGCGCCATAGTGATATTACATGATTTATTAGAAATGCAAAAAGATAACGTTATAACAATATTTTTTAGAAAATACTATAAATATTCCAACTATGTTATGCTTAAATGTACACATAATTAGAGAAAAATGTATTTGTTAAAAAATATGAATCTGCTGTCAGAGTTTTCATAGTTTTTGATGAAACAAACAAACATGTCTTAAAGTATTGTCAACTTTCGCTGTTTGTGCCATTACCGGTAAATACTTATTTTTACTTTACATGTAAAGAAGAAATTAATATATGCCATTTGGTCATCATGGCCTACTATAATAAAACCATAGGAAATTATTAAGATCAATAAATATGTTATCTTAATATCAGGAATAAGTATGAACAATTATATATTTTTGAAAAATTTAAAATAAGCGTTTTTATGTGTTAGAAGCTATCTCTAACGCATTGCCTATACGGCAATATTTTTGACAGTTTTCTCGGTAGTCTTTAAAAACAAAGATATCAAACCTGGTATATACATAATCAGCATGAAGAGATCATGTTAATGCAGACAGGGCCCTCCATAAGAAAAAAAAAATAAGTTTGCGGGAAAAGCGAGAATCAGACAACACCGCCAGCGTTAGTATCGTGTTCGTAACAACCTTGTACTTCGCACCACATATTTGGAATCAAGTGGTTAACCGGCTCTGGAGATATTTCCCCGTATCGTGACTTTCCCCGGACCCTGTATATTTATATAGATTTGGATATGGAAAATGATAACCATTTTTTAGCAAAAATTTCTGTAGCGTTCAGTATTTGTAAGGCCATATAAATAAGTAAATCTTAAGTAAGCTTAAGCTTATCTGTATGTTTTTTGCAGCTTTGTCCAGAAACTGAAGAAGCTCTTCTCCAAGATGATGAAGAAGAAGACGAAGAGGACCGCTCGTGGCGTCGATAGTTTTTGTGGATGTCACCGTGTGCGATTTCGATAGAAACTATTTTCCTAATTTGTATTAGTCACTAAGTGGTGTATATATAAGGTATTGTAGCCCTCGAAAATTGTTTTTTACAATAAGAAATCTGAATCTTAAGTTGCGCCTGGTTAAGTGTGCTCTTATGTTATTTTGCTGACTGAAAATAGTAATGAGAATATCTACAAATCATTTTTATTCATAAATGCCCTTACTTCATGATATGATTTGGTAATGAACATATATCATACAAATGTTTCATTGTTTTAAAAGCACATGTGCACATTGTGTGTTTTATCGTTGTTTTACATGATTGTTCTACTTTTGCGTAAAATGTATTTATTTTCGATGTTACTAGAGAAATTGACAGAGTTTTTTTGTTTTCATAATATATTTTTTGCGTTTCGTAAACCAAACAGTAATAACAAAATCTTTAAGTGAAGTTGAAACAATCTTTGACTATATCAGACTCTTTGAGAGAAAATATGTTAAAAGTCTTGCTTGGGTCGTATTAACGGAGTAAGAGCACAAGGGGAAAAGGAGGATTATCATATGTCGATAGTTTATAGAATTAAGGTTTTTTAATTTTAAAACCTAATAATTATTTTGTTTCAAATAGTTATAATTTTAAAATGATTGTACTTTTCATCTCTATTAAAAATAAAATAACGACTTACAAAAGCGATAAAACACTTTTATTTTGATTAAAAAAACTATAACAAAAGAAAAAACAAAACAGAAGGAACGTCACTACTTCAAAAGAGGGAACGTCAGTTGAAAAGAAGGAATGTCACATAAAAACTGCTGATATGATGGTCTTTGAGCATGCGATTTACAGATATTCCCAGTTTATTCGTAGTTTACTAAAGTCTATTCAAATTCAAGATAGAGTGCATGTAAACAAAAGTTACTGTGCGGGCAATACGTCCTTAAAAGTTTGTTAAAAACTTATATAGTAATCGGCCACATTTATTTAAATGCGTAACCCACGCACAATAACTTTTGTTTACATGCACTTTATCTTGAATTTGAATAAACTTTAGTGACATTCCCCGTTGTCCCACTGCATATTATATATTTTAAATGCTTGCATTTTACGGCTGTTCCACTCTTTTCGCTAGAAGTCGTTATTTGGCACTATAGCACAAACGAAGTTTGATCCAAAATTTGACATTCTCCCTTTTCCTTCGGGCTCTTCATATAATGATTTTTCCGGTTCCGTATTTTACAAACACCGTTGTCTGTGCTTAAGCAAATCATTCAGAGGTGTTTTTTGAAATGAGAGTAACACTGATTTTTGAATGGTAATGCCTAGTTTTATCTGATTTTAATTAACTTCACTTAAGCTGCAATTTTAATGAATATTTCCCCAGTCTTAGGAACAACAAATATACCAGGTGGCCACGAACTATTATACCAGGTGGCCACGAACTATTGTAGGTTCTCCCTTTTTTTGTAACACGTTGGACACTAGTTGTCAAATTTTAAACCATATTTGACAATTTTGTTCACGTTCATTTGGATTTTTAAAAGAAACCCCCAGATTTTTATTTACGTTCTGTTAAAACTTAAAATTATATAAATGTCCTTTTTAGATTTTAAAATCGTAACGAAAGTGACTTGAAACTATGACCATAAAGGGGCCCATGATACTTCAGGTTAAGTAATAATACCAAAGCTATTAGACCAAAATCATTACTTAAAAACTGCTATATAAATGTAACACTGCAGCTAATTTTGTGTTATTATTTTTCCCTACACCATTCACAGTTCATTCCAAATTTATTCTCTGGTTGCCTCTTCCAAATTTATTCTCTGGTTGCCTCCTTGACAAATTTTATTAGGACGGACCCCACAAAATGATATTTTTATTGTATTTATAACTAACTAAGGAACAAAAACTATACCTAAATGTAATTTATTAGTAACACCACAATAAATAATTAACTGCGTTTTGAAGTCCTTGAGACTTCTCTTGATTTCTTTGGCCTCCAGAATTAGTTAACAATATTCTCCTTTGACTATATGATCCCAAGATTTGCTGTTGTGCAAAGCCGGTCTTTGCAGTTTTATTATTATTAGAAAGAAGATTCTCTTATACCACCTTTGTGTATTCTGTAGGAAGGAGGAGAGTGGCTCATAACGTATTAATGGAAGTTTTATGTTCTAAATTTTTTTCTAAATAACTCATTTGCGAATTTAGGCGTAGACTTGTCCTTCCCCTAAGGCACAATGTTTTTTGTATTTTTTTTTCGTTAAAAAATCAGTGGTCGTAATTATTATCTGTATTAAATGTGTGGCCTTGACCTGTTTGCAAGGTGCAAATTATGATACGTCAGCACACTGGTTATCTTTTGATAAACCTAAAAATCAAAGTTATTTTTTGTTAAAAACTTTTTACGTTTTGTTAAATTTGAAATTATGTTAAAATTATTAGAAACTAAAGATATAACTGGAATAAATGATCTTAAATGCTGAAAACTAACAGACTGCTATAAGAAATCTTTAATTCAATTACGTTTAAAAATGATCACCAAGTAAACAAAGATTTTGAATCATTAATCTTGATTCAAGATTGTTTAAAACTCGTGATAATTCACAGCTGTTTTAAATGCCATAGCGGTGTGTTTCTCTTACCGCCTTCATTGTACTACTTATAATATGAAAATAACCTATTTTCTTTTAAGTCATTATTGAAATTAAATAAAACTAATTTGTAGTGTTTTATGCTTGATTTTATATCCAATTTAAAATTGGAACGTTGGTATTTTGCTTTATATTGTATCTTAAAACAAGTCAATTTTTTAAACTTGCATTGTATTTCTAGTATTGGCTTTGTTTTCACTTAGATAAGTATTAGTTTAATTTTCACTTGTACAAATAATATTTTCCAAAATTATTTTTTGGAATCATACCTAACTACTATCATCGTAGGCAAGTGTCTTAGTTTATATATTCACTAGTGTTATATCATGCTTTTTTTTTAAGATTGTGTCTTTATAGGTACATTTCATGAGCTGTGTGATCCAAAAATCTGAATTAGGGCAATTTTTTTCGAATGCAGGATGTGATTGTAATTTAATATCTACAATTTTTTATATATCGATAATTTGAACAAAACGAAGAGAGGTCAAAATCTGAACTTTTTACCAAAATTCTGCAACATTATTTGGAAGGAAATGCATACATTTTATCGTAATCACATCCTGTGTATCGCATAGAGTCAATATATTTTTAATAATCTGGATTTTTGGTATATTAAATGTATAAAATGTAATTATTACATTTATAAATTGATTTGTATGAAAGAAAAAATAGATAAACAAAAATAGCCCTCTAAAAAATTATGAAAATAAATTCATAACGAGAAATAATTACAGTAAAAAATAATAGGTAGAAAAAATATAAGGAAAAAATGTATATTTTAATAAGTAATTGGGGCATAGAGAAGAGAAAAAAAAAACAAAATTTTTACGAAAGAAAATCGTTTGACATTTAGCTAATATTTGGCTAAAATATTTTTTGTTTCACCTTTGAAAGGTAAGTACGATTTTAATTTAATTTTTTTACCGGCGAAATAATGTGTAAGGAAATTTTATAACAAAATTTAGTGATTTCCAAATTAATTTCCTCTAATATGATAATTCAGATGTAAGTCGTTTTAGGTTAGATTTCGATATCTGAGCCAATTATGCCGAGCTAAATAGCTTCCATTTAGTTTGATTTTTGAGAAGCCAAGACGAGCAAGTTGTTGATGTTTTTTTCACTTAGATAAGTATTAGTTTAATTTTCTGTTCCAAAATTATTTTTTGTCTTGTAGTCAAGTGTCTTAATATATTCACTAGTGTTATATCATGCTTTTTTTTTAAGATTGTGTCTTTATAGGTACATTTCATGAGCTGTGTGATCCAAAAATCTGAATTAGGGCAATTTTTTTCGAATGCATAATAATCATTTTTTATATATCATAATTTGAACAAAACGTAAAATCTTTTTTACTTCTGCAACATTATTTGAAGATAATTTTATCGTAATCACATCCTGTAAGGTCTATATTTTTAATAATCTGTTTTTGCTATATTAAATGGAAATTACATTTATAAGAATATTTCTTCTTTTGAAAATAAATTCATAACGATATAAAAAATAATAGTTATACAAAAAATGTATATTTTAATAAGTAATTGGGGCATAGAGAAGAGAAAAAAAAAACAAAATTTTTATCGTTTGACATTTAGCTAATATTTGGCTAAAATATTTTTTGTTTCCCAAACGATTTTTTTAATTTTTTTACGCCAAAATTTAGTGATTTCCAAATTAATGTCCTCTAATATGATAATTCAGATGTAAGTCGTTTTAGGTTAGATTTCCTGAGCCAATTATGCCGAGCTAAATAGCTTCCATTTAGCAGATGTGCCTTTCATATAAATCTTTAAATTCCATCGCCAAATCGTTAATCCACTCCATGTATTAAGAAAAAACTAACACTTTAGTAACTTTTAATTAAGTCACTACGAAATCTCAGGTTTTCTAGTTAGTTGTAAACAAATATTTTATAATATATACTTAATTTGTCATTGCGCATGGCAAATGTGAAATTATACATTTAGTTCCAAAAATAGTGACGTACTTGATTTCTGATTTACGTCTTATTTTTTATACCAGAGGAGTGATTGTAGGTAAGTAATACATTTGTCTTTCAGCAAAAATTAACGAAATGGAAATTTTCTACAAGCTTCATTGATGTTAATGAAAAATTTCGGGCCATGGTTTTTTCTTATTTTTTTGGCTCACCCTGTGTATTTGTCGAGTATTTGTTATAGTAAATTTTTACCCGGTACATTAAAAATGCTTCTTCTACTAGCATTTTGTTTTTTTCTCGTGTTTATCGAAGAATACACCGTTTATTTCTTTGTAGGATTATATAGACTGAAAAAACTATTACAGTCGCCACAGCAATTAATTTGTTGTAGACCTCCCTATTTGACATTTAGTTAGTTCGCTAATTTTGTGGTTGTGTCTTTTATTATAAAATAAGGGTTTCGTGCTGCTCGGAGAAACTTCGTTCAAAATGAATGGTGAAATGCCCTGTTTAAGAAATATGTCAAGGTCTTGCGTTAATGTGTGGATAATTTTAATGGTGCCTTAGTTATGATGATGGAATTTCGATGAATAGATGTACACCCTGTTATGAGTTAGTTGATAACAATTTTATTCTAATGTAGCATAATGTCCAACCACATACGGCAGCAATAGAGTGAACTTTTTAGAAACTGCGATATGAATGCTATAGAAAATTTGTGGGATGAACTAGAGAGAAGGGTGCGTTCTGGAAATCCTAGCAGAAATGGCAGGTACATTATTAGAAGAATGGGATCATAGCCAGAGCTGGTAGTAACTGATATCTAAGTTACATTAAAGTAATTAAGTTACTCTGAAGTAACTTAGTTACTTTATGTAAATATTATATAGTTACCAGTCGCATGCAAGTAGGTGGCCGCGTAAACAGGTGCGTCAAAAAAGTAGATCAGCAAAAGTATTATTTTTTATATGAAGCTCCCGGTATATGAATGAATTTTAGAATTCTACGTACCTCTTTAAAGAAAAAATGTCTAAGGATATTGAATATAAATTAAGCCCACATTTAACTTGATAAATATTAATCTTGTAGGTTGTGTCACGTAGTTTTTTGTATATTTTAGTAATAAATAGGTCCTCGTGGATTATTTGCTACGTTAAAAGTTTTATCTGAATAAGTAACTTGCTCATTTTAATTTACTTACTGTTATGTTATTTTCAGTAGCTACTGTCATCACAGAGAAAAAAAAAACAGAGGAATTAAAAATTCTTCTCTTCTTCTCTCGTTATGAACCTGCATTTATTACGAATAGTGAAGTCTGACACAGTTTAGTTCGGTACATAGCCATTTCGAAAAACAAATATACTGTCTTTTCAATAATTTTGCGCCATTTTCTTTCACCATATTGGATTCCTACCAATATTTCACCAGTTTCTACCTATGCCAAATTTGATTTTTGAGCATAATTTTAAGTACAATGAATAAGTAGTTTTTACATTGACACACACCGCCATTTTATTCCGTCATGTTGAATTTGTACCAATTTATACCCATATCACATTTAATTTTTCTGCGAAATTTAAAGTCAGCTGAATAAAAAGTTTTTTTACGTTCATTTTTTAAGCATTTTATTTGGCCGCCATTTTGTTTTGCTAAGTTGGATAAAAAAATTACCCGTTGATTTCTACATAACACTTGATTTTTGTACAAAATTGGAGGTAAATTGTGTAAGTAGTTTTTTAGTAAAATTTGTTTTAACATTTCACTAGACCGCCATTTTGTTTCGCCACATTGGATTTTTACCAAAATGTTAACATGTCAAACTTATATGACCATTCATTTTTGTCCAAAATTTGAAGTCAATCGGATAAGTAGTTTTTTAGCTATGCCGCGGACGGACAGACCGACGTCATAGAGCAAACATGTTTTCGGCATCTAGGGGCCTTGAAACGTAAAGATCTGAAAAAATCAAGGGTGTGATTTTTACGAAACATTCCTTTTACGAGGAAAGTAAAAGTAAACATCTCAAAAATTACTAAAATTGTCTATAGGATACATTTAGAAAAAAATGTTTTTGATACTTAAGTTAAAGAAAAAATATGCGTAATGTGCCACTTGGAAAAAACTTAAATTTTACAGTTAAAATTTTTTAGATTTGGACAATACTTCAAATGTTATACAAGAAATACTTTCGCTTTGCTTTATTACTTTTTGTGACCATATGCAAACTCGCGAAAATAAGCACGGTGATTAACAAAAAGTGACGATTGATGATACATACAAATAAAAAAAACCAAATCGGTTAAATGATAGAACATAATTAAATGTTAATATTTCAGACGTTAATAATTAGATTTGGGGTTTGGAGGTCACGAAAAACATACTAAACATTCTACCACTTATGATGAAAGTGCAATCCTTTAAATATGCTAGTTGATTTTTGTTCAATAATTTGTTTTCTCTTCGTCATATGATTGATGAATTTGGTGGCATACAAAATAAAGAATCATAAAATTCTATACAACGTAACACCAGCACTATCAATATACGATTTCAAGCGGCTGCTAAGGCGATAGTGGTGATGTTACCTTTTTTATAGAGAATGTAGCTTTTTGTCATATTTATCTCGTGACAAAGAGAAAACCAGTTATTACACAAAAACCAACTTCTTGTAACAAATTTGCATATCTAGGAGGTCGCGTGTTCATCTGGGGTGTGAGAATTTTTGATATGTTTTTCGTGACCACCTAAATCTAACCACAAAATAAAAAAAAACGTGTTTCAATTTTTCCATCTTTCACATGATTTTTGACCCACTGCCTGGAGTGTAATATAAAATTTAGTTAAAACTAGTTTTTCTTATTTGCGTTTACATCTCTTTTACGAGTTTTTAATGTTTATTTTAGTATATTAACGTAGCAGCTTCAGCCGTATATTTTGTTGATATTTCCCTAATAGGTTTTTGATGTCTTAATAAGTACTCTGTTGCTAAATTATCATACCTAGTATAGATATAATAAAGAACCTAATAACGTGTTTAAAATAGATATACTACCTCTGTTAAACTCAAAAAACCAAGTATCTTTTTGGAGTAACTAGTAACTTTTGAAGAGTAACTTACAGTTACTAGGAACTTTTCGATTAAATATATCTTCTTGAAAGTATCTAAAATACTTTTAAAAAAGTAGTTTTTATCTTGTATCTAGACACATTTTTCCAGTAACTATTTAAGCTCTGATCATATTAATCAATGGAAAAAATTACTTAATCTCTAGTATGCTGAGCAGATTAGAAGCTCTTAGAGTTACAAGAAGAGGCAACACTTGGTACTAAGCACAGTTGTTTTAATTTGTTTCTTATTCAGTTATCCCAGTTTGTTATTAAAAATGTTTTATAAAGTTCGTACCAGTTTTTTTTCACTAGAACACGTATTTCTTGAAAATTATTCAGAAACTTGGCAAAGTGCAAGGTTCCAGTAAAAAAGTTGTTAATACGGATACTTTTAGAAATAAATTGATAAATATAACATATAATAAAAAAACAAAATGTTCGTAGGAGAAGCGTCGTTGATGTAGAGTGTAAACATTTTATATAAATTTTTCCATTTACATCCATGATTTTCCATTTCTTCAATTTTTGCTGAAAGACAATGGCATTACCTACCTACAGAAAACAAGTTTTTTAAAATCGGTTTACTGGTATAAAAAATATAAGACGTTAAACTTAGATCAAAAATCAAGTGCGTTTGGGTGCGGAGTGTGATGAATCCACCGAGATATTTCCGCCTAGCTCGGCTAGTATTACGGCGAGAGTTGCCAGATCGCGGGGGTCTCGTCTATAAAATTAGCTATCCTATTTGTCTCTTCTATAATTACCAATCTATTTGTCACTTAATATATTATTTTGTGTTGCGTTTTAATTTCCAATATCCTTCAAATACGCATTAAAATGTTTTCTAAACATGTAGACCTAAATCGCGATACTGAGAACACCGCCTCAAATCTTGCTGCTGACTGACGAATTATCTTGGAAGTATAATCGGTCTTTGGAGATACTAGATTATAAATCATCATACTTTTTATATGTTATTTTTTAAAACTTGTTCTTTTATACAGAATATCTTTTGTGCATAACAGTTTTTAAGCGGAGTGATACAGAAAAACAAGAATATCTAATTTTTTTCATTTTGTCAAAATTGAGCTTTTGAACTAACCTGCGAATATTGTGAGAAATTAGTTGTTGCAGCAATAATATTACACTAAGAAGAAAAATTCTTACTAAATCATCCCTGTGTACATAATTAGTCTGCAAAATAAATGCATACTTAGGTTAAACGACACCCTCTGTGAAAGAAAAACGTAGTTATCTCTTCATTTTCATCTGGGATTATTTTTTTCAACTGAAGTATGATATCATTTAAAAAATTCTTCAAGAATTTCAACACGTTTTTAACCCCTCTATCTAGGTTTGTATTTAAAATATCAAGGCAAGTTAAATGCAAAAGTGACCGGCAAAGTTAGTTTTCGCTACTTACTCTACGATACCGTTTGATAGCTTTTAAAAACTTACGACAATAAAGTGCAACTAATTTGCCCCAATCTTTAAACGATTTCGAAAAACACGACTTTCATTTCCTGCTAGCTAATAAATTAATAATTTTGTGTATGTTAGACTAAATATGCTTTAAATTCAAAAATGCAAAAATATTTTTTGAATTCCCTTTAAAAGTACTTATGTTTGAGTTGTAAGTTTTATTGAGGCCACCCTGTTTATTTCAAAGTAGTTTTGTATCAAAATTAATATTTCGTACATATACCTAGACAAAGGGAGGTTAAAATATAATCATATTAAAACCTTGCTCATGTCTAAATCTAAATTTGCTCTATTTTTACGCTTAAGAAATATTTTTACTATATTTTTTCAATATTCAGTTAGGAATTTTAACATTTCAAATGGAAAAAATAAAGATCTAAGAAGTTAATCAATATATTATAATATGTATTTTATTAATTTCTAGGTAATGTTCTTTAATATCTTATTCTACCACTGTAATTCTCCAGGAATATATTTGTCAATCAGACTTTCATAGTAGGGCCAGAGGGTATCGATATCTGGAATTTCCTGGCCCTTAGTGTAGAGGTCATATTGGCTAAAACAAAAATATTAACATAAATTTAAAAGCTCCTAGAACGAGGAACATATCGTCAAGGGCGCTAGAGATAGATCGTAGGCGAAAATTGTCTCGTGTTGATTTGCTTGGATGTAATAATAGCAACGATTTGGTGTGGTTATTCAATTCTTACTCAATATCAGGTCATTATATATTTGGCTTTAGGCGAAATATCTTGAGTATTCTAGAGGATTAGTATGTAAACTTAGTCCGGAAACAGAGCCATTTTTAGGCTGGAACTCAGAAAAATGAAGAAACAGGCCATTTTTTTTGAATTTACCTCTTCTAACTTCAACATCTGACAAAATATTGTAGATAGATATAGTTAATGTAAAAAATGAAGGTAGGGATATCGTGTACAAAAATGGCCATTACGGTTTTACGCTAAATATGGTAATTTTTGGGAGAAATGGATCGAAATGTATAGTTAATTATCTCTCACTGACATGTTCCACCAAAAAATATTATTTTTCAAAGGTTAAAAACGAATTTTTAAGGAAAAATTTGTGACTTAAATATATTATAATTAGTTTTTACCTGTAATCTGTGCATGCACGGTGCCAGCTGCTGAAGTGTTACATTTTCATTCGATTTAGAAGGGTACAGGGTTTTTCCGAACATTTTGGAGCCTTCATTTTAGAAGTTAGAAGAAAAAGTTTAAATTATGAAAGTCGAAGGATTTTTCTTTGAATCGGTCATCGGATAAAATAAATAAATATCAACAAGATGTCAGAAAACGCTAACATATGTTTTTTTTTAATGAAACAATTGTATATTATTATTTTATTAAATGCTCTTCTTACTGATTGTAAATATATCAGGTTTGATAGCTTTATTCGTAATGACAATCGATAAAAACCGTTTCATAAGAGGCAATATATTTTTGTTCATCCTATATATGAACTGTTAGAAGAGAAATCTCCCTCTAACTCATTGCCTCTTATGGCAGGGTTTTTGTCAATTTTCGTCTTTAAAGATTATGGTATTGAATCTGGTATTTTATTATTATATTATTATCAGCAAGAAGATTCCCATTTATTGAATACTATTATACAGGGTGTAACATGTATTTTTGACAGCTTTTCGATGTTTATTAGTTTTATACAACATGACAAAATCTGATAATTCAGAAAAATCCTTAAACTTTCATAATTTAAACTTTTTCCTAGCTTTTAAAACAAAGTGGTGCTCCAAAGTACAAATGACGATGCTCAGTATAATAAATGAAAAGGTTGTGAATTACTCTTTGATTTCATATGCAACTTGAAAATAAAAAAAATAAAGAAAAAAAAGGCGGATTGTGACACTACTGAGGGATTTTTAAAATTCTCAAAAATTTTCTGATGATACTAAACTGAAGCAATTTTATCATTTCTGAAGTTTTTATTTGCGGTAGATAATGGGATTTTCGGAAAATCCGGGAAAGTATACACCATTGGGTTTATAATGTTAATGCTAGTGATTACTTAACACAAACCGAGCGAGGTTTTCAATGGAAAACTATTTTCCTAGGTCTTCTAACGACAATAATACCGTACGCATAATATGAATAAACAATTATTTATAAAAGACGATTAAATCTGTAAAAGCGTTAAAACTATTAGACAAAAACATTTTTTCCTTATTTTGGAAAATTTACAGGTAAAAACTCACATATTGTAGCATCGGGTTTTCTCTTTCAAAATCATTAAAACATAAAAAAACGGCAAATTTTCAGTAGAGTTATAATATATAAATTTGTATCCTCGATGCGTTCACAATTATCAGATTTTTCTCTTGATAGCAGATCTCAGTTGTAGAACATTAAGGATAGAATTATCTCAGAAATTGTCATATTTAGGAAAAAATCATCAACCATTTTTGTTCAGGATATACTTATCTTCATATTTTACTTTGACATTATTACTCCAACTACAATGTTTTGGTAGATATCAAAAAAATGAAATCTTTAGTTTATGGAAATTTGATGTGTTTTTTTTCAGGATACGTATCAAAATGTGTGTGCCTAGGTGAATTATGTCGGTGATTTGTGAGTAAATTTTACAAGGATCGGAACATGACTCCAAGCGAATATAATATAATTTCGTTTGGACTAAGCGTTCTCCAGATGAATGGTACAAAAAAAAAACAAAGCAGTCCATAGTGAGAGATGCGCAAATATGCTTTGAACACTTCACAGGAAACTGCATGTTTTTAAGAAAAATTCTAAAACAGACTGACAATTTTCTAATTGCAAGAAATCAAAAACAATAAAAAACATTTGATAAGTAAAATACATATAAATTATTGATTGAAGCCCTAGAAGGAAAACTGGAAAAATTCAGAGTTAAACATACTTATTTTAAAATAAGATACTCCTTTCGTTAATTTAACTTACTTGAAGCTGAGCACCCATCTTTTAATTTCTGTTTGGTCTTT
Source organism: Kuschelorhynchus macadamiae (assembly GCA_030620095.1). NCBI lineage: Eukaryota > Metazoa > Arthropoda > Insecta > Coleoptera > Curculionidae > Kuschelorhynchus > Kuschelorhynchus macadamiae. The sequence continues at coordinate 267,788 of JAUTXW010001135.1, read as the reverse complement.
TTCAGTTACAAGATGTTCGTAATCACCGCCGGTGTGCCATGGGTAGAAACTGTGGAACCTGAAAGCAAAAGTAATACAGGTATTTATGTTTATTTTAATAATATTTAAATCGAATAATATGTAACCCTGATTAATGGTTTATTAATTATATTGAAATTACTTTTAAGCAAGAATATCTTAGAGGGAAATAATTTCAATAAATCAGCTGCCATACATTCCATGTCCTCATTATTTGTTGGACAATACTATACTATAAACAAAAAAGATTGAAGTGTGACCTGAAATATCTACCAGAAGTAGCTGGATATTTTGTATTTGGATTTTGGTTGCCTGAAATCGCCACCAAAATTATAGCTTCCCAAAATCGTCACGGTTAGTTCATTGGATAATATTGTTATCAGTGTTGTGACAATTATAGTAAAATTTGAAAAAAAAAACAATTTTTTTAGCGGATTTGTTTACATCGTTCTATATTAAAAAAAAATTATTTGAAGGTATTTTGACCTAAGTTTCAAACTGGAAATCATTAATTAAAACTTTTAGGATCGTGTACAAATCTAGGCGACAACTATAAAAGTTTGAATTAAATCTAGAAGGAAAAGATCACAACAATTTGTGGTTTTTGCAAAATTTGGAGAATTTTGAGCCAACATTGTAAGAGGAAATATAATCTTGTACAAAATAATGGTAAAATTTTCGGAGGTTCTTGTTTTTTGACATATTTTCAGAAAAAAACAAGGCAAAGCAATCGCCAACGTCCCTCAGAGCTAGAGAAGTGAGTCCGAAAGGATACATACTTCCACCATTTTCCAATATATGAGTCTGGATTTTTATACATTGTAGAGAGCTCTAGATTTTGTGAAATCTGCATTCGAAAATTTTTGATCCCAAAAAAATTTCCGCAATTGTAATACGAATTGCTGTTTCAAAATATACAGTAATACTTCTCGATTGGAGCATTCTCATTTTCTCACGTTTGGATTTCAGTATCTTGACTTGATTGATTACCTTTTCGTAAGCCTATTTGGTAATAGGCAGAATACTAAATGTATAGTGCGTTTCAAATTAATGCGGATTGACGTTTAAAAAGGTAAACGTTTTATCAAACTACCTAACATCCGAAGTATTTACTAACTGTACAGGGGTACAATAGGTCAAATTTTGTATATACATATTTTTGGTAAACTTGTATGTTTTTTCTTTATGCTATCTAAATCTATTACTAATTTATTTACATTACAAAACAAAGTAAATATTGTTTTCTATTTTTTTCGACATGTTGCTCGTTCAGTTTTGGCTTCCAATATTAGCAAATTATTTCTGTATTCTGTAATTTGAGCAATCTCTGTCTAGTTTAGGAAATTTGTTTTCTTTTTCAATTCCTCTTTTCAACTGGTCCCAAAGCAATTCGATAGGATTTAAAATACAATAATAAGGAGGAAGTCTTAAAACATAATGACCGTTTTGTTGGGCTAAGTAGTCCGCAGCATACACTTTTTTAAAGCATTGAGTCTGTAATACTTCCAATATTTCCCTCTTCGTATAATTTTCTTCAAGGTGCATATTATTTTGAGACAAAAATGTTTTTAGTTCTTCTTTTCTCGAGCTAGATGTGGGTATTTTGGGTAATAATGTTTCTGAGAGCATTCCAAAAAGAGCTATGCATATCTTAATAGTAATCTACCATCTTCTCGGAATTTTGAAATAGTTTTTTTAACGGCATCTGCTTTACAATTTTTTTTTCGAAAGTCCTTCATAGACGTTTAAAATTATTTTCCGTGCATCTTCGCTTCATGTCTTTGCTCCTGAACTGCCCAGAGTGTTATTAGTATTTTCCACTTACACGTTTTGTAGATCGCCTCTATTTCAAATTTTAGTATTTTCACCATTCAAATTTTCAATTTAAACACTGTCTTGTGACAGCCGCGGTCGCCACCTTTTAATATCTTAAAGTTTTCACCTCGAACTGTAAACGTATCCAATTTATTAAAAGCTAATTCTATTTCGTTTCTCGTCTTCGGTAATAGTGGTGTTATCCGTCTTCTAGCATAGTAACAGTTTTTCCTAATATTGTTGATATCCTTTTGGGTAACGATACTATCATGCAGCTACTTCTACGCTGTGTATTCCCAAACGTATAGCTTTGGCAGGCTTTATTCTGCAATTTTTCGTTGGCTTTTAGCGGCCTGCTTAATTAGATGTCGGACAATTTTACGTTTCAGCATTTTGATGACAATGCAAGACTAAGGACTTTCCTTCCATTATTTGTTACATCACCTACACCTTCGATTATAAAACACAATGTAACGAACTTAACACCGAAAACTATCTAAAACATATACAAGTTACTTGGATTAGAACCAGCAATAAAGTACTATGAGACCATAGATAGTGTTAAAGTTGGGGTGGTACTAAGATGCAAGATAAGTTTTGAAATCCCAAATAATTATAAGGTATGTTATAAAATACACTTTTGCGGATCAAAAATTGAACCCTCATTTTACAAGGGGTCCGTGGCGATTTTGTGATATCTTCATTTTGAACCTTGCCATAGTTTATATGGATGCCATTTGTAAAGTTAAATCAAAAGTTTGAACACATACACCCTAGTGTAAGTCAAAAATACTTTAGATGTGAGTAATGTTAACGAACAAAAGGACTACGCAGAAATCTTTTTGAAAACCGGCTTTGGTAAAATTGGCAAATTTTTGGTCTAGGACTAAGACATACTTAGTTCTAGACCTGAACAAAAGGTACAGTGGACACTGGAATTTAATTCTGTAACTAGTTTTTATCATACAGGGTGTTGAACTTTGACCAAACCCCATGTAAAATATATAGGGAATACAGGATTACACCAAATTAGAAAAGTTTTGCAGGGACGCCGATCCGGAACTGCTTTATTCTTAAAATACAGAGTGTTAAAAAACTAAATGATTTTCGGACTTGTGTATTTTATAGCTGGTTTGGACAACGTTTTACACCCTGTATGTAAAAAACTAGATTAAATTGTGCCCATAGTATCTTTTGCTTGGGTCAAGAACTACAATATATAAAACATTCAGCCAATTTTAGCGAAGCCGGCTGTCCTTAAGATTTGTGCGTGGTCCTTTTTAGAAGCTTTTATTTAACTTGCTTCCTTCGCCTGTCTTTCCAATTTGACCTATAATTTGGAATACTATGTAAGTTCCGTGGCAATGCAATAATATGGTACCATGATTCAATGGTACTATGAAGTTAAAAAACAGTGAATATCTTATACAGCGTACGTACAAATTCTGAAATGTTGGGAAACTTTTTTATTATTAATTTTAGCAGAAAAACAAAAAGTTTGGCTTGCCCCAAAACTAAGATTGGCTTAAAAAACCGTGAATATCTTTATATAGAGTGCCTAAAAATATAAACTAAAATATAAATAAACCTAAAAAATCTTTTTAAAAACATATAAATTGTTGAACTAAAAAGTAAAAAATAATATTTTAGGGTATGAAGTGTAATAGTAAAGCTACAGAAAAACCCCGCCCTCAATGGGAACATAAGACTTAAATAAAAACCCAATTTTTAAAATTATGGTATTTTGTTATTAATTATTTTCTCACTTCTGAATCTTATACGTTTTTTTAGTGAATATTTTTTTTAACTCATATATTTACCTTATCATTTTCAGTGCATGTTCTGGAAGTTTCGTTTTGTTGTGTTTCAGCATCCTGTATAAATATTCGTCATGCCCCCAGGATATTAGGATTTTGTCCAATCCACAGTTTGGTTTGTACATGCCGTATTTGGTACTAAAATAACATAACTTAGTATAATGCGCATATTATTTCTGTGGTATGAGATAAACATTTGTAATTTCAATCACTGTTAACTAATAACATTTAAATATTTAAAAAAATAATAATCTACCGGGCGTTTGGAAAGGAAATGTTCAAACTACATTCTGAAAACATACAAATTGAAAATGGGGGAAGCTACATAATAATTCCCAGACATAACGCTGCAGATTCGCCGCATTTGACTTAAAATCTGACTACACCACAAAATTTTAGGTAAGAGTTGTTTCGGAAATGTTTGCTTCAGGTGCCTGAACTTGCCTCGCGTAGTCAAAGGTGAAACGTCGGATATAGTAAACCCAATTGGACTATGGATTCTTAATTACTTCAATAATATTTTTATTATATTAGCTTGTGTTCGTTTGTTGGTTTACTTAGATATTATTGATAATTGTACGAATGCAACCAAGGTCATAATTTCTACGATATACTCACTTTTTTTTAAACATTTAAAGAGTTAAATACATTTTGCAAATATTTTATCTCTACACCCCCCTAAAAGCTCTAAATTAGTTTTTATTTATTCTTTCAAATTTTCAAAATCATAATATCAAAAATCGTAAAACCATGATTTAAAATGTTAGCTATCTCTTGCCTTATGCAATATGTTTTATACATATTTTGTACCCTAAAAATATAATTTTCAGGAAGAAATTTGTAAGTTTAATCAATGAATCCTTTTCCAAATTTCATAATACCCTTTTGCTTATGTTAAACATTTTACCATAATTAAAATAATTTTCCAAAATAGCACACTTTTGTAACTACGGTGATATTTTCTTCAGAAAAAAAGTACAAGGGCTTCGATAACCATTGTTTTTCGAAATAAGGGGTGATGGTAGGAGCATTGACATACAAGCGACGAGAAAAAGGGGTTTTTAGAATAAATATTTTGTGTGCTGCTTCTTTACTGTAGTTTACTATATTTTTGAGTCGATAGAATAATTACCTCCATTCTTTCTCTACTACAACTACCAAGGTTATATCTTTAAATCAGCTTTCTAATATTGTATTCAAGATGTGTAACACTGTAGCTATAGACATTTTTTTAAAACTTTTTTTTGTCGCAAATATAGAAAATCTGAGAATACTATAAAAACCACATCCAAATGTCAATACAATTTTTATTAGAATTATGGGACAATTATTATCAGAGCACTAGTTGTTTGTTTAGTAGAGGATCCTTTTGTTGTTTTGTGTTTATTTTGGGTTTTCTTAATTTTTATTTCTTTCCGACACGAAAAGTAGATTTATGGGTGTAGTTCGTAAACGTTCTGGGGATTATAGCTCACAATTTAAAAGAAAGTATGTATTACTAAAATAAGTGCATTTTGATGGGCGTATTTATAGTATCGTTGTATTTGTGGGTTTATTTTTCAATAACTAGTTTGATATAAAAAACATTAATCTGTTTTTAAAAGTGTATTTTTGACTATTAAATTGCCACTTTTTAATTACCAAGTAATTTACTTGGTACAACGCTGCCCCCCAGTCATTGCGCCGAGGGTGCGTTGCTTAGGCCCGCTTCTCCGTAGTGAATAGTAATACTGTTAAAGTTATATCTATTTTTTTAATTCTTATGAACAGAACCAACAAATATTTTTTTGTAAGTTGACTTTTTGAAGGAGTTGAAACAAGAAATAGAAAAAAATACGAATGGGAAGATGATTATGAGAAGCTGTACGAAGACAGTTAGGGGCGTCACTAAGAGGAGGGGCGGGGCATCCCCCAATTTCTTGAGCAATTGGCTAAATTGTGGTTGAGTTGGCTATTACCTGTGTTAGTTGGCAAATTATGAGAACATTTACCAACAGGCAGTGTCTATACCGAAATTACTTTAAGACAAAACGCATGACTTTTTCAAGGGACTCCTCTGGAGATAGTAGAAGTGACTGGGAGGCGATAATGTGTATAACGAATCCATTCATTTTAACCACATTTCATTTGACGATATTGTTTTCCAACAAGGTCATAAACATTTATTGGAAGAAGAACTACCGGAACAAGTCGATGATGAAGCTTTGGCCAAAGTAAGTCGAGAAGGAAAATATATAACCAAACAAGTAAATTTAAAAGAAGGTAAGAACGGCCACAACTGAACATCTAACCAAACATTTACGTCAAAGAGAGTCACTTCGAGAAATATTGTTCATTTTATACCAGGTTGTAAAGACGAATCTCGCATCTGCTTTTCTATAAATGAACATTTTCTACAATATTTTCGTGATAATATTCTTGACATAATAATCCGCCCTACCAATGAGGAAATCGCTAGGCAATATTTTACATTTGCTTCAAATAGACATAGAAATATTAAAGACAAGCTGTTAGATTTTTTTGGCTTACTGATTTTCTCTGCAGCCAGAAAACAGAATCACTTAAATACCAGACAAATGTTTGAAGCTTCAGTTTCAGGAACTTTATATCGGACTTGTATGATTAGGTAGCGTTTTGCCTTTTTGGTAAATTGCATCAGATTTGACGATAAACTTAGGGAGAAACGATGCGGATGGACGGGTGCAGACATTTCTACACCCTCTCTTTTTATCTTACCTTAGATAAACAGTTTTTAGGATTTAGAGGAAGGTGTCCGTTTAGGATATACATCCCAAACAAGTAAAATATGCTCTATTTAGAAAAGACCTCACTTCACTCACTGACCTCAGTTATGTAGTAGTACGACCTGCTCTAAAAAAACCCGCATATGACCATTATGTGTTTTCTAAGGAATGATTTTTATCGCGAATATTAACTCGTATGTTGCAATTCACACAGAAGTAACGTAAACCAGTTTCCCGGCACCAGTTTATGATCGAATTGAGTAAAAGCCTTATTGCTGACCATGGATGCATTAATTATTATTTTACGTCGAAATATTCGATTGTATATATGTGAAATCACTGGAATCTAAAACATCCGATCTACTGTTTAAATTTCTGTACCTATGGAAAAGAAACGCATTGTTTGCTGTTTCTATCCTAGTGGCCAGCTGAGAATCACAACCAATTTTTGTGATCAGTGTAAAAGAGCCATTTGATATAAGCACAATAAGAACTGTTCGGAATACTCCTAACTAGTGTTTTTGCATAATTTTTAATTCCCTCGCAGAACAGAAGTATTGTGATCGTGAAAAAATCATTCTCCGAGAATTTGTCAAATTTTCACATTTCGGGGCCTTTAGATGCCGAAAAACATGTTTTCTCAGTTCCGTCTCAGTACTTACCCAGTTTACCTCAAATTTCGCACAAAAATCAAATACTATATAGGATGAACTGGTAAAATCTTGGTACGAATCCAAGATGGCGAAACAAAATGTAAATTGCATTAGATGGCTGCTTACTAAATTATTTTAAAATTCTGCTTGAAGAAACTACTTAATGGATGGATTTCAAATAGTGTGCAATAATTAATTGTAGTACACAGATGAACGGGTATAATTGTGCTACAAATTAATAATAATAATAATAATAATAATAATAAAAATCTTTTATTTCAAAATGGAATTTACAAAAGTGTTCTTACTAAAATGTTTTGGAAATGGGGTTATTCCCGACACCTTAAAAAAGGCGAAGTTTAGCCTAACAGCTATTCTTATACTTGACTTTCCTTAAAGGGCCCTCTGTACACCCATATGCTCTGGACTAAATACTAAGAATAGCAGAAACAGTTGAATATAATGTTTGACACTTAAGTAGAACAAACACATATTAAAATAACTAAAAAACAAAAAAAAAAACGGAACACATGAATTTTGAACCTTCTGTATTCTCCTCTTTTCAATATTAAATAAGAATGGAGCATAAACCAAACTACAATAATTAAAATTATACAGAACAAGTGATTCGGTTAGCGATTTTTTTAAGTTTTTGTCTTAGTATGTTTTTATTATTGTACAACAATTTAAGGCCGAGATACGATTTCTTTAGAATATTACTTGGTTGTTGAGAGAATTTAAGTTTTTTGTCAAAGGTTACACCCAACGATTTAGCACATTATACGCTCCGAAGCTTCTTGCCATTTATGTTTATGTTTAATAGGTGTTCCATCCTGTTAGTTCTCGCGCCCTCAAATACCATCAACATAGATTTCCCTGGATTCAATGTTGTGTTCTCTTGAGAGCTCCTCCAGTTGACGCAAGTTTTCATTCACGATGTACTCAGCAGCATGATGTTCGTACGAGTAAAACTCATATTGCCACTGAGTATCATCCGCGTAGGTATAATAAATACATGAGGTAATGTTAGAAGAATAATAGAAGCGGACCAAGGATGGACCCCTGAGGCACTCCTGAGTTGATCGAAGGGACGATCTATTGTCTCGTACTACAACCCGCTGGCGGCTTCCCTGAAGATACGATTGAAAAAAGTTCAGTGCTCAATGATTTATGGTATCGAAAGCCTTAGAAAAGTCAAGCAACACCATAATAGAAATTTAAGATGGTGGCCAAATGAAATGTTTGTAGTCGTGAAAAAATCACCCTCTTACATATCTTCATGTTTTAGCCTTCCTAAATGCCAAATATTATGTCATCAATTCTGTCGGTCTATCCGTCTGTCAGTTCGCAGCATAGCTTAAAAACTACTTACGTGATCGACTTCAAATTTTGGTCAGTCATATGGGGACGATCTGGTAATATTTTAGTAAAAATCCAACATGTTGGAACAAGAAGATGGCCTAATGAAACGTTAAAAAATTGGCGACCTAATAAGCATTCAGTGTGGTAAAGACATAAACTGGTAAATTTGTGGTACGAATTCAAGATGGCGAAACAAAATGGTGGCCAAATGAAATGTTTACAATATCATCGTTAAAAGATCTTCTTCAATCGAATTTTGCAGTAAAATTAAATGTGATATAGAGATAAACTGGTACGAATTCAACGTTGAACAAAATGGCGATGTATGACTGTAAAAACTACTTAATCAATTTATTTTAAATTATGCTCAAAAATCAAGTGTGGTACAGGTAGAAACTCCGGGTAAAGTAAATTTACCGATGTTTTTATATTAAAATAATTGTTTTTATATCTCTAATGAAGAGTTACTTTATAACTTTAGTACAAATACATTTTAAATAAGTTAAGTGTATAATTATTTGAGGTCATAAAAATTACGTCACATTAGTATTAACATTCTTTGAAACATATTAGTATTCTAGGGTTAAAGGGCAATCCGTGTCTTCTCTGAGTACTTTTTTACATTACCATTTTTCCAGGATATATTTTTAAATATTACACATGCTTTTAGGACAGGAATTAAACTTTCTAGATTTACAGCTGAAATTTCAGCCTCATTAAACTTTTACGTCTATCAAGGAAAGTTAAAAAGTTTCCCGTCCCTTGTCGTAAAAAGTGGAAAAACAAGTCTAGAGCACTAGATAACACGGTTAGCAGTGCATAGTGCCGACCCACTTAATTTGGATCAGATAATAAAGATCTTTCACCTCGGCATAGCAACAATGAAAGTGGTAGTGGGTACAGGGCATGACATCAGTGGCGCAACGAAAAATATTACCCCGAAGAAGTTTTGTTTAGGTTAGGTTAGGTTTTATTTTAAGATGTAAATCATACGAAAACAAAAGTTAAAACGTTAATATTAATTAACAGAAAAAATCATAATTTAAAGTTCCTCTACGGTAACTTATATCTGAAAGGAAACAAATTGTCTTTACATTTCGATATTTTAGCAGTAACCTTTCAAGTTATTCCCCATATATTTATGAGAGTGATACAGCTGGTTTGCCATTAAAACAGTGTAGCTATTTTACAAAAAAGATACCGGAATGTATTGAACAGAGCATGTCTAAGAACTGAAATGAAATTTACATAGTTGATAGATTATTTTGACAATGTTCGAAAAATTGTAAAAAAAGTATTTTCGCCTATTCCATATTATTTTAAAAACGAAACAGTTTTTTCCATGGTTTCGATTCTAAACTTCGGTAGAAGCGTTTAGTGAATCGGTATGATACATGAACTTGCTATACAGAGATTATGGTCTCAATTTTATGCAGAAATTTCGGAAGTGGAAGCTTGAAATAGAAAATGAGAAATATTTATAAATCATCCATTTCAGTTTTTTTTAATATATGTTAGAATCAAAGAAAAATTTGTATTTTGCGGCCAGCTATCCAGTGAATACCAGTTTAAAACTTGGACATTCACTCTTTAGGTATATTCTAATTTGTGTTTCATGTATGGACTGAAAACTATAAGTACGAGAAAATAACAGTGTTAGTTAGGAATCTGTAATATATTTGTTTGAAAGTACCTTTAATAATTTTTATTTTAAGCATATTTCTCGAGAATCTACTTATTTGGTAGGGGTAGTTTTTTTAAATTGCTTATTCTCCTTGCTGGAATTGAAGATTATACACCAAATATATTCTGTATGGGAATTTTTGTATAATTCTCCGAATAGTTTAAGACTATTTTTTGAATATATCTTCACAATTGCCAGCAGCGTCCTTAAAATTGGTTTAAATTAAAATACAAATTACCACTTAAGCCTTGTCACTGTCCGAGTGTCACATGCTTGCCGGATGTTGCATATCTATTTAGAATAGTTGAAGTTGATATAATAATAATTATTACCTCCATTACGTTTCGTTATAAATAAATAATGATGGCTAAAATATATTAATTGTAAATTTCAGTATTCCAGATATGAATAGTATTTATTTTTAAACCTTAGTTTGTAACATTTGCCTAAATTTGTGAATAAAAATTAACTTTTGACAACATGCCTCATTTTTGGGCCTATTCTTATCCCCACTCATAATTATATGGAGATCCCTTGATAGCACCTGTATGAATTAAAAAATCAGCAGTCAAGTGAATCAATGTCGGTAGACAAACCTCTCAAGTTAAATATCTGGGTCTGTTACTTCTTCGTCTTACTATTACTATAAATAACCAGCATTATTACTACCAACCTATGTCTTCTTAAATAAATTTCTAATAAAATAATATTGTAAATAAAAAGTAAATAAAATACTCCCAGTTTATTTTGTTGGTTTTCTATTAAAGTGTCAAAATATTTGCCTAGTATTGGTTAAAAGAACGGATACATATTATAGGCTTCCATTATGAATAAGTCAAAGCATGATACTTGGCTTGATGAACTTGTGCATTATTTTAAAGATGTTGATCCGATTCAAAATAGACCTGAAAAGTCTGACGTCACGTCATTGTTTAGGTTGGTGCACCTGACGTGGTTCCAAACAAAGATTTGCTCCATGTAAATCTCCATAAATTTTTTTTTGTAGTGCGATCCCAGTTAAGAATGTTTAGTGACTTTCTACGAAAAACAGTGAAAATAAAAGGTAAAAATGAACATCAAAAAATAGAAACGGACAATAACTGATACAATTTAATTATTTCTAATTAAATGTACCTGAGGTTGTGCCCGTTTATTGTTTACTTCCAATGCTTGTAAAAAATGTGTAAATATTATATGTAATGTATTGTACAGTGCATACATCTGGGCTTTTTTGTTGGTAAATTTTGTGGCAAGCAGAAATTTAGGAATAATTGTATATTCTCCATTCTGACTTACTAAATATTTTTACTTAGAATAATATCGCACTTTCTTATAGATTTTTACATGGAACAAATCTTTATTTGGAAACACACCAGTAGTACTAACCTAAAACTGACGTTACGATTTTTCTGCTCTATTGTCCTAGAAGCTCCCAAAACCCAAGATGGCTGCCAAATCTTAAATTTTTTGTAATAATGGATTTTATTACCTATTTTGCCTGGATCTGTTATAAGATTATGAATCTATGTACATTTTCTTCTGGGGTTTACTTAGGTGAATGAGATATCCCAACAAGAGCATCAGTAAGTTCAAGCAGATCCTTACAAACAACATGAAACATAGAAAAAGTCCATGTCTCTGACGGTTATGCCAGTTTGTTGCCTCAGATTATCTTGTGAGCTGCCAAATATAGCAAATAGTTGATACGTCAGTATCCGTGGTACGTATCAGTATTTGATGGTGTCCATCTTTGTATGGATGAATATAATGTAACAAGATGAGCATCTGGGATAGTGCTTGATACTCTTAAAGCGTTTTTTAAATTGGGACGGAAGAGTATTTGAGGCCCGTGGCGGTCTTTCATTTTACGGCCTTTTTTATACGATGACCTTTTTCTACGAAGGGGAATCCTAACAAGCAAATGCAAACCTAGCAAAGAGAGGATAAAATCTTTATTATTAACTTATCTCTGAAGATATTTTAGTAATATTTAGAAAGTATATTCTGCTATCTTTATTCTTAACATGTAAATGGCTCAGAACCCTAAAAGTTCAATATATAAGACACTGATTTCAGTCAAATTCGTTGGTGGAAGAAATTTTTCTTTGAAATGTTTGTAGGAACAGAATTTGTTCTGTATTCCCAAATTTCGGTCCAGGTTATATCCTGAGGACATATTTACATTTTTGAGTAGAAGTTATTCTGTCACACACATAATGCACAACCAACCATAAATAGTTGGAGATGTTAAACCTAGATGAAGGTTTCTTGCTGCTGGTTTCAAAGCTGCTAACGTAAAACATTGTTTTTGAAGATCGGCCCCTTTACATCCTGCTTGTGTTGGTTGCTCAAAATAAAAAAATGTTTGTATCGGCTTCATATCTGTTTTTTATTATTATTGCAAGTAGATCAACTCAGTACTTTTAAAAGAGCATCTGTCTTTTACGATTGCTATAAGAATTTTGGGTATCCTCGCCCCCTTTCCTCATTTTCTTTATTTTGGGCTAGCAATGTGAACATATTTGTTACACTCTTGTAAAAGAGCTTTATCTGAGCGGGTAACTAATTTATTTTTTTATATTACCTATAATATGATCAAAAATAAAACATTGCAATTTAGCTGATAACTTCTCTGCTTGAATTGCGCGGACTCTATATAGATTTTTTACCTCCATGAAATATTTCTGATGTGCATTTTACATTTTTTAGCTACTTTATTTGTATAAGTATTAGTATTTTTTACAGGGATGATAGAAGGGGTAATTTCCACTCTTCGGTCTAATACAAATCAAATATCAAAACTGATATTCGAAACATTTTTTCATAGATTTTGACGTATAACAAAATACTGCAGACAGAACCAAAAATCAAAAAATATCATTTGGCTATTTACAATTTTATTGGTACGTGGCGATGTAAATACGGATGGACGAATTATTTAGAAGTAGTATTTGCGACTAAACTGTTGAAAGCTAAATTTCCTTTTCAATTGGCAGTACTGAATTTCAAATGAATAATTTTTGCTTATAAATTGACTATCTGTATCCGTTATATTGCCACTCTTATTTAAGGTAAACTGATAGAAATAGTATAAAATAAGGACTTTTTTTCCGGATTGGCGGTTAAAACTCCCAAGAACCAGTTTTATCTAGAGTTAAATTAAAGTAATGATTTTTTTTTGGTTGTTCATATCATTTACGCTCAATTAGGTAAAAAACAATAACTAAAGACCTGTTTTTGTGGTTGTTGGAATCACGACGAGCTTTAGAACTTATATCTCATTAGAGTTTCTGACATTTTAAGTTATATCTATGAGATAACGAAGATAACCAAACCCCCCTTATATACTCCACTGACCTAATAGAAGTGTTTTTGTTTAGCTAAGCAATATGAATAATAGAATACTTATTCGGTAACATGTTTATCAAATTGCTAGGATTGTATTTCAACCAAATTGGTCCCTTTAAAGTTGCAACCCAAGGCGGACCGCTCTCTTCTCCTCCTAGTGCGCCACTGCTATTTCAAAATATTAGTCTGATATTGGGAATATTCTACTAACTATATGATCTGATAATATTATATACTGTTCCATAAAATTATTAGCTAATAATATTTATAATGAGTATATAGCTTAATTTATCAATTCGTTTTATTTGACTAATAGGAAGAGGGTTTCATATATTAAACTAATGTATTAGTCTCAATATGTTTTGTATGTAGGTCTTTTGAAAATGATAAGAGACCTGTTTCGTAAAAGTTACTAATAATATTAGTTAATATTGTTAGTCTAACCAAATAATATAATAATCCTCTGTTGTCAATTTTCTGTTACACAAAATGTTTCATTAAGTATTAAAGTAAAAAAACTAATATTATTTTATTAAACTAGTAGCCTGATCAAACTTGCGCGATGTTTAAAAACAGTTTGCTTTCTCGCAATAAGGATCTCTGGTGGATTTTTATTAAAATCATTTTGTGTTTAGTGAGGCCTTTATTATTTAACAGTGGGAAGTATATTTCAAAATATGAACAAAGCTACAAAAGATTTTCAAAGATCCAATAAGTCTATTTAGTAAAGTAATATTTAGTTCAATTGAATGGTACAATCAGCTTCACGTAATACCTTTGCGGTGGTGACTTGCGTTGGTCCGATTTCGGACGATAATCAAAGTAAAGCATCGCCGCGCGCGCCTTGTATTTGGATGGGTGACCACCCGGGGAAGACCGTGCTTCGTCTAGAGGTGGGCTGCTAATAATAGGTAGTAGTTATTGTACATACAATAATGACCATGGCAGTACTACCGCGTTCCTTATAGAGATACCGTGAAGTGCAAATGCATGTTTCGGTATTTGGAGAACATCCAAGCAAGGGGGGCTTATTTTTAGGTTTCAGCACTGGTATGTCTAGATATAATAAAAGTACCTCAATATGTAAATGTAACACTTTACAAGATACAAGAAAAATAATTTGCAGGATAAAAGAAAAATAATTTACCATTGTTTGTTTTCTAATGTCTAGCCAAGTACCAATTGGAACATAAGTGTAGTGTTTTTCAAGTGGAACAAAACAAAGTGAGGTTTCCTTCTCTCTCTCTCTAGGCACCTTCTCATAATCTGAGGTTAGTTAGCAACATGGCATATCTCCACCTATCTCTTCTTGTACGTATTAGATGTTATTTAAGTCTGTCTAGTTCGTAGGTTACTTTTTTAAAGTCTGTGGTTTATTGTCCATACTTCAAAGCCATATATCAAAAGGAATCAAACGGAGCTCTTAATTATTCGGAGCCATAGTGAGATTGTATAGTCCTTTATTTCAGTCTAAGTTGCTCTTTTTACTCCTCTGTGAAATTCATAGAAAACTGACCAAATAACTAATCCTTCATTTATGAGTTTATCCTAAACACAAGAATGTATTGCGGGAAAGGCAATTGTTTTTAAACAGCCTTTTTTTCTAGCCTACTACACTAGTAAAATAATAATATTAGATAACTGACAAATCATAAAACCCATTATTTTATTAGACAAATAAAATGAACTAATTAATTAAGCTCTAAACTCCTAACAAATTATTAGCTAACAGATTTATGAAACAGTAGATAATATTATTAGATTAATGGTAATATTGGCTTTATCCCTATAAAGCCAATGATTGTAATATGAGTGTAAATCGCTACATACAAAAAATTGTCAAACTGTAAAAAAAATTGCGCAATGAACTGTGCAAACATGTTGTTCGTGTATGCCTATGATTATTTGTGCAACACTCACCGCTGCGCAACAGGTTGCAACTTGTATGTGTATGTGGTACAGTTTGACATTTATTTCTTCCTCTCTAGTAGTTTTGTGAGTTTTCTGCTGTTAAGTTGTATATTTTTAAATGCCATCATCTGCAATTGATAATAAATAACTTTGGCGAGAATTTATACGAATGTGTATGTGATTTCCTGCAATTATGGAAGGTTAAAAGTGCTGGTTACTAAAATAGACAAAAAACTACAGAATATGGTAAATTCGTAGAAAAATAAAAGAAGTATATCCAAGTGTTAGTATAGAGTTAGAGCGGTAAATTAAAATTTTTATATATTGTTGCATAATGTAGGATGAAACTAAAACTTACCTTATTGCACGACATTGTGTTGTACAACAAATGTTTGCGCAAATTGTTTGACCGTGTATGGGCCCTTTTATAACCATAATATCAGATTAATTTTTTTTAGGAGTTTCATAACAAACTCGTCGACTCAATATTTTGTGAAAAAGGAAGATTAATAATACCTTATATATACAGACTTCACCTTGTTAAACGTTAATTTTCAGTGTTTTTTATAATTCAGCCTATAAAAATTCGCAGCAAAACTAACAAATAAAATAGTGATCAAATTATTCAAAAATGTATTAAAATTTGGCTGTCATCTTGGATTCTAGCGAGTTTTAGGGCAATTTTGAAGCAGCTCAATATTCTTAAAAAGATGTTTAGGATGTACTAGTTCATCATGACAAATTTCATGCTTTACACATAAGTGGAGGATTATATGCCACTGCACTATACTGACTTTTTCAAACAAATTTTCTTGGAAATACTTCCTGAAAAACGTGTAGTTTTCCTACAGATCGTTTTCGCTTTTAATTATTATTACTTATGGACATATTTTCTTGGCCTAAAGTCTAAACGTTGCAAATTCGTTTCTCGTAAGATAAGCCTTTGCCATAACTAATTTTGCTGTAAACCTGTGAACTTGTACGAGTCGGGAACTTTGTCATTTTGTCGTTTTACACGAAACTTGCGGAGAGGTTGGGGAGCAGAGATAAGACTTTCCAGTCCGCTCATCATAATTAATCTCTTCTGGATGTGTCAAACAAATTTTCTTTGGGCCTTTTATTCCATACGTTCGCGAGGCGGTGCAGGGAATGTGAAATGTAACCCGAAATCTCTTATTCATGATTTACTATTCATGAGATTCTGTCTTTTAACATTTCTGCTAAGCGAAGTCAAGGGATTTAATACGTTAGCGATATTCTGTATGAAATGAGCCGCTTTTGCTTCTAATATTTAAAGAGGGGATGCTGCTCACGATTTGTAAGTAGGCACTCCTCATTAACTTACGGTTGTGTGGGTGCAATATATTACCTATGACGTTGCTTACATGTATACTTAAGACGCCTACATGTTTTGCATACATACGAGTTTTCTAAAACACTATATCCGTGGGTTATGTTAAAGCACTGACTTTACCCTTAAAACTCAATGTTTAAAGTATTATATAGAAACATTCATAAATAAGTGCCAAAATGGCAAATTCTAGAGCTTCAAATATAAAAAATACATAAAAGTAAATCCTAAAAACTTTGTTTTCGATATAGGATGTAATATCTCGAAAACACTTTGGCAAAATTGTGGTATTAAGGCATTTAAAAGTGTAAAATTTCATAATTGATATTATTTTTTAAACCGTCAAAACAAATACTTTGACTCTTCTAATTTTTTTATTTGTTGAGCCAGCTTGAGCTCTGTTCACCACTATCTCCAATCCTACAAACGTCATATTCTCTTTCTCATCGAAATTAAATTAACTAAGCTTTCGTGGCTGCGAACTTCTCTCAACATGACCTCTAAACCCAATCTTGAATTGAACAGATCCGATAGCATGTGTAAGATTTCCACTAAATTTATTTGTTGCGTCTACTACTCTCCATCGGACAATTCCTTCAACGAGCTCTTCTGCTACAGTGGATTTTCTAATCTCTGAAATCATTATTGTGGATACTTTATGGTTCATAATAAATAATTCTTTTACAATGTACTAAAACCCATCCCCAAGGTGGAGCAGCAACCCCATCAAAGAACAAAGAATCTACCTACTTTCCACGCATCGTCACACATAATAAAACCCATTAAACCTCTTTGTGACCATCCTTCCCGAGCTTATCAGTAATGCGTTTCCGCTTCCATGGGTTCCTCTGACCATGGTCTAATTACTGTTTCTTGTCCCATACAACTAAAAGCTGTAGAATTCTTTATTCTCGCACTATAATTCCGCTGACTGAGATTTTCCTTCCTTTAAAATCATGGGTGTTTCTCTTCCAGCGATCCTTTCGGAATTTGTTTGCACATCTCTGATGTAATCCATTTAGGCATCCAAAACCTTTATGCGATATTTTATTAAGACTTGGAAACCTACCAACAATAAACTGGTGGTCGACATATTCCGACATTCCCAGACTAGGGGAAATCCGTACTCTTGGTAGCTTTTCGCTTTAGGCACCCTATTTCAAAAAACTGACAGGCTAAAAACACCAATACGCATTTATTATACAGACACGCGGAGCTAATTTTCATTAGCTTCCTTAACCGGACGGGCAGGTCCTACATACAAAATGTGTCTAACATTTTTTGATGTATTCAAAATGGTAATAACATACAGATTTAATCTTTTGGGTATACAAACGAAAGAAACAAAATTTTCTTAGATTAAAAAGATAAAAAAATATATTATAATAAGAGACAATTTTTCTTTCTTTCTTTCTAACCAAACTTTTCGTTGCTTGCCAAAAAAAAAAACATTAATAAAAACTTCTGTACAAGCTCCTTTCCACTCTTAACTTCTGGTGATGAAATCGTTTCCACGTTTAAAGCAAAAGCTAAGTTTTTTGCAAAACAACTCGTTGCAGATTCTACTTTAATCCCCTCTATTCCCCCTCCCATCAGTACCGTCTTTGCCTTACAATATGCACGAAATTAACTTCAGGGTTAAAAAGATTCGACATATTCTCAAAATAGTTAATACCAAAAAGTTTTCTGGCATTGATGGTATTCCGGCCATAGACCTAATTATTCCGTATAACGAGGGTATTTTTCTCAAAAGCTATAAATCTTCTCGTATACAGCCTGTTCCCAAAAAAGAATCCCAAACTCTTGGGTCTAACTACATGACTCGTGAGCCTACTCTTAATTATAAGTAAGGTAATGGAGAAATATGTCAATTCTAATCTTTTTTGAATTACTCTGAAAAGCATACACTTATCCATGTCAGGCAATACTAAAGGGCCACAGCAAATATTCTTACCTTCGTAACTCACAACTGGAAAAATTCCGTCGAATTTGGATAAGCCCAAATTATTACCCTAAGCATTCGATCAAGTCTGGCATGAACGCACTTTTTAACAAAATTTCTTCCTGGCTTTCCTCCGAAACTTTGTACTTGCATGTCAGTTTCCTAAGCAACAGCAGCATTGCTGTGGCGGTTGATGGTCGTTCATCTGACTTTCACAAAATCAATGCAGGCGTTCCACAGACTTCAGTGTTACCACCTACCCTATTCCTCCTGCGCATCATTTATCTGCCTTCTTCCATTTTCAGCGATGCTGACGTTTGTTCACTCAAACCCGACATACAATTTCCTAAACATGTTTCTGAGGGAGTAAAGGGAAGATAGGCGTAGAATAATGACTATCCTTAACCGAGAATCTCTTAAATTAAGTTTAATGCCTTTAAGTCACAATCATTTTTATTATCTCACAAATTATCTCAAAAATAATCACGTCCTTCAAATGAATAATTAAATTCTTGAATACAAAGATTCTTTTAGCCTAGTTGGGATCGGTATATTAATATTGTCAGCAGGATTTTAGCTGGCATGATAACACACGTCAATTGCCACGGCAACAGATAATAAATTAGGTTTCCTTTTTCGAGCCCAAAAATAATTTTCTTCTGCCAATTTGTATACCCATTAAACATCGCAAATCAGATCCTTGAGTATTGCTCTCATATATGAGGAGCAGGCTCTGCCCATTCAATTCCGAACTTTCCCGACTCTGTTCAAAGAAGAGCTATTCGCCTGATTGATGATCCAAACATTACAAGAAAGCTTGCATAACAAGGTGGAAGATCTATCTTTATTTTACAGATACTAACTACCATGGATTCTGTTCTGATAAATTATTATACATCAAATCTTGTTTAGTCATTGTCTGCTTGTGAGACGCGATCATCGACCACCTTCATCCCTTCACCATTCAACTGCAAAGGCCACTTTGCTCGCTCCTGTATCCTTGGAGTGGTGTTCCTGATTATGGAGTGTTTTACCAGCAAATGCCTTTTAATCTTTTCCACTCTTCAATAAAAAAAACCACGGTACTTAGTACTTAGGCCTTCTGCCTCGTGGTCTGCTCATAGATAAAACAATATAAACTGTTTTTTTTTGTGATTTTCTGCTCAATCAAATAATATTTTTGTCTTTAAATAAAAATACATAAAAAGCACAGCAAAGACAAATCTTTTAAACATATTATTTTTGGATATCTCGTACAAGCAAGTTTCATGAATTTTTTTTTCGAAAAGTGCTACATTGCATTGGTTCGGTCAGTAAGGTCGCAAGTACATTGACGAGCGTATACTTTGAACAGTCCAAAATTAACGTTCGACATTACGTTCAAATGTGTCGGCGTTAACATGGTTACTATGTACACAATACCTCGAGTGTACCGTTAACAGTTCGCCGCTTCCCAGTTCTCTAACACTTTATGAGAAAACAGTACAAGTTATCGAATACGCGGCAACTAAAAAATATAAAAAAACCATTTCAGCTTTTAAAGGAAACCCGGAGGAATTTAAAGAAATTAGAAGAATTTCATCAAAACGACTTCGCATCTAGTGGACAATTATCTTATGCTTTTATTTTCCTACCTCAATGGTACACTTGTACCTATTCCAGAAAATCAGTAAAGTAAAGCAGTATCTCCTCTACATAATAGTTTCTTCTTATATTGTTGGATCATAATGGTTTCCTTTTTCTCGAAGAAAATTTGGGGAGTTTTGCAGATCTAGTTACACATTTAGAATTTGATTAAAAGTATCTTGTACCTGAATTCCAATATCAGTTAGTTTGCTTTTTTATTCCTAATATCTTATTTATAATAGCTTTATAAAATTTAAAAATAACTTACTTGTACTTTAGATTTTTGCCATCTGGATTAGGATGGATGCTTTTTCTATTACTCATATGTTATTTGTTATAGTTTTATAAGATTTAAAAGTAACTGAGCTGTAGTTTAAATTTTTTCTCATAAAGATTAGCGTTGATGCTTTTTTGGGTTACGGATATTTTATTTGTCATAGTTTTATAAACTAAATAGTAACTTACTTGTACTTTGGATTTTTGCCATCAGGATTAGCGTGGAATGAACTATCTCTATACACGATGCTTGGTGCCCAGTCTGCACCTACTACGAAAGTGTCTCCTACGACGCACCACTGAGGTTCTTCATAGAATGCCAAGACCTGTAATTAATGTTAATTTAGAAGAAAAAATTGCATATAAACTATACGAATTGAGTATTTTGAAAAATGTATGTTAAAGGTCGTCACTCTAGAGTACTATCTGCCACATATTAAAGATTGAATTCTGCCAGCCCTCATGTCTGGCGATGCTAAGAATCAAGCAAGATAAGGTGGCCACCAAAAGATATTCCAAGAAATTGCTAGAAACTCCGTTTGAGGACCTTTTAAGTAAGCAATTCTTCTTAGCCTTGTGTCAATATCGACGTATATATTTTGTTGTTTATACTGAACAAAAATTAAATTAATATATTATACAGTCCACTCCAATATTCTATAAAAATTTTTAATTTGTATTATCTCAAGCAGATTGTTATTAGTTCTATTACTTATTGCCTAAAGAAATATAATTATTCACAGAATTAATTTTAGCTCTGTTCATTTTTAAAATAGTGTCAGAAACAAAAGAAATATAAGATAGATCGCACAAGTGAGCGAGGCTAATTAAAAAAAATATATTGTAATTTATACTTACTTAAGATACAAAACAAGGGCTAGTTGTTCACCTTGTATATAAAGTTTAAAAATACTTCACTTAAGGAAATAATGTTTAGCTGATAGTAGACACTTATTTCTATAGTTTTCATACATAATTTAAATTTTGAATAGCATTCCCTATTTTCTACGTTAATAAAATTGTGCATGTTGACGGGTTATAGAATAAAAAGGTGATTACTTAGTGATACTTATTTATTATTTAGTAAGTGATAACAATGCAACATATATTTATGAGGACTTTATATTATATTTCACATTAACTTAGATATTTTTTCTGCGGTTCCGTTTTTATCTCCTTTAGGAGTATATTTTTTTTACGTCACAGTTTATAAACAAAGAATTATGTATCAAATATTAAAAATTTTCTTCTTTAACTTACACTTCAGAAATAACAGGAAGTAGGGGTATTTACCTTTCCTGCATCATGAATCAATCCAGTAAGGTGAAACCAGTCTTCATTTGGATAATCTTTTCTGATTCGTTCCGCCGTCTGGAAAGCATGGACAATATTGGGAATGTCTACATCTGGATCACTTTCATCTATTAAATCATTTAACTTTATAAGGGCATCTTTCATAGTGGACTTGAATGTGTCGAACTTACACCATTTTTCATGTTTACCTAAAAAAATAGCGTGAAATCAAAATACACAGTTTGTCGTGTAGGTGTCAAAAGTACTCGTTTTTAATTTAAGTTTTGCTTCCATTAAAAATACTTTATAGCATACACAGTGGACAAACAAAGAGAAACATTTTGTCAAGCAATAGGTTGCGCCTGACTGCCCCTATGTGACTCCATTGAATCAATTGAATGATGAAAAAAATTGCAAAAAGTTATACCGAATAAACAATGCACAAAAACGTAATGATTGATTAGACCTTTAGCCACCTGTTTAACGTTTTTACCTACTTCCCTCGTATTGTAATCGTGAAAAAATCACCCTCCGAGATGTTTTTGATTCCGTATTTTTATAGATTTTATTTAAAGAAAGGTAGCCACAGTGTTTTAGAATATTAAGACTTTATAATCCGTTTTCAATCATTTTGGCGAGCTGTACTTTGAGAAACGACTGGAATTTGAGACCAGTAGTCTACCTTTGCCGAAATTTAAAATTCAGCAAACAAGTATAGACAAAAACAAAGAAATAAAGCGTTATTTTCGTAGAAATATGTACGATTTATGTGCCTGGACATGCTGTTGCGAAGTAACAAAGGCATTTTATTGTTTCGTGTGCCTGATATTTTCAGATGACGCTTTGTGGTTTAGATGTATTGATGCTCCTAAAAAGTTCACCACGAGCCGCCGCTGATCAACTGATTAAAATGTTTAAGTTTCTTCGGCGGGGCTGCTGACCCAAAATTTGCCAACGTAAGCCGTATATTACCTACACGAATTCAATCGGTAACACTCGGGAAAAACTCGCCACCGTTTATAACCACGAGAACATCGCGGGAAACCTTCGGAGATTGCTGTCCGAGGCATCGATAGTGCGGCTGCCGGGGAATCAACATCAACATTCAACGAGTTTACACGCTTAGAATAATAGAAGGAATTTCCAAATTTAAAAGAAATAAAAAAAATATAAATTATTTATTATTTCTTGTTTGTAAATATTTATTGGGGGGTCATTGACCATATGACCTAATGGACGAGCCGCCACTGGTTTCACCTACCTTAAATTTGTAGATAGATTTTTTTTTAGGTTTTTTGATTTACCTCGTTCCTTTTTAGATATATTTAGATCAAATTTGCTAAACCGTGTAGCAAAATTATGACTAATGCCACTAAAGCAACCTGATTGGGATCCCTTTGACCGCGCCAAACTTTTTACTACAACGTTTCTGATCAAAAGTGAAATTCCTTATTTTTTTGTGTATCTTTTTGGTTTCTTCGATTTTTTCGATAATTTGCATCAATTAGAAGTTATATGTATGTGAGATATGAGGAAAATAAAAAAAAGTAATGATTTTTGAATTAAATCTACATGCAATCGTGCATGGCTGTTTTGATAAATAATTTCTAAATAGTGCAAAATATCGAAAAAATC
Organism: Kuschelorhynchus macadamiae; assembly: GCA_030620095.1. Taxonomy (NCBI): domain Eukaryota; kingdom Metazoa; phylum Arthropoda; class Insecta; order Coleoptera; family Curculionidae; genus Kuschelorhynchus; species Kuschelorhynchus macadamiae. The sequence goes on along the minus strand of JAUTXW010001135.1, from coordinate 244,313 downwards.
TAAGATACCAAAAAGATATAAAACAAAATAAGGAATTTCATTTTGTTGTAGTAAAAATGGTCAGTGACGTTGTAGTAGAAGGTTTGGGAATATTAAAAAGGCTCACTTATCAAAAACTAACATTTATTTAGTCACTTTGATACTGACATTAGTCATAGTATACCGTGTACCGAATTTAATTTAAAATTCTCTAAAAATGTGTGAGCTGTATCAAAGAAACTAAAAAATATTGATATTTTAACAATCCACATTTTTTAAAAGAAATATTGTAGCTAACTTTTTCATATTTTCCCAAAATTTGATGGAGTTATTTAAGACACGCAGAGCGTATTTCAGATTCCAGTTTTAACCATAATTAAATAAGAATCCGTAGCTTCAAAGCAGAACGGTCAGTAAAAAAGAAATCTTCTTTTTCGAAATTGCAATCATCACTTATGAATAGTTTTGTTGTTATAGTTAAAACATTAGTATGTTTAACCATTACCTCATGGGATAAATAACTGATCTTTAGAAATGTTTCCATTTGTTTGAAACCTTTTCTTGTATAAATTCCAAATAGCTTCAAATTTCATTTAATATTTTGCCAGTATTCTGACGTAATAGAAAGCATATGAGGTCACGATTAGGGCACATAATTATCTATGTAGTTTTCCAGTAAATGCGTAGAGATGTTAAATCTCTGACGAAATTAAAATAATTTACTATCATTGCTACAGAGTAATCAATATTGTACATTTTGCAATCCTTTGTAAACACAAGTAAATTAAAGTAAAGTTTTTATTAATTAAACATTTCACAATCATACAATTTTTGTATCAAAATGTATATTTCCATACCGCGAAATTTGTTTATAAATTTGAGATAATTATTATATGGGTTTTAGGTGAACCGTCCAATTTTACGAGATTTTAATGTGTTTTAAATCTCGATCTTCTGATTAAAGCCTTTATGGGAAGAACAGAATCCTATTACCAGTTTCAGAGATACAGGGTTTTTGAAATGTCACTTCAATAAGGTTGGTTTTACTTTAAATACGCAAATAGTAACTAATGAAATAACGAGCATGTGTGGAATACTTTTAGTTATACTGGGTGTCTCAAGAACAATAAAACAATTATATGCAAGATAACAATTAAAAAGGAGATCTATGTTTTGAATATGATCCTAGCGTAGATGATGTACGTTTTTTAAATATTAGGTTCCGATCTCGACATTGAAATATATTAAATATAAGCTTTTATACGCGATCACATGAAAAGCACTTTATTTTAGGGTATTATTGTTCTTTTCGCTTTTGTTGCCGGTGTTGTATGGAGTTATGCATACCACTATTATGATGTAATTAGTGGTCAGATATTGTATTCTAAAGAAATAAAATATTCCTATTCCTAGGTATGTTTTTTTTAATATATATTTTTACCTGTATATGAGTAATGGAGGTACCCGCATATATTTACATTTATAGACATTTATTGAGCACCTAGTTTGAATATTTTCAAATAGTCTGTCTTTTTTCTAGTTCTGGTTTCCCCTAAACGTTATAGATTATTCGTTTTTCTAAGATTTTTGTCAGAATTGGCAAAATATTTATTGATCTTAACTCATTTTGTAGGTTTGCTAAAGTAACTCTGCAAGATACATTCGGCAATAATATGTGTTACATAAGTAACAATAAAACGGACAGGGGCGTGCGGTGAAATTTTAAGAAAGGGAAGCAATTTTTAGAAACTTACCTATTTGTAATGTAATTCGATTCTTCGATCATTTTTTGCAAATTCGTCAATGACGTCATCATAAAAACGTCGATGCTCCGACATATTTTGCAGAAGTTTATTTTCAATGGACAACAGCGATGTATGCGTATGTATGTTTAAGTGTTGAAAAACTGAGTTCTACTGATGAACTTGTGGCAGGTATTGTCAATACTAATTCACACAATTTCGACCCTTCATCTCGTTTTTGGCTTATCATGGACTTAAAATCATCCACTTTTCTTAGGCAAAAAGCAATATCATTTGTTTTAGTTTGTAATATATTAAAAACATTGTCCGAGAATGGAAATATTTCTGAAAATATGTTCAACAAATAATTAAAATTAAAATCTCGTTTCAAACAGTCCAAAAACCCCCTCGAACTATTTATTGCTTCTGAGTCCCACGTTTTATTATTTTCTATTATATTCTTAAATAGTTCAGTTAGTGATTCACGATTTTCAGATACTGTTAACACCAGTCTTCCATTAGAGTTCCACCTAGTAGGAGCTACTTTGGGCAATCCTTTGTGGACAATGGAGTCCAAAGCTTATGTACGTTTTGTTGACTTGAAAAAAAAAGCAGCCATGTCACTTAAAGTAACGAAAAATATTTTACACTCTTTAATGTGATTGATGGACTGGGATAAAACTAAATTTAATTTATGAGCAAAATAATGGACAAACACAGCACTTGGGAAAGTTTCTCGAACTTTAGCTTGCAGACCCCCTAATTGTATCATAGCTTTGAGCAACTAATTTTTTCTGTCCATTAATTTCTTCAGTAACGTTAAAAACTACGATATATAATGCATCTGCTAGACTGCGCTAAATGATTTTTTAAGCAATCATTATATTTAGCCATTAAACTAAGTAAATCTTTAAAATTTCCTCTATTTGAAGAAACATCATTACCGAATACATTTGACATTAGGCAAGCCATACTCTGAAATTGGCTTAAATTTTAACTTTGTACAAATGCCATTTTTTAAATTAGGTACTATGGCAAAAATCAGTGATCTCCGCTTTTAGTGTTGTTAAGATTTGTTTTAGTTGCTTGGGTAGTTTGGTAGTTCACACCACTTGTCTCTTAGATCTATTATTAAACTAATAAATTAAATAGGCACGTTTTTCTCTGCGAAAGGTTGATGATGTTAAATTTTTTAATTGGAATTCTGCTTTGTTTTCAATTTAAGTAGTGCTTTATCTCCTCCGTCATCTATGGTGAACATGTTCCTTGGTACTAGAGGCTTATTTGACTGGAGCATGAATATCAACAATATATATCATATTACTAATTAGAAACTTAGTTAACTATTAATATTTGCTTGTATTGAAAATATTTAAAATTAATATGAATTTCTTTTAATAAAGTGAATGTTAGGAAAATTAATAATGTTCGATTTATAGTAAGTTAAAGAGGTACTTAAATAATAAACCAATCTTCCTTTAAATGTGTAATTCTTCATTTAATTAAACTGTTTAAACTGAGACAATTTATATATTTGTAGTTTTGACCAGATATAAACACTCACCGTTCATGATATTTTTTTAAATCGGTATATTAAAAAAATAAGAATTATTGGCAAATACACGCAAAAATTTGAAAAAACTGAGATTTACTTATTTAAAGTCAGTGGCGAAACTACAAATTTTGCCTCCTCCATGTAGGTTTCGATAAAGGGCCCCCCCATATGCAATATAACTATAAAAAATAATAATCTTCTATTGTCCTTTTATATCCCAAAAATAGAAAAATAGGGCCGAAAAATAATTGATGACTAAAAAAAAAGGGCCTCCAGAGCTTCTGCCCCTTGCTGTATAGTAGTTCCATTACTGTTTTTAAAACGCCCTGTATTTCTGAAACTTTTTCAATCAGTATGCTGCTATGCCCTTTTGGCATGTGGCCATTTTTGTCACTCGGAGCGAATATTTAAGCTTCAAAGGCGAGTTGTGAGACTCCTTGAGGGCGTGCACTATCGGGATGACGTTAGGAGGGAGTTTGTGAAACTTAATATAATGACTTTACCATCGCGAAACATATATGATTCACTTATCTACATGTACCAAAACCAAATTAAATATTGTCAACACAGTGACATACACATGATACAAGATCAGCCAATAATATATCAGTTCCTTTTCAAAGACTGAACAGTCCCGGTTTGTGTCAAGCTACTTTGGGCCAAGGCTTTTCAACAGAGTGCCTGGAGATGTCCGAAGTCTGCCATTGGATAAATTTAAGGACAGAGTCAAGAAAATCCTACTAAAAAAAGCTTACTACAATATTAATGAGTATTTGACAGATAATACCTTGTTTTAAAACGGATGGCAGTTCTTTCTTCCCCAGATTTACCAATATTGTATTGCATGTTTTAAGTTTGTCTTAAGTTCTGTATTATATATTATATACTAGATAGGTTTTATATGTTGTATGTACTTACTAAATAGTGTTACTGTCATATACAATTATTTTAACTTGTCAAACTCATGTGCCTAGTTTGATACATATTCATTCTTAAACCTGGAAGCACCTTAAACTCAACTACAAATATTTTATTTGGCTGCCATTTTGTTCCGCCATCTTGCACTAGTACCAAAGTTTACTAGTTCTTCTGTATACCACAACTATTTATGACACACCATTTGAAATCAAGCCCTTAAGTAGTTTTTCAGGCTGAATTTTTAAATATTTTACTAAGCCGTCATTTTTTTCCGCAATCTTGGATTCGAACCAAAATTTTATCAGTTAATTCCTACATAATACTTGATTTTTGTGCAAAATTTGAGACAAATTGGATAAGTAGTTTTTTAGTAATAATTTTTTTAACATTTCATTAGGCCACCATTTTGTTTTGCCATATTGGATGTTTACCAAAATTTACCAAGTCATCCCCATATGACCCTTAATTTTTACTCAAAATTGGAAGTCAATCGCTTAAGTATTTTTTTTAGCTATGCCGTGAACAGAACGTTGATACAGACCGACGGAATTGAAAAATCATATTTTTCGGCATCTAGGAACCCTGAAACGTAGAGATCTGAAAAAATCGCGGAGGACCAGGGAAGTAAAACTGGAGTTCGTCACCCCTATAGACTTTGGTTACTTTAAATTCAAACGTGTAAAATAATTATTAGTTTGATTATAAAATGTAATTATTTATTAATAAAAGAATAAGGACGCCGCCATTAGTATAGGTGTCGTGACACAAAGTCTAAATTTGAAATGTAGGCCTATTGCTAAGACTTTTTACTTCTCTCGTAGGAGGAAGTTTTTATTCTTCTGGAGACGCGACGACTGTACTCGATTGTCCTCGAGGCACTTTTGGAGTTTCAAGTGAAACATTTTGTATATAGCGATATAAACTAGTATTTTACCTTTTACAAAATCTACAGTTTGGTTTGTGTGCATTTCCAAATAAGTTTTTCTGACTCTCTCTTGAATGGAATCATCGGGATTAATGGTGTAGTCTCTATAGGACTTTAAGTCTTTAGCTGCAGCAAATTTCGGTTCTGGCCTCAAAAGTTCTGAAGGGTCAATTATATTAACTGGAGCGGAATCTTGCTAAAAGAATAATTTTTATTCAAATTATTATTACTTTGAATACTAAAAGACTACATGTAATATAAAATACAAGATGTTTATCTGAAAATAAAACTCACTAAGTTATTTAGTGCGACGCAAAATGAGTTTTTTTAAACTAAAACTTGAGTAGTTTGAAAACAATATTTTCTCTTGCACATTTCCTTACAGTTTTAGTATTCATACTATAGTTGGGCACCCAATAATTAAAAAGAAAATGATAAACTAAAACTTCTTTCAAATAAAGATTATTTCTGATAATAATATGTTATATTAAAGGTAATTTTACATTCATTATTTTTAATCAAAAATTGAATAAAAAATATTTTTTTAAAACCGTGTCGAAAAGTTCAAATTTCGTTTGTCGTTTTATAGGCACTTTTAAGTACTGTGTAGTTAGAAAAGTGACAAGGTGCACTAGTGCCTAAAAGTATAAATTGGGCTATACAGGTATACATGGTGGAATTTTTAATTGGGAACTATTACATATTTTTAAAACGCCAAGTTCTTCGAAAAGAAGACGAATCTGAACTTGTCGCTTTTGTTCTTAATTTTGCCATATTTCTGAGATATTATTTAATATACTAATAAAAATAAAATATCATTTCATTTAAATTTTGGATTCTTCTTAATATCCCAGACATTTTTCATGTAACGTGTTTAAGTTTTAAATAAAAAGAAAAAAAAATAATAATGTCGAAAATTATTCGAACTCTCGAATGTACATTAAGCATTAATATGCTACATATTATAAAACCTACTTACAAGAACCCTCATTGTTTTTATTTTTATTTCACTTAGGTCTTTACTGAAAGTGAAACTAATCACTTGACTCCTAAGAACTATCTGAATATAATTTTAAACCCGATCTCATTATTTATTTATGTTAATTATCAACACCATACAGGTTTTTATACGTCAATTTTTGTAGTTAAATTATTTGTTTATGCTATTTTGACCCCTTGTGACATTTTATAAATATGAGAGAAATTGATACGTTTACACCCGATATATTCAACAGAGAATGTCTAATGAAAGCAAGACAATTTATCATCAAATAATATTTTAATTTCAATATGAAATGAATATAGTTAAAACCCACAAAACTTTAGCTTCAAAAATACCTATATCTCTCAAGGTACGAACGATATTGATATGAAATCATCATCGATACTTTTGATTTTAATTTTGTTACTTCAAGAATACAGTTTGGCATCCCTAGAGTCACCAGGAACTTTTTACATATTTTTCGTATCCTTGTTTGTGTATATAAGGACTCAATATTTTGGGAGTTTATTTGGTTTCCGTACCTATTTACTTTCCTAGATCTTTGCGTTTCAGGGTTCTTAGATGCCGAACATGTTTTCTCAATTCCGGTCTGTCTGTCTTTCTGTTCTAAACTACTTACCCACTTTACTTCAAATTTTGGTCAATCGCCATATGACCCTTCATATGGGGATGACCTGGTAACATTTTGGTAAAAATCCAATAGGGCGAAACAAAATGGCGCCCTAGCGAAGTATTAAAAAAATTAAGTATTACGTTGGATTCAAATGGCGGTTTAATAAAGTACTTAAAAACTTTCAACCTGAAAAAACTACTTAATGAATTAATTTCAAATTGTATGCCATACTAATTGTGTTATAGGGATTACCTAGTTTTACACATCTTCAGGTTTTAGCGTCCCCAGATGCCAAAAAATATATTTTATCAATTCCGTAGGTCCGTCTGTCAGTTCACACCATAGCTTAAAAACTACTTACCATATTGACTTTAAATTTTAGTACAAAATTAAGGATCATATGGGGATGGTAGTATTTTGGTAAAAATCCAGAATGTCAGAACAAGATAACGGCCTAGAGAAACGTTAAAAAATATATTACTAAAAAAACTAATTATCCAATTTACCTCAAATTTTGCACAAAAATCATAGGAATTACTAACTGGTTATATTTTGGTTGGAATCCTAGATAGCAAAACAAAATGGCGACGTAATAAAATATTTAAAAAACAGCATAAAAAAACTACTTTAATTTCAAATTTTGCGCAAGCATTAAATGTGGTAAAACCAAACTAGTAAAATTGTGGTAGGTACGAATTTAAGAAGAGAAACAAAATGGCGGCCAAATAAAATTTTTAATAAATCAATGTAAAAAATCTTATTCAATTGACATTACATTTTGTAAAAATATTAAATGTGATAATGGGATAAACTGGTACGAATTGAACGTAGCAAAATGGCGGTGTTTGCCAAAATGTTGGTAGGAATTTAATATGATGAAACAAAACGGCGCCCAATAAAAATATTTGAAAAGACACAATTTATGTGTTACTAAATAACCATGTACTGATCTAAATTGGGTGACACTTCACTATTTCCGGGTAGAACATTAGAAGTATGGAAATTGTTACGTTTACACCAGATCTATTAAACAGAGATAGTTGTTTTATAAGGGTTTTCAAAAAATTTGGTGTTTTACTGTTTTATCAACAACTATAAGAGTTGGGTTTTATTTACTTATTAGATAGGTTAGGAAAGACCCAGAATTTGAAAAATAAAGGCGGGGTTATCGTGAAGGAGGACGTACTGAGTTTATTAAGTTAAACAGTAGAAAATAATTTATAATTAATTAATTAAACATAAAATTAAATTTAATTTTACACACACTTTTCAATTTACGATATTAATACAATTAAATAAAAAAAAGAGGATGAAATACTTATTAATAATCTAGTCATTAGAGGATCAAACCTCAGGAACATTAGGAAACAGGCCAATTTGTTTTTAAACTGTATCTCTTCGAGAGCTGTATTGAATAAACCAAACTTTCCATTGCTAGATTGTCTGTAAGTTAAAAAAAAGTACAAAAAAAGTTGTACAAAGTTTTTCTTTGGCAATATCTGACAAAATATTTTAGATAAAGTAATTATGTAAATGCAGGTAATATATCATAAACAAATATCGGTAACTTCGCCTTTAGCCACAACTTCCCGCACACAGAATTCCTCTACACAAAAAATTGAAATAAATAACCCATTCAATATAGGTTTTTACCTCAGAATAATTTCAACAGTTTTGAAATTTGGCACACTTACTTAGACATGTGTAATGATGAATTATACGAAAGTTCTGATGAATCCGAGGTGAGCCCTAGCGTCAGTGACCTAACACATGTCACTTTCTTCGGATTTTCGTATTTATTCTGGAAACTGTTGGTCATGGTAAAAATATAGTCATATATTAACATAAAGCTTATAATATTTTTTATCTACGTCCATGAGTTAAGAAGCTCTTAGCTCACGCATTTTGCGTGAGTTAAGAGCTTCATTACCGCACACTTTTTTATTACTGCACGTATTTTTACTCATTCATTCTTTTTTAATTTGAAATTTCTAATATAGAAAAAGCGAAGATTATTTTCATAAATTATTTTATTAAAAACTATAAAACATGAAACATTATTTATTATAAATATTAATAGTACAATCTTTGCAATCTTTCAAATAAATTCCTGACAAACCAGCCACGTTTGCTAAATTTGTAGTCAATACATTTGTTTTCATCATTTAAACTGGTCGTCTGATGGCTTTGTTTAATTTTTTTTCGGGTCTCGTCCAAAGATTCTCCCGTTTCACCCAAAATTTTGTATGCTATTTTTCTATTTATTTTCTGCAAAATTTTCAATGTAGCTTTCAGCAGCCGTGTTGGATCGCCAGCCACCTTGACGCTTTACTGTTAGAATGTCAGCTCCTGAATCTGCCAATAGAGACGTAGATAATCTTCGGAAGCAATGCACCGTATACTCTTCTGGATGTTCAAGTTTGAGATACAAAGGAGTTTGTTTTGGTAAGGATGCAAAAGAATTAATGCCAATCGGTTGCTTCATACACCCACCATTTCGAAATCGGGTGAAAAACCTACCTCGATGCTCGATGTTACATCGGCAAAGATTAACGTATTTTCGAACTAATTCAACCATGTCTATCTCTTGAATATTTCCAGATGTTACATAGAATTCCCTGGCTATTTTCGTTTTCGTTATCGGTAAAAAAAATGAAAACATCTCCCTTCTTCCTTGATATTTTCCAACAATTTGTTAACTCCTCTCACCTGCAAGCTCCTTCAAACTTAATAATCAATGCTACTTTTATAAATAAGTATTTTTTGTCATCCGCTTCTAGAAGGAATGTTGTAATATTGGTTTTAATTAATACCCTTGATTTTTTTTATTGATATTCCTCAGATTTTTGAGGAGTGCGACTAAATTTCTAAATTTGCTGATATCAATATTGAGTTTATTAGATATAATTGTTTTTATAATAAAATAAAAAGCTCAGAGACATGAAGCTCTATAGTTAGTAAATAACTCCCCGAAGTATACAATAAGTACCTTTTCATTCCCATAGTCCTGCACATACTTCTCTCTGCACCATTTTTGGAACCTATTGAAAATATACTCACGTTTTGGCCTGGATTTTTCGGGAAGCAACCCGTCATTTGACTGAATCAGTCATTTTGACTAAGGAAAATAAAACTGTCAAAAAAATATTGTTATTGCCCGGGGTAACGCAGAGTGGCAGGATTAAAGCGATAACAGGGTAAGAGCTAATAGAAAGGTGTTTTATGCTTGCTTTAAACTTTTGAAAAATTTGTTTAATAAAAATATGTGTGTATTTTAACAGTCGTGCGTCAGACGTAGATAAGATGTTGTATAATACATGTGCTACATATTCATTTTGCAACTTTTACACGCGTATCTTAATGACGCTGATAACTCACTAGTATTGTAAATTTCTATTACAAAACTGATTATATGATTCATTATGTAACCATAAATCACGGGCTATATGCATCAAGAGAAGTCGGGATTTATCGAAAAATAAAAAGATTATCCAAAATTATCCTTAACGGAGCGAAAACCGATTGCGGATACGGGTTCAGTGGCTGCCCAGTACCAACAACTTCTAGGAGTTGTTGCCAGTATCCTCAGGCGTTACTTTGTTTCGAAATTTTTGTACACTTTTTTCCTAGTCTAGGCCATTGAAAAATGTCAATTTTCTAAAAAACAAATATGGTATTCAGATGTATTTTTGGACATTGATTATGGAAAAGATAAGCAACAATTTTATCTGAAAAAGCTCATAAGCTCTATTTTACGAGATTTATGGGTGTCATTAACTCCAATGACGTGTGTGTGTGGTGGATCCTTTTTTTAGTTAGATCGAACAGTTTTTTCTCATGTCCATTTTTTTTGCAATTTTCTGGAATTCTATTTATTTTCACACCTTTTTCTGATAATTAAAATTAAATAACTCGAAGAAACGAAACTTTTTTATTTAAAACTTTTTTTGCATCTTAAAAAATTAAAATTAAGGTGTGCGGCTTAGCCAAGATTAATCTTAGGTTAGGTTAGATTTTTCGTAATTTTTATTATAACTAAAGTCGAATAACTGATCGAAATACAACTTTTTTACTTAAAACTTTCTTTAGAAATTAGGAATTGGGCGTGGCTCGTTGAGCTTTTTTTGATAATTTGGTCTGGTTAGGTAGGTTTTTCGCTTTCGTTTTTAATAATAACTAAACTTAAATAACTTGATGAAATAAAACTTTTTTGCTTCTTAAAAAATTTTGGATTTTTTTTAATTTCTGGTTTGTTGAATGAAAAAATCGCTGATAAGTCGAAAACCGTGCAACTTAGGAGATAAAGTTACATAACTAAAAAGGTAGAGTGCGACACGTAGCATAACCGTTTACATATTGTGGTAGAGTGGTTCTTTGGAAGTTACAGAATAAAAACTAAATTTTAGTTTATGGCATATATCTGCCACACAAAAAAAATTCGGATTTTTATTTTTTTTTCTGAAAGTAGTAATCGAGGCCTACAAAAAAAGTTTTGTAAAGTTTTTTCATAAAACTGATAGGTAGCCAGATAAACATCAACATTTTTTTTTTCAACCCTCGGGTTTTTTGGCCGTTTCGGACCTAATATAAAATTGGCCTCTAACGCGTGTCTAAGGGGGATTCGACACGCTCAATCCATTTCGTATAATTCATCGCTAGACACCTCTAAGTAGGTGTGCCAAGTTTGAAAACTGTTGGAATTATTTTTAGATGAGGGTCCTTGCAGCCCTTCGTGGACTGGCCTAAAATAACAGTTTATGTATAAAATTATTACCAAATATATACAAACTGTCTTATCTGTACGTACGTAGTGGAATTCTGTTAGAAGGGAAGTTGTACGTGTGAATAGGAGAATTTATTGAGTTTTCTCTTTGCTTTTAATTTATTTTTATATTATTATTGTTGTTATTATTTGTTTTTTATAGCTTTATTTATATAATCTATAAAAAATATATATTGTCACTTATTATTTTTCTCCAAAAAAAGGAAATGGAATTTTATCGAAGTTTTAAAAATTTTATTAGAATGCCATGTTGTTTTCCACAAAGAACCAGTTTATTGTCGTTTTACATTTGACTTTTGTGCAAAATTTTAAGTCAGTTGGATAAGTGTGGAGTTTTTTGGTACTGGTTTTTTGAACATTTCATTAGGTGGCCATTTTGTTCCATATTGGCTTCACACCAAAATTTTACCACTTTATCTTTATATCGCAATTGATTTATGTGCCAAATTCGATGCGAATTTGTCAATCTGAGTCAATTGAGCTATGCGGCGTACAGACAAACTGCAAGACCAACGGAAAAGGGAGAATATGTTTTTCGGGATCTATAAACTCTAAAACAAAGATCTGAAAGCATCTCGAATGGTGATTTTTTTCACGATTATAATACTTCCTTCTTACAAGCAAAAATGCCCCCCCATGATTTTTTTTCTTAAATAGAGACTATTGAGAGAAATGAAAAAGGCAAGGATCAGGGGATTATTCCTGGTTGCAATATGATGCATTTCTGGTTTGGACCCCCTCCGGTTCAAACCAGGTTACTTGCCTGGGCTTCGCAACAGGGCTAAGTAAATTTACAAACTTTAAATACAATTCTGTACCCCAGTGCTAAACTATGTTAAGTCACAAAACTTGTATGAGAAAAATTAGTTTAAAGTTTTTTTCATCATTTTCATGGATTAGGAAAACAATATACTCATGAAATTTAATATTTAAGGCTTGTTTTTGATCTCTCACGATAACTATTTTTTACAAGGTATGTAAAAAAATTCAATTTTTTTGTGAAGTGACTTAACATAGTATTGCCTTACACAAGGAGGAGACAAGCGTGGACTTGACATGAATCAACACATATTAAGTCAAATTGGAAAATATCTGGTCAAAGGTTAAAATGTTTAATCGTAATATGTATTATTTAAAAATAAATAACGTTTTCATTATTATTATTATCAACACAATTTCGACAAATTTGGACTTAAATAGTTATATTCTGACGTACAGATAGATTTTTTTAGATTCCAGAGTTGATAAAACAAAGTATTTTACTAGGGAATGGTATTGTATTGGGTTTAATTGTTTCACTGGGTTTATAACATAGTTTACATTTCTAATGTACTTCTTTTAGGATTCATTTAAATATTATTTTTCTATAATATTTATGATGTGTTTTTGTTTTGTTTTGTTTGCTAATTTTTCAACTTTTTTTTACAACAGCTTTGTACAAAATTGTAAAATTTTTTTGACAATAAAGCATTTATTTATTTATTTTATTTACATGAAGGTCTTTTTTCAGTAATATGTTTATATGTAATACACGACCTCCACTTATTGTGTCTTACGTAGACTCAGTTAGATTTCGCTAAATTTGTATTAAATAGTTCCTTGCTACAGATTATTTCTATTTTATTAATTCGTTTTAATTGATATTAACTAAGGTAAAAAAATGTGGCCTAAAATAACTCAAGATGTAAAACATATAATTAATAATAATTAATTTACTTACTAACAGGAAAACCATTTCTAGAGACATATTAATATAAAAAAAGAAATACTGTATCTAAAAAAAAACTTCAATACATTCAATTAGTACTCGTCTTTTATATGCAGATTGAATATTTATGCATTATAACTAGCGTTAAGATTAATTAATTTTATCAATTTACTGTCAGAACATTTATGAAATCTGTATACAGAGTTGTCGATACACATTTTTTAATTTATTGAGTCATAAAATTAGTTTTTTAAGTAATCATATACCATGGTTTTTTCTTGTAGAAGTTAAAATATTTATCCGATGAATGCATGGTATTAGTGTTTATATACTATCGTGCTAATTTAATTAATTTGACATTCTCACGTTTGTAGTTTGTATTAGCTAACATTTTTCCTTAAAAAACATTTAATTCATATTTAGCATTTAGCCCCCCGCCATCTGGAAATTTCTTACAATAATATCAACTCCAAATTTTCTTCAACTTATCGGCGACGTTCAAAACAAAGTCAGGGGATTCACTATGTGCTTGTTAATTTTATTTATTTAATGTTTATTTTATGTTCCAGTATAGGTTATTCATGTTAATGGTTTCGTTTTTGATTACAACTCTGTAGTGAATTTCAATTTATAAATAAATAAAAAAAATGAATTAAAAAAAATACAAATACAAATCATTTTATTATACATAACAAGTAAATAAATAGAAATATTCAAAAATATTGTTGATTGATTTTAATAACATTTCAAAATAAATAAAGCGATGAAAATTAAATAACATGATAAAGAATATGAGTGACAGGAACAAAAATAGTACCTTATTTTAGAGTTAATTAATATGTAATATTTTTCAGATTATCAATATTCATTTTAACGACATACCCCAAATCACGAATAATATGATTATTATTTGGCTTTTTAGTATGAAATAATTGTTATATGAGTATGTTTATAAACGAAAAGGTAATTAATAAATCGTAAACACAAATATTTACAATTTCGGCATAGAACCTATATAACTAATCAGCTGATTTTTTTATATAATCATGACGTATTTATTACCTGTTATTTGTTAATTAAAATACAATAATACATTTACCATAAATATACAAACTAACGTTTGCATAGTAATTAAAATTGTATTGGTTTTTATTTTATTATTTGGATGAGGTTAATATGATTAGTGGAGATTTTGCAATACCTCCTACAACATATATAGTCTAGCTCGCAAACTGGTATTAATTTTTGCTACTGCTAGTAAAAATATGAATGAAGCCTCATTGGATTCGGAATGACGGTTAGAAAAATTCGCAAACCTGCACATAAATAATTTTAAAAATTATTAATCCAAACAAGATTTAAAAAAACGTAAGGTAATAAAAAAAATGAAATAAATTCCATAAGACAAGCTCTGGGCGATGGGAGCTACTTTCTATCTATCTTTGAAATCGTTGGATATTTAGGGAGTAGTTATAATAGGGGAGCGCCTCCTCCTCCTCCTCTTCCTCTCTCTCATGTCCCTCATTCTTAACTTCCTCCCCCTTTTATTCTCATTCGCATCATATTTTTAATTTTTTCTCTTTGTTCTCCCACATTTGATTTTGCATTCTTAAGTCTTATAAATAGGTGCATCATGATCATTTTAGTATGCCGAGGCACATTTACTAAGCTGTGCTCGAGTTGCGTAAAAAGTTATTTTTGAATTTTTCCACCAATTTTGTATAAAACAAAAAGAAAAAATGTGTCAAGTAATAAGTGAATTATGTGTAATCGCGAAAAATTAACTACAACTATCAGACAGTTAAAAGTTAAATATCTCAATTTCTTTGAAGTGATTTCGAAAGATGAATACACCAAGCTGTTTTATCCACTGAAACGAGATTATTTGGAAGCAATTGACTGTTGTGATGATTATTTAGAAGGAATTATAAGCCTTACTACGTTTTTCAAAACATTTGGGAAATCATACTTTGTAGGAGAATTAAGCCACCTAATAGAATTTATAGGAGAAGATTGCCAATTTATACCTGCTATTATTGCAACCCAAAAGAGGTTTCAATTATACGAAGATAAAAAACAGGTATTATCAAGGAAAGTTAATCCTATTCGCAAGAGACGTCCCCCTACATATTTAAAATATTATTTTAAATAAATGAAATGGCTGAGTTGCTGATTGCAGTTAAATTATTAGAGGAGAAATTTAGTAATCTTTCAAAAACCTATTTCTCATATTGTATGGCAAGTGGTCCGGAGTGGATAGACTTTTATTGTAATCAATCTGCGGAATTCGAAAAGGCTGCCCTGTGTTGCAACAAATACTTTGAAACATTAAATTTTTTTCAACTTATTCAAGATCTAAAAGATATTGGCTTTGGTTACTATTTAAAAGACTTGAAGCAATTTATTGACGAGGATACTATTCTTCAAGAAATTGAAAAGGAAGAATAAATTTAATAATATTTACAATGGAGCAAATGGTTACTGAAATGTATGAAGAGTTTATTATATCTGCTGCATACTTCCAATATTTATCAATTGTAGGCGAAGAAGACGCAGAAGCACAAGATTTGTCAGCATATGTTAATAATATAGATCGAATGGAACAATGTAAATTAGCCGCTAAATTTTGTAATGATTATTTAAAATATAAAAATGAGTATGAACTTTTAAATGAATTTAGAAAATTAGATTTAAGGTATCATATTAATTGTATTCAATCATGGTTGGTTAATGCAAAATAAAAAGGTAATTAAGTTTTTTTATATTTTTATTCATTCATAAAACAATTGTCATATAAAAATAACACATTTATCAAAGCACACATACAAGGTGATTTTGAATGATAGAAGCATTTTGGTTCCATTAGCTTTAGCGCTGGTTGTTCATCTATTTCAATCACAGGCTTTTTAGAATATTTCTGTATAAAATCCTTTTTTTCGCTTCCTTTTACAAAAACAAAATCTGCTTTCTTCGTAAGTGTTTCAATTATTTTTGGGAAATGATGTAATGGAGTAAATCCATTATTCCAATGTATACAATGATAATTTTTCGTTAACCATACCGCCTGCTTGTGACAATCAGGTGAAAGAAACTCCATTGGAAAAGGCTTTTTAAAAATGTAATGAGTCATTTCATAACCATCAAAAGCTGCAAGCTCTTTCGGTATAAATTTATTTTTTTCATCCTTGAATCCTTGAATATCTATAACCAATCTCATATTTTCAAAGCAGCAAATTTTTTAATGAGACTTTTTTTACTTGAATAATTTGCAATTTCTTCTTTCAGTTGATTAATTTTAAAAATAAATTTTTCAATTTGTAGTTGTAGTTTTGATGTCATGACTAAAACTAAGAGCTTTTGAAAATTTCTTTAAATTAAATCGAAATATGAAATTAGTGGGGATAAAGTTTATAATTGTTTCACAATTTTAGTAAGAGGGTTGTAGCTAAATAATTTGTCATGTAAAATAAGACAATAAGCAGAAGTATCTTTTTTAATTGCATTGTGTGTCTCAAATTCAATTCTCATTACTACGGATCCCGTTTGAATTGTTTCTTTTTGATGGGAGCAATCAATATGTGTAATAGGACTAATGTTTTTGAATTGTTCAGGATTCAAAATGGGTTCATTTGGAACACCATAGTAAGACTGTCTAAAGTTGGCAAATATTTCGTATAAAGCAGAAAATTTGTTTTCTTCGAAATTTAAGTACAAATCGTGATAAGGATATCTTTCAGAATTTAAATATACTCTAATATTTGACAAGGTAATATTGTCAAATTTACTCATATCTTTAACAATTTTCCCTTTTCTGTTTTCTTGAAAGCCAATCACAACATGACGAGGAGCTTCTAGTTTACTAGTTGTTTTTACCGGCCATGTGTGACGGGTTGTTTCGGTTAGAGAAGAATATTCAACAAGTTCCCAACTCCTGAATCCTATCAATATATCTTTATTTGATTCTAATATTTTTGATAGAGCAAGTTGTTGTGGCATATCAACTAGAATGTGAGGAACTTTCCAATAAATTTTATCGAAAGTAACCAATGGAGTGTCAGGAGCAGTAACAAGGTGTGCCGGATCTTCTTTGAAAATAACACCATCTAAATCATCAGTTGATCTAATAAGAACCAATTCCTGTTTCATATTCATAATAATTTTTCTGTAATCTTCAAAAAATCCTAAAAGCATTTTTAGTGGTATGGATACGGAGAATTTTCCATCATTATCAACTAAAATTGTATCACCTTCTTTCCGATGTGGAAACCAACCTGCATTTTCCAGTTTTAAACTTTGGTTGGTATTGTGAGAAAAGTAGCTTTTTAAGGTTGATGTTAGTCCAACATTTCTTATTGAATCTATAGTAATTCCGTTTAGTTCATAGCGGATTTCTCTGAACAAAAAGGCTATACCATTGTTAATAAATAGCAATTCTTTCTTATATTTACCTTCTGTATTAGTTAATTTTCCTTCGATATAAAGTAAACTATCTGATGGTAGAGTGTAAGCATCGAGTTCTTGAATTGGGATCCTTATTTCATCATTGTAATCGAATTTTGAAGAAATATATGGTTGATATGTGTGAAGCTCAGAACTGACGATGGAATTGTCTACATAAAGCTTTTCGTTTACGTTTAATATGTTCATTATTTTAAAACAGTGAAACCCAAGGATGTGAGAAATTTACGATTATCTCGTCTTAACTTGTTGGTGTTGGATTTGATACTGAACTGTTGTTTAGGCTTTTTCTTTTTATAAGTTTTTACTTTGTTGATAGTGGTAGGGGCAAGTCTCATCCCAAGGGCTCTATTATATCTAACAACCATTTTATATTTCGCTTGTTTGTAAATGTAACCTTACTGTTATAGTTTCTCCTCTAAAACTGATAAGTTCTCCGTCTTGATCAACTATTTTAACTGTTATATTGTTAATTGCTTTGACGCTAACTGGAAAATACAAAATGGGCAAAGGAGATTCAACTATTTTATACCCTGGAGCTACAGTTGGATAAAACTGGTGAATAATATGAACAGGTTTACCATTATTGTAAGAACCGACACAAATATTACAGTCAATACAAATAGCATTCACCTTAGTTATTTTTGCAACATTATCTGATTCTTCCTCTTTCATAGCTTCTAGTATCCTGCTATTAAAACCCAACATTTTTCCTATCGAATCTTCCTTGGTAAAATCAATTATTCTACTACACATTAAAAAAGTTTTTAGAGTATTAACATTTGCTTTTAAAAGAAAAAAAAATTTTTCATTCGGAAATAAATCTTCTATACTTTCTCTTATGTATGTTTCTATATCTGTAATGTCATAAGTTCCGTCGGGAATAACAATTACTTTATTATCTATATAAAATGTATTATATCCTTCTTTTATATTGGGGATAGTTATAAACGTTTCAAAATCAGCTAAACCCAGGTAATATTGTTTTTCATCCTCTAAATATATGGGCGGATTAAAATCAGCAGACAAAACAGAACTGTTTCCTGATATGGCAATTGTGGTAGACATTGCAGTTTATTTATGAATGAGATATTACAATAAATAATGAGTTTATATATTTTTTTGCAAAAATTTTAGGGATAGTTGACCACAGTTATATGAATTAAATTTTTGTTTATTTTCATAAGTATAAAAAACATCCACTTTGCCATTCGAATTAAAATATTTGAGAAGTTCAAAAGGTGGTTTTAAATTTCCATAACTATCAAAATATATTACATTTTTGTTATTTTTAATATAAGCAGTCCAATAAGATCCTTTATTTTGTTTTTTATCCAAATTTACAATACCACATTCTTTCAGATTAATTTTTTTTTGGAAGTTCATCGAGCATAAAAACACCTCTAAAGCCCCTTCTTTTTAACAGCTTTACATCTTTTATAATATCATTGTTCGTAAGTGCTCTTTTTGGAAAACTTATTTTGAGTTTTTTTTTTGTCTGATTGCTTTCATTTTGACGGATCCTCCTTTATAAGGTCTAATAAATAGTCCCTTTCCTTTATATGGTCTAATATATAATCCTTTGCCTTCTTTAGAAGCATTTTCCATTGCAATATTATGTCTATGTATTTCTTCTAGTTGCTGTTTAGCTGCTTTAGCATCATTTACTGCCTTAGCAATTCCTGCCGCGCCTCCACCTAGTGCACCCAGGGCGCCAAGAATGGGAAACAAAAGAGGTAGAAATCCTCCAATTTTTTTGGGTGTTCGAATGATACGTTTTTTTCTCAATTTAAGTTTACCCCCTTTTGTATTTTTTAATCCCAAACCGAACTTTCTTTTACCCTTCATTATTCCTGCAACACTTAAAGCTGCAATTTTTTCACCAATAGAAGAATCTTTAGCTTTTACCCTATCCCAGGCTTTTTTTTCTAATATTTGGTCAGATATGTGTCTTTTTGATAAATCTTCAGTCTGAGAGTAAGATATATCATGTTCTTTGCAAGCGGAATCCAATGGATTTATACCAATGTCACCTCTAGTTAATCTTTTTTCCAAGTTGGTGCCGGGACCACAATAATTATATCCTGGTATATGAACTTCGAAAGGTAGTTTACTAATTAATTTATTTACTAAACCAGAGCCTTTTCTATTACGTGTTTTAATAGTTTTTTTCAACTTATGACGACCCACAGTCATTGAAGTTCTTTTTATACTAAAAGCACATTGACATTTTTCTGGTATAAATACTTTTACAGCTAAAAATATTTACTAGTGTGATTAAGAATGAGGATTGAAAAACAAAAATTCTCATTACCAGTAAATAATCATGACGAAAAAAATTTAAGTAAACAGTTGAGAAAGCATGGTGACTTATTTTGCGGTGGTTCAAAAAGAGGGCTTATAGCTGGTTGCAGTGGTAGCGGTAAAACCAACGTTATGCTTACACTGCTCGAGCATCCTAATGGAATTAGGTTTGAAAATGTCTATGTTTATTCAAAGTCATTAGATAAACCAAAATATGAATATTTAAGAAAGTTGTTAAAGCCTATGAAAGAAATTGGATACTTTGAATATGATAGCGATGAGAACATTATTTCACCTCATGAGATAAATCCAAATTCCGTTATCATTTTTGATGATATTCCTTGTCATAATCAATCTATTATTAGGGACTATTTCACGCATGGAAGGCATAGAAACACCGATTGTTTTTTTATTTTTCAAGGATATTCCTCAATCCTTAAACGTCTAATTCGAGAAAATGCAAACTTATTAATTTTATTTAAACAGGACTGTTTGAGTTTAAAACATATATATAATGACCACTGTATATTGGATATGACATTTGATCAGTTTAAAAATATTTGTGCTAACTGTTGGATGGATCCATATGGCTTTCTTGTAACTGACAAAGATTGTGAAGTAAATCACGGCAGATATAGGAGTAAATTCGATTCCTTTATATATTTATAAAAGTAAAAAATTTGCAGTTTTATTTCATTTAAAACTTGTACAGCATGGATAAACGTTTAGCTCGAGAATTAATAAGATCGAGACAAGCCGTGAAGCAGAAATATCAAAGCTTGAAATTAGCTACTTCTACTGCTCAGTCCGAATTAGAACAAACTTATAGACCAATAACACAACCACTTAAACAGCTAATTTCAAGTATTGGTAAATCCGAACCATTCGATTTAAAAGAAGAAAGAGTTTCAAAGTATGAAGATTTCAAAACACCTACAAAGCTTTATAAAACATCAACTCCGACGAAAAATATTCAGAAAACAGGAAAAACTCCGTTACTCCCTACAGAACTACCAACATTTTTAAATGACAGTAGTATCACTTCTTCCTCTCCTGTAGTACAACCATTGTCATCAACTGTTATAGCAGAAACTTCAGATCCTTCTAGTGACACAACAACAAATTTAAACTTGTCAGACATATTGGAACAAACTAGAAAAACAATTCAAACCTATGTTGGTACACCATCATATAAAGATTACTTAGCAGATTTTCATGAATTACCCAGATCATATATTGATGAGGGTGTGAAAGATACACAACATAAATTTGGCCATTATTATGGAATAGTTCATGACCTCGAAACGGATAAGTTTTCTTTTGGTTTAACACAGATACCGGTAGAAATTATTGGAAAAGACATTAAAGTGGGAGGAATAACGTACACAGGCACGCCAGGTTTATACGAATTGCTTTTCAAAAAAGAACCGAAAGGTTATAAGAAGGAAGATTTAGATAATTACAAGAACATTCTAGCTAAAACAAATGTATATCGTAGGAATTTTGATTCAAATGAACAAGTTCAAGGAAATACATCACACAAATATGTTACAATAATAGGACCATATTTACAAAGAAAGAGGATTACAAAGACAAAAACCTTGCCAAGATTAGTTACAGCATTTAACAAACCAAAACCTCCGTTTAGAACAACTGGAGCCAAATCTACAGGAAAGGGATTAATTTTGAAAACAAACAGATCAAATACAGACTATGTATACTGGAATAATGTAAACGAAATTGTTGATAGGCTACGTTTATTAATTTCATCAAGTGATGCGGGAAATAATGCTCATAGTAACGAGATTATCTCTATTATTGAAGAATTAAGAGAAGATAAAGTAATACTATAAATAACAGCTATCAAATATAATCATATTTATTGTTTAATGAAAGCTCAACATGACAGTTGATAAATTTGGACGCCATATTTCAAAACAAAATCAAGAGAGAATAAGTGACATTAATAATTTATAAAGGAGATTAGGTGAAAATGAAACAAATAATGAAATCTTTGCTAAAAAGCTTAAGGCTTTTGATGAAAATTTTTTAAAGTATGAAAAGCAGATTAAAGGATGTTATACCTCAATTGAAAACGTTAATAAACAGTTGCTAACGCTAAATCAAATAAGTAAAGATTTGCAATTTTTAAATGAACATGTTAAAAAGGAAGACAAAAAATTAAGTGATGACATCAACAAAATTAATAAAATAATGGAAACAAATATAAGAGAAGTAATAATTGAAAAACACAAGGAAAAAATTAAACAATTAAGAACTTTTATAAAAAGGTTAGATGATGAAAAAAAAAGAAATCAAAATAGCATTCTTAACAGTAGAACAATTGACCAACTCACTTTGGAAGAAAATCAACAATATATTTCCTTGGAAAATATAATGTCCAGTGTAATTAAGAAATTAGAACAAGAATTAAATAAAACAGAGGAGGAATTCAAAAATAGTGATAGTAGATCAACTACTTTCTTAACCGGAGAGATAAAAAAATCCTTTAATGCGTTAGAAAAGGAGATTACTAAAATTAGTAAAGTTTTAAATGAAAAAAGTTATACAATACAAATTGATAAATTGAATGAATGGGAAAAACATATAAAAGTTATATTTCGAATTATTACAAAACATAGAAAGTGAACTTCCTTAAAATTGAATAAACAAGTTTGTTGTCATGACAACCGTTAAACAACAAGTCGTTAATGAATTACATAAACCTACTAGAAAAAACTACAAACGCAGAAGGGTGGTAGTGAAAGGGTTAAATGATCTTTTTCAAGCTGATTTGGTTGAAATGTTACCCTATGCCAAATTTAATAAGGGATTTAAATATATCTTGATTACCATAAATGTATTTTCTAAGTATGTTTGGGCCGAACCGGTAAAATCTAAATCTGGAAAAGACGTAACAGCGGCAATGAAAAAAATATTAATCAGTGCAAAAACTCCACCAAAAAACTTGCAAACGGACAGAGGGAGAGAGTTTTTCAATGTAAATTTTCAAAATTTGATGCAACAATTTCGAATTAACCATTATAGCACGTTTTCCAATTTGAAAGCGAGTATAGTAGAAAGAGTGAACAGGACTTTAAAGAATAATATGTGGAAAATATTTAGCATTCAAGGAAATTACAAATGGTTTAATATATTAGCGGATATTGTAAAAGATTATAACAATACAAAACATTCTTCAATAGGAATGAAGCCAAAACAAGTAAATAAAACAAATGAAAATAGAATCTTGAAATCTGCATTTACTCATGCTAAAACGTTAGATATAAAATCTCCAAAGTTTAAAGTGGGTGATCACGTACGAATAAGCAAGCATCGAGAGGCATTTTCAAAAGGTTACACACCAAATTGGTCAAATGAGATATTCCACATTAAAGAAGTTAAGATGACAAACCCTTGGACATATTTAATTCAAGGCGAAGATAATCAGGACATTCTGGGTGGTTTTTATGAGCAAGAATTACTAAAAGTAAAGCATACCGATGTGTATCTTATTGAGAAGATTTTGAGAAGGAAAGGAAACAAAGTTTATGTGAAATGGTTAGGACTTGATAAAAAATATAATACATGGATTGATAAAAAAAATATTGTTTAATTAAATTGAAATTAAATTTTAGTTAAATTTGTTTTATTTCTGTTCCTCACTTTATGCTTTAGCTGATACAAATTACAAAGTCTTAATGTGCTAATTAATTTCAAATAAAATTCACATTTACTAAACTAAAATTTTATTAAGTAAAACATCAAATACAATTTTTATTAAAACGTGTCAAATATATTTTATTTCTATGTTCCTCAGATAATATCGAATCTAGAATAAGTTTACAATCATTTATTCTTTTTTCAAAACGGAGTCTATCTAAGTACCACATCTGAAAGTTACTCCTACGGGCTTGTCTGTAAGCAAAGCTCCACTTCACTAACACATGCACCTTATTGTTCTCTTCCAGAAAAGATATTGTTTTCTTCGTAATATTTTCTTTTTGATCCATTTTCATTGTTTTCTTCGTAATATTTTCGTTTTGTTCCATTTTGCTTCAATTTGTTTTCCATTTGTTCAGGATATAAAGCAAGTAATTCCATCATAGTTGAAACATTTTCACTGTTAGGATTTTCTGTTGGACTTATTATATTATAAACATGCGTACATAAGTCGCCACAATCAGCTGAAATATTGTTTTGAAATATTTTGAAATATGTATTGAAATCTTGCCTTTTAAGTATAGATAATCTATAATCAATAATTTCCTTTAATCGCCACAAATAGTCCAAAGACTCTTGTCCTAAGTATATGAAGTGTGGGCCTTTTGTAATTTGTAGAACAGGGGTATCATTTATTTTCTGAACCTGCAGATGAATGTTGTTTATATTCACACTGGTTTGATCAACTTGAGGAAAGTAGAAATTGTTTACAATAATTCCTTGATGAACACAAATGTCTTTCCAATTTTCTTCGGTTAGTGCGATTGAAAATCCAGTTTTTCCACCAATTACAATTTTTGGAGAAAAATCATTTAAACTAATGCCAACAAGAACAAATTTTGACAAGGAATTATTTAAAAAATAAATTTTTGAATTAAGAAGCGTTTCCAAAGGTTTATGAACCACGGCGTTGTTCATAATGACTAAACGAGACTGAAACATATTGTGTTATTCTTGTACTTAAATATTCTCATCCCCACTTTCTTTAAAGTTTCGATTAAAATGGATTAATGAAAAAATAGATTTCCAGTTTGAAATTTGTAATAAAGATAAATAATTAAAGTGGTAATGTATAAAAATAATGCAAAGTTTAATGTAACACTAATGATGGAAAAGCAATAATTTTTGAATCCGTCATAATAATTGGTACAGTTGGGGGTTAAAATTTGTAACTGATTATTTTTAAACTCTAACCTTTCTATCCAATTTGTATCAAAAATAGATCGATTTGGATAATGATACAAAATTTTAAAAAATTTACTTGCATTTTCATTTCCATTTATTCGTTCCATCCAACTAATTGTACTATTGTTAATTAATCCAATTTTCATAAATTTACAATATTTACTTAGAGTGACGTCTGTTTTATTAGAAAAACATATTTCACACTGTGTTACGCCAGGGGGATGATGAACATAAAAAAACATTTTGGAAAATAAAATAAAGAAAAATAAATTGAGATCTACTGATAGTCATTAAAACAAATTAATAATTATATTCCAAATTTATTAACATTAAGCAGATACTTTCACCACGAAAGCAAAAGCAGTTGTAAAAAAATAACAATAAAATACTTAATTTAAATATATGTAAAAGTTCATAAATAAGGATATTAATAATGCTATATAAAATGTGTAGCTTGAAGACTTATTTTGAATGGTCACAATTATTCGATTCCTATTTTTCCATAAACAGTTATTTAAATCACAATTCCTAGCAAATTTCTTATGCTCCACAATAGGATCATCATAACTTAACCAATCAAAAATTTCAATACCACAATAAAAACATTTACAAATATCATTGATTGAAGTATAGTAAAAGCCAGCTCCAGCTAACACTTCTGGTCTCAATTTTCCTTTCCATTTTTTAAAAGTGGAAAGTCGTTTTTCATATGTTTTAAAATAACTGTTATCAATTTCTTTGTCAAAAGTTTCTAAGCACATTTTGTGAAAGACTTATGAAGACTAACTTTGGTTTCAAAAACAACAAATTTAAATACCTTATAATATCTACATAAATATATCTAAATCTTCATGTTCTGCATTCCATTGATACAAAGCAATATCTTGGTGTCCCCAAGCTAATGTATTAAAACTATAGGGAATTTTATACCGCTTATCATCTTCGGAACTCAAAGCCAATTTATTAATTAACTCTGTAAAAATTGTATGTTGTCTAGATCGAAAAACATACATTGAACAAAAGGTTTTAGAATGATTTTCAACAACATCTTTATAATGAATAAAATCCAACTGCTTTTTAATTGCACTTTTTTTAACACCTTTTGCTTTTTTTGTTAAACTGTTTTCCGTTTTAATACAATATGCTTTTGCTCCAGTACCAAAGAAAGCAGTAATGGGTTCACCAGCATATTCATCTTTGAATTTTCCTATAACTGACTTTGTAATAGGCATTTCATGAATATTATTAAATTCATAATTAGATGTGTCAAATTTGTGAATATTTTTTATCATGTCAGAATAAATATTTGGAGTTGTGACTTCTAAAATGAACGAATCGGTATCGGTGTATAAAAGTGAAATATTTTCCTGATAAAGAGGTTTTAAAAAATTATAAAAGAAATCATACATGACAGTTTTAGATATATCTAATATTGAGAAGCCTACATATATTGGTTTATTGGAAGTAACTTGAATCTTTTGCATTTGAATAGCTACCAAGTTTTCAGAAAATATTGTTAAGTCCTTGAAATATGGTTTTGCAATTAAATTCTCAGCACCATCTTATCTTCTATTTTTTTCCCACTCTGTAACAAGTCTTACGTCAATTCTCCTATCAACATTTTCCATAGTCTTGCCATAAATACTATTATTTGCCAACTTGTAAGTATTACGATCAAATTCATTCTTTGAATTATTTCTTAATCTTGAATTCAAGTCTATATATTTTTTCAACCAATCAGATTGAGAAAACTGTAAAACTCTATGAACTTTAGTTAACTTGAGTCCATGTTCCAAACATTGTTTTAATAATTGATAGTGAATAACATATTTTGATTTATCATTTAAATTGGGTATTAATTTTATGCATTTAGAATTTGGCGGTTTAAAGTTTTCTGGACAAAACGGAAAATCGTTATGATAGGAATGTAGACTTGTAGGATATTCTAAATCAACTTCTAAAACATATCCCTTATTAGATTTTTTAGAAATATTCATAATATTTAAATCATTGATTTCTTTATCTGTTAACCAAACAAAATCTCTCGTTGAAATGTGCTGTGACATTGCATAACCATACAAATTTGTTGCATCATAATAAATTATGTATTTAGTTGGCTTTAAAGGATCAAAATTTAAAAGAAATGGGTTATTAGCTTCAGATTTTCTACAAATGCAAGAGCTCACACCACCGCGAACGCTTTTTTTGAAAAAGTGTATCATATCTGGATCAGTTAACAATTCTAACTCTATTCCAGTATAACGCAAACACGCCTCCCAGGATAAACCTGAAAAAGTGTAAAAATGAGCTGGATCGAGCATATATGTGGATAAACAAGTGCTTCTAAAATTTTCAAAAATATCTGCCAAAAGTAAAGTATCAGAGAGTAAGTAAACGTCGGAGTATTGACCAAGAGATTCACATTTAAACAATTGCCAAACCTTTACAGCTCTTTGGTATTCTGCATCACTGATGTGCTTATCCGTTAAAGTATTATAAAATTGGTCTTTCTGAGGTAAAGTTGTTTCTTCTAATTTTAAATAATCATCAATATAATTGTAAGGAAATACACCTTTTTGCCGAATAAGTTTAAATCTTTCTTCATCATTGAAAATTTTTTTTATTACCTTACATTGTTCATCTTTTAAGCTTTCAGAGAGTTTTGATAAAGAATGGGATAGAAATTGAAAAGAATCAATAAATCTTAATGATATATTTTTTTTCTTAGCCTTTTGTGTCTTTTTATCAAAATAGTTATCCACATGAAAAAGCTTTTCAAATGAAATATATTTTTCCTTGTTTTGTGCGATAACTGTTAGTTGTTCTTTGTTTAAGCATAATTTTTTAAGAAATAGATGAGAATCATAATTACGCAAATTATGCAATATAACTGGAATAAAATTAGGTATTCTGTAATTTATGTTGCAGAGTGAATAAGCTGGACCTCTATAAAGACCGGTTATATGACAATGATCTGCAACCCTGTCATTTAAAAGAGGTTTATTACAAATATGACAAACTTTTTCATAGTTATGATAAATTTTGTCCAGTTCGTTCAAAGGGATCATTTTTTTAGGAGCCTTTAAATATTTATTGTATATGTTATACACATCTCTTTCTAAAGAATTTATAAATAATGTATCACAATTTTGACCTCTATATTTTTCAAATTTAGAATAATTATCGTCGAAGGAACATTTAATGTAATAGGCAAATGAATGTGGAATATGTTCATATTGTTTTAAGGTGTATGAAGTATTAGGATTTTTGTCAACATTGTCATTATTTAAAGGCTTTAAAATGCATTCAAAATCTGCATACACCACGAAAGGAACTTTCATTTGTTTATGATAATTTACAAATTTCAAAATATTATCATATGAATAGTTTCCAAACTTATCTTTTATTAATTCTTTAGAAGGTAGGTTAATTCGTAAATGATCACAATCATAGCTATTGTGTTGTAATAAATTTTCTTCTGTAGGGAAATATTGTAAACAACCATCGCAAATATATTTTTTTCCGTGATGTTTAGAAATTTGTGCAGAAACTAGTTTTGATAAATCTTTAATATAGCAATAATGAAAAGTTTTTTCATCATCATCACTTATTAACAATAAATTGACATGTTGATTTTTTTTTATTCGATGAATAATAAAGTGGACCAATTACTTCATACCACTTTTTGAGATTTATAATTTCTAATCCATATACATTAATAGAAATGTTATTTTTTTCTTCAAAAATCTTAATGTTCTTTAGCAACATTGGAAATTCTATACCTGACATATCCAAAACAGAAGAGTAGTGTGGGTAGGATGAAGTTTCAAAATCTAATCCGCTTGGTTGGTGAAGAGCAGACACAACTGCCCAGGCGAAGCAAAAGTTGTCATCATTCCTAATGTTGATCACAGCTTGACGTCTCTTGATCTCTTGAGGAAGTTCGATAAAAGATGAGGCTCTCAGCGGATTGTGCTTGTTAACATTAATTTCCAAATGAAGTAAATTCATCAAAGCCCATCCTGCAACGTAAAAATTAAAAAATTACTTTTTTTGTTGCTGTTGTAAAATCGAAAATAAATTCTTTACCTGAATCTCTTTCTGCAAATTCGTCAGCTTTCTGGTCAATAATGGTGCAGATTTGCTCTAACAGTTCTTTTTTCTGATATCCCTGGCAAATGACTTGGAACGGCGCATTAAAAGATTTGACATCATAGCTGTCGCTGCTGGGGTTAAAATAGAAACCGAACAGTTCCATATTTAGCTTGATACATTTATGTTTCTGCAGTTCTTGATCTATTAGATGTGCAATTTTGTATTCCAAATGTTGAAAATATTCTTTCACATTTATGAAGTTTTGGTGTGAGGAAATCCTATAAGATATTATTCGTTCCCTGAATGCTGACTTGATAATTTCAACACCTTCCTCCAAGCCTATTTTGGAATTGTTCTTGTGCACACTAGATCGAAGATGTCCACCCCATAGACTTTGGTTTATATTTTTCTTGCATTCTTTACAATATTTTACAATATTTGTAGAATCTATAAATTAAGAAAAAAATATTTTACAAAATATAACATGAAAAATAAAATGTTCTTACCTTTAACAAGCCTTGGTTTTTTCAACCAACTGTTGAGTTTTGTGGAATGTCCGTTAACATGTTTTTTAATATGTCGCAATAAATTATCCTTTCTAGTGAAGACTTTATTACATGTTACACACTTATGCATTTCTGAAGTTTTCTGGATAATAATAATAAAATTAATATTGTGCATTCTAATATAGTCAAATTTTGAAAAAAGCAATTGCATTTTTGAAGTTCTTTGTATAATAATAAAATTAATATTGTGCATTTTTATTTACTTATAGTCAAATTTTGAAAAAAGCAATAGAAATTAAAGGAACATTTGCTATTTGCCTTCCGTGTAGTGCAATTCACATGAGATATTCACTATACACTTATATACACTACAAAAGAGCTTATGTTGTTAGTGCTTCTGATTTACATTGTGCTATTTGTAGGATACATCTTTTTCTACTAATTCCTGAACCTGCTTGCTTTTACTGCAATAAAAATAAAAAAATAGAAATGAAAAATTATGTTGTTAAATATTAATACTAAACATAGTTTGTAAACGTGATGGGTAGATTAGTTTAACAATATTAATTTTAAATATAGGTTATAAACATAATGGGTAGATTATATCAAAAATATTAATTTTAAACATAAATTGAAAAGATAATAAATAGAATACGTCAAGAATATTAATTTAAAAATGTCAAATGTTATTATAAGCAGTTATATATTTTTCAGTGCTATATGCAAAATACTTCTTTTTATTCTAACATCTGACACTGTATTTGTAAATGAAATAGCTAATCATATGTAAAAAAAAAAGTGTCGATTATGTCAACTGCCACTAGAAGCACTCATATATTAGCATAACATTTTGTTAACGCTTGTTTCTGTATTCAATTGAGTTTTCTCTTACTTGATGCAAATTATATTAATATTATTAGCATAATTAAAAAGTAGTAGATTAGGCTATGACGGTCCGACAATCAAAACCGTCATTTTTACATGTAAATTCCCATAAGAAAATTTAAGCTTCGATTTGCAAAAGTGGTGCCATTTTAGGGCGTGGCACTTTTTGTGTAAACCCATAACAATTGTTTTGTTATGTAATGTGAAAATTAGTATGTATTAAAAAACTTGTTAGATCATTGTTGTCGTTTCAATATAGGAAAAGGAAAAAATGTGTGTCAATTATTATATATATATTTACATTTACTTTTTTTTACAAAATTATTTGTTACCAGAGTTTTCACAAACACAAATTATAAAAAAAATATTATCCTCTTTTTAAAATTATAACAAAATGATGTCTAATTACATCTTTGAAGATTTGTACCAAATAGTAATATCTAGTGCGACATACAGGACAATTGTTTACCATTATAGAACAACAATTTTCATCATTCCATCTTAAAATACATTTTAAACAAAAAATGTGGGAACATGTATTTGGTCTACATGAATCATAATATTCGATTATTTCAAAACAAATAGCACAAAACACTTTTTTCTCTTCACTCTCAGTTTTGTTAAAATTTTTTAAAACAATCCCATTATTTTCTTCTCGAACTAATGGTATATTTTCTTCTTGAACTCCTGGTATAATTTCTTCGAGGCTAATTGTCTGAAGCGGAATGGATCGATTTCTTTCTCCAACTGATTCACTCATTTTATTTTAATATTATTATTAATAGATTTATTCAACAGATTTTTTTCTTTTAACAGTCACTCGTACCTTAACATACTAAAATCATCTTGATGCACCTATTTATAAGACTTAAGAATGCAAAATCAAATGTGGGAGAACAAAGAGAAAAAATTAAAAATATGATGCGAATGAGAATAAAAGGGGAGGAAGTTAAGAATGAGGGACATGAGAGAGAGGAAGAGGAGGAGGAGGAGGCGCTTCCCTATTATAACTACTTTAGGGATATCACGTACCATCAGATCTCCAACCTGTCTCTATGCGTCGAATCGCCGTGCTCGCATGCTGGTTCTTTGCTAGTCACCCCAGTTTGTTTCTCCAGTGTGCTTATTTTTCATTGTGATTGTGATAGTGGCTATCAAAAGTAGAAAACGCAAAGTTACCGACGAGTTTCGCGTTTTTCAAAAAACGTGGCCATATTTATGTTTGTTTGTGAAAAATGTGTGTGTTTGGTGTGTTCCGATTCGATCGCTGTTATGAAAAAGTACAATTTAAAAAGACATTATGAAACAAAGCACGCTGAAAATTTCGATACAGTCCAAGGGCAGTTGCATATGCTACTATATGCAGCAATCTACATTCAAGATACAACATATTGAAAGTGAAGGCCAGTTATATTATATCAGAAAAATTTGCTTTTTAGTCTCGGATGGCGAATTTATAAAAGAATATATGGAATCAGACGCAGAAGTATTTTGTACATCTCAAAAACACTTTTTTTTCTAAAGTTAGCATCTCCAGAGTAACGGTTTCCAGACGAATTGAAGAGTTGGCAGGAGACATAGAAAATTCTCTCAAAAATTACTACTTCATTGCAATTGGTGAAAGTACGTAAATAAACGATAGAGCGCAGTTGTCAATTTATTATCGATCAGCAGAACTTGTGTGCTAAAACTATATATTTCAATCAAATTATGAAAGAGATAATATGAATTGTAAACTTTATTAAATCCCGAAGACTCAACCACCGAAAATTTGTCCGAAGTAAATTCAGAGTATAGAGATGGTCTTTATTTTTCTGATGTTCATTGGCTTAGCCGAGGGAAAACACTAAAACGGATGTTTGAAAATAA
Organism: Kuschelorhynchus macadamiae; assembly: GCA_030620095.1. NCBI lineage: Eukaryota > Metazoa > Arthropoda > Insecta > Coleoptera > Curculionidae > Kuschelorhynchus > Kuschelorhynchus macadamiae. The sequence continues at coordinate 212,062 of JAUTXW010001135.1, read as the reverse complement.
GACAAATCCTGTAGCTTCATTTAGTGACCCGCAATAGATGATTTTGAGTTTTTGACTGATATTATACTGCATCTCAACAATCTGAATGCTCGATTGCAAAGGAAAACATTTTATCAACAACCTCTATGACCATAAAATCATTTCCAACAAAACTTAATTTAAAGGAAAAACAAGACCAGTGGGAAGGTTTTCCACACTTGTTAAGTTGTGAGTACAATGACTTGAATATGCTTCTGCGTTGAGCGATCTAAGGACAGAATTCATGTCAAGATTCAAGGACTTCAAAGAAAATGAAAAATGTATAGACTTGTTTGCCACTCCTTGTTGTGTATCTATTGATGATGTTCACGGAAATATGAAAGTGGAATTAATAGATTTGCAGCCCAATACGGAATTAAAAGAAAAATACAAAGAACCCCATAATTTTACTCCAAATACATTGATAAGAGCAAGATTCCAAACCTTCGAGTGCATGCTTTGAAGATGATGTCACTATTTGGGAGCATTTATGTGTGCAATCAACTATTTTCCAGGATGAAACACGTTAAATCAAAAACTGCGGCCAGAATTACTAATACCCACGTAGAAAATAGTCTTCAGATTGCTACATCGAATCTAAAGGCGGATATTGACAAAGTTGTTAAAAATAAAAAATATCATCTCATTAAACATTAGATGACACTGTATATTACGTAAATGCATTAATATATTTTTAATTTTAAGTTGTTTGCTAGTTTTATATTATATTGCTTTTTTATCTACCTTCTAATAATTAATGCGGCTCTCCAACCCAAAAGGAAATAGAAGATCGTTATTCTAGACACTTGAAGAACAATATCCCGCTGAAAAAATTGTTTTCACTGATTTTTCGTAAAATAAGCCTATTGTAAATAAACAATTTTTTTTTAAGTTTTCGTTCATATTTAAGTCGAATAATCGTTAAACAAAAGCCACTAAAATTATTTCGCTTCGTGGGGAGTTTATCACAATTAGATTCTATGAAATTACGACATTGCGATGTTTTTAATTGTTTTTAAGTTAATAAAAAACGTTATTTTTTAACAAAAAACGTTAATTTTTTAGTTTTTTTTGTTGACTTGAATAATTAGTAACTAATATATTATAACAATTAAAAACATCGTAATGTCATAATCTCATAGAATATAGTTGTGATAGTCTCCACGTAGGGAAATCATTTTAGAGGCTTTTTTGACAATTATCCGGCTTGAAATATAAACGAAAAAATGTTAATTAACAATAGGGTCATTTTATGAAAAATCTGGAAAAACAATTTTTTCAGTTGAATATTGTTGGACTGTAATAATTTTGTTTTGTGGTTATTAAACTTGAACAAATATCATTGTACGTACTTAACTATGTATGTAGGATCTAAGTAAGTTTATATACATATATATGATTTTTCATTTGTCGAGTATTGTATTGCAGTATATACTATGCAATCATTTGCTGAAGATAACACTGTAACACATGTAGAAGCATGAAAATGACTTAGCCTTTGGTATCAACATGCAACATTAATATGACCATTTTTATGTAAAAAAATTACAAGTATCCAGTTTTAATTATAGCAATCGAGTTATACACGAACAGTTGGACAACTGAATTCAAATGGCGTTAAATAACTATGATGCAACGTTGTAATCTAGTACAATAAACATATTTCCACATATCTAATATATTTATTTCTGGACAAAAAAGTTTAGGTTGCTAGCTCACTGTTTATTTGTAATCGTGAAATAATAATCACCTTCGAGATTTTTTCAGGACTTCACGTTTTAGGCTTCCTAGATGACGAAAAACTTGTTTTCTCAATTCCGCCTCTATCGGTCTGTCTGTTCGCGGCATAACTATAAGTTACTTATCCGATTCACTTCTAATTTTGTTCAAAAATTAAGGCTTATATGGGGATGACCTGGTAACATTTTGGTAAAAATCCAATACGGCTGCGTAATGAAATGTTACAAAAATTATTACTGAAAACCATTTATCCAATTTACCTCTAATTTTGCACAAAAATGAAGTAATATGCAGGAATCAACTGGTAAAAATGTTGGTACGAATCTAAGATGGCAAACAAAATATCGTCGTAATAGAATATTTAAAATTTCAGATTGAGAAAACTGCTAGATAGATTGATTTTAAATATCGTGTAACAATTAATTGTGGTATAGAGATAGACGAACTGGTAAAATTGTGATACAACAAAACAAAATGGCGACCAAATAAAATATTTGCAACCGAAAAAATCACTCTCCCAAATTTTAACGAATCTAGTTTCCAAAATATAAATTTTCTCAATTCCGTCGGTGTGACTGTCTGTCTGATAGGTTGCGGCATAGCTGAAAAACTGCTTTCCCCATATGGGTCATATATCGAAACGTTCGAATAATTGAAAACTATCAGCAATAAAAAGCCTGTCCAATATAGAGCTCGTGATTTATTTCCCTACGAATAAAAAAACATGCTGGACGTGTCTTCACAACTATAATATTTTTACTTGATGTTAGATAAAACTATAAACATAAACTGGTGCTGGTTACGGCTAACTTGTGGCACTAATATTTAAACTATCGTCAATTTATCGAATTTTTTTTTCGGTTCTAACACGCAACGATTCCACTTCTTGAATTCACTATGAATTTCCTAATCAGTCTAAGAGAAATATTTTTATATGTCTGTCTTGCGATTGATTTTTCTACACTGGTACAAAATAATTGACAGTTACCTAGTTTTTCGTTTACCTTGAATAATGGCAGAAAGCTAGAAACCAAAAATACTTTTTGTTCTTTTGAGTGACAAAAACAAAAAATTATTCACCATTATATATATTTCACACCACTGTGCGGAGGAACGAGGAAATTTATTCCTCTTTACGAGTCTGTTTTAAAAAATTTTCAAATTGTAATACTTTCCGCGTTCTTTGCAAACTTCTCAAAAATCTTAATTTTTTAATAACTTTTGAAATTGTGTATGTGCGGGTTTGAAACTTTTACACATTTTTCTAGACGTCATTCCGAAAACAATTTTTACTAGCACTACCAAAAAATCGGCCGCGTCTCCAAGATAGACGTCGCGACTCCAAAAAGAAACGAAACAATTGCACGAACTTTAAAAATCTCAAATTTCAGAGTTAAGTCTAAGATATTTTTGTTATGTGCAGTAACTTCTAAACTGGTTATTGAGACTTAAATACCACTACTATTATTGTAATAACTGAAAATAATTTTATGTCAATTCTTGTCTTTTCTCCATATAGATAATTATATGACTCGAGAGCTTATACCGCTGAGGGGCGGAGAGACATGGTTTCTATTTCTGTGGGTTCATCTTTATGAGCTAGGTGCTGTAAGGGGAAATTTAGAAAGAGATCATGAGATAGGAGGTTTCAAATCGGATCTAAATTGTCTTTGGTGAACTTTGAATTTTATAGGTTGATATTTAGCAGAATAGTATGATGTGTTATGAACGCATCTAATATAAAAAAACATCGTTGTTGCTGGAGATAAATAAACTTTCTTGGGACATTCTGTACCATGTTAATAAATAATAATTGATTTAAAATTGCATAAAATGATTTATGCGTTATGGTTTTATGACCAGATTAGTAGACAAATATAAATCTCACTATGCCGTTTATGTTAATAACTTATAATAGTATTAGAACACGGGCTCAATTTGGAAAAACGATAAAAATAAATGTGTTATAATTACATTTCAAGGACGGTGTTAATTGATTATAATTTGTGAATAAAATATGATGACGCGATCACTATATTGGCTAAAAATAAAAAATAATTAATTGAATAATTTTAAGATAATCTTTTGTGGAATGTCCGAATTTTTGAAAGCGAGTACAATGGAAAGTCACTTAAGTATTACATAGTAATTAATTGCGTTTTGTCTTTAATAAAAGTAAGGTTCCGCATACAGCAGAGTATAATTTGAAAGGTTAAGGAAAATGAGTAAAGGGAGTTCTAGGGACTAGAGAGAAAATGAAGGGTACAGGAAAAGAACTGGCATAATCACATTTTGAAAATTTTTGTTTTGAAGTATATGAGATCACAAACCGGCAAAAGATTACATTTTATTGTAAAAAATCACGCAACACAGAAAATATCTATTAAAAGAATAAAATACGTGAACTGTGTAATACCTGAGACTGTACCAAGTGCTTAAAAAGCAAAGATTTTGCGCGGACTGAGCCTATCCTTTCCTCGTCTGCCAATAAGTTTATTTATTTTAACTTGATGCTAGGCCTATAATACCTGTTTGCATTGTATGTCAAGTGGTCGAATATCGCCTTTAAAAATTTTGGAATACACCGGTTCTTTTCCTGTACTGTTCAAATTGTTGACAGAATAAAGTACCCTACTCCTACTGGATATGGCAAACCATTTTTACCAAAATGTACTAGAGTAAAGGGAGTGCCAGGACTGCTGGGGACACAAAAAGAAAATTTATTTATGACAGTGTAAATTCTGAAACGTAATTAAAACAAATGAAACACAAATATAAAGTTTAGTTGGCATTGCTGCGAGACTATAGATTTATTGCGCCGCGCCGGTTTGTTTTTTTTTAGCTCATCTTGAATCATTGGCTGTTATCTACGTACTTTCAGAGTCTCGAGATAGATAGTTTATGAATATTGTGGAATTAATTTCAGATGTCATAGACTAGTGGGCAGATGTACGTTTTTGTCTTGGTCGGGTGGTCTAGAAGCGATAATTTTTATTTATTTAATTATTTTACTTATTTTATTTTTCTTTAATTATATTTCTTTTTATCGTATTTCTATCTTTTCTTTGCGTTATTTTTTCTTAGTTTTTAGTTTCTGGTTAAAAAATAAAAGTTGATAGTAATTAATCCTGTACAAGACTACCGAATCTTGAATCGAAAAGATCCAATATCCTGTGGCTTAAACTAGCAATAGGTACTTCAATTAAATTTATTTTCGTATTTACCCCTTTCTCTCATGACAATTCCTTCAATAAGCTCTTTAATTTTCTTTCTGCTAAGGTGGATTTTCTTATATTAAATATAATTTTCTAATATCGATATTCTTCTCCCCTGAAATCATTATCCTTGGCGATTTTAGGTTCATAATAAAGAATGGTTAAGGTCTACTAAAACCCCAAAGCAGAGAAGTAGAGGCCTTTGTAATCAACCAATCTCTTACCAACCTCTTTCTCACCTCTCACCGAGAGCTTTTAAAACCTCCCAACAATAAAACTTGGTTTTCAAAAACCTGCGATAATGCCAGTCTAGAGAAAATCGGTACTTATAATTTCCTTAAGAACCCTACTTCAAAAAATCTACAGGCTAAAACCGAGGCACGAAATCATTACAATCTCATAATTCTCACACGCCAAAAATGTCTTCAACAAACACATAAAATGCAAAGTTCATTCTTGGTAAAATGGGAGCCAATCCTTTTGGCCGCTTTTAGACTAACTTCTGGTTGTGAAATTGTCTCCACGTCAAAGCAAAAGCTGAGATTTTTGCAAAACAATTCACCACAAATTCTACTTTAATCTCTCTTCTTCACTTCCCCCTTTCATCAATACCAGCTTTGATATACAATATGACCGAAATTACTTTTAGTGTTAAAAAGGTAAGACGTATTCTCAAAACACCTAATTTCAAAAAGTTCTCTGGCCGTGATGGTATTCCGACCATAGTTCAAAAAAAGCGCGCTTCTGAATTAGTCCCTCTATTTATTCCAAGTGTCCTATAACAAAGGCATTTTCCCTAAAAGCTGGAAATCTGCTCGTGTACAGCCAATTGGCCTGTTCTCAAAAGGGGTTCAAAACTCTTCCCTCTACCTACAGACCAATATCCCTCCTTCCAATTATTAAATTACTTTGAAAGCTATTAACTTATCCACGAAGGCAACAACCCACAACTGGAATAAGACGTATTCAAAGCATTTGATCAAGACTGGAATGCCGCACTTCTTAACAAACTTTCTGCCTATGGTCTTCCTCCAAAACTTTATACGCGGATTGCCAATTTTCCAACGCATTCCATAGGATTCAGTGTTGACACCCATTCTATTCCTCCGACACATCAACGGTCTTCTATCTTTTTCCAGCAATCATATTCTCCGATAGCACCCTCCACTCTAACATACAATTTTTCAAACGTGTCTCCAAGACTGAAATTGATGATAGGTTTAGAGTAATTACTTTATCCCTAACCGAGGACCTCATTAAACCCGTAGAATGAAGAGCAAGTGACTTTGTCCAGTTTAAGACCACTAAGGCACAGTCATGTTTACTATCTCACAAATTATATATCTCCCAATATCGACACTATCCAAATGAATAATGAAATGCTAAAGATTCCTGTAGCCTAGTTGATATTACATTTCAAAAGGATCTTCGCTGGCATGAACACATTACCTCAATTGCCACAGTAGCCGCACAGAAACTGGATTTTGCTTTTCCGAACTCGAAAATACTTTTTTTCTGCGAACTTTTATACTTTTTGTAGTTCGGAAATCAGGCCTAGCCTTGAGTATATGGGGAGCAGCCTCTCCTTCAATCTTTAATATCCTTGGCTCTGTCCAAAGAAGAGCTATTCGACTATTTGATGATCCGAACATCACAAGTAAGCTTGTATCACTAGAGCATCATCAAATTGTGGGCGTTCGGTCTTACAGATACTGCTACGGATTCCGTTCTGTTCGAATTATTAGACATTATGCCCTCCTTAATCAGTCCTACTTTGTTCGCTCCTTTATTTCCAGAGTGTCCCGATTATAGAATGTGTTACCAGCAAATGCCTTTTCCTCTTTTCCTAATCTACAAGTCTTTAAATCCCGTACCAATAAACTTTCCCTGTCTCTACTTAAAACAACCACGGTACCTAGTACTTAGGTCTTCAGAATTCGTGGTCTGCTCATTGGTAAAAAAAAGAAACTGTATTAGCATAAAAAGAGTCCTAGAGTCCCCCAGTAAGGAAATTTGTTTATACCTGCATAAAGTATCCCCTAAACTAGTTACAAATGAGGTTTAGTTAAATATTGCCGCGGAATTGGACCTGGCAGCACGTTTTTACCTTAAACGTACTGAAGTAAAGGAGGTTCGAGAGACACAGAAATAAAAGTCACTTATGATAGCATAAACTACCTCTTAAAATTGTTCCAAATATAAAATTCAATTGAAATTTCTGCAAAACTGCATTTGCTAGCCGGTTTTAACATTACACGAACTAAACTAAAAGGCGCTCTAGGTATCAGAAAGGTAATGTATTTATGTGTATAAAACTAATTAGATATATAAGGTGTAATTGACATTGCTGCTAATTGGATTTGGTAGCACGTTTTTACCTTAAAGGTACTGGATTAAAAGTGGTCCCAGGGGCTACATAGAATATATGTATATGATAATTTAAAGTATTACTCGAACTAGCATTAAATATTAAGTTTAGTTGAAATTGCTGTAAAACTGGAACTGGCAGCTGTTTTTACCTTAAACGTACTAGAATAAATGGGTTCCTAGTGTCCACGGAGAACATTTGATCTTGACAGGGGAAGGTATTTCTAAAACTAGTTACAAATATGAAGTCTAGTTGACCTTGCTACTAACTGGGCTTGGCAGCACATTTTTACGTTAAACGTACTAGAGGCTACAGAAGTTTATGTTAGCGTAAATAACACATTAAAGTAGTAACAAATATGAAGTTTTATTCAAATTATTGCAAATTTGGTTTTATTTTTAAAAGTATTGTAGCAAAAGAGTCCTAGGACCACAGAGAAAAAATTCGGTAATGAAAGCATAAAGTGCCTTTAAAAGTTGTTTCAGAAATTAAGTGTAGTTAACGTTGATTCAAAACTAGCTTAGGCAGCTCGTTTTTCCTTTATATATAGTTCGTTTAAAAGAGATTTAAGTAATCCTACAACCAGTTCCAAATATGAGTTTTTATTAGCTTTGACAAAAAATTCGCAGTTTATATTCTGACTATCAAAATATGCACATCCTTAGTTTAAATAGTCGGCTTCCATTTAAGATCGAAAAACTTTTTCACAAATTCTAACGAATTATTACAACGTGAAACTGATATAAATTCAAAAATTAGTAAAAACAATAATGCCACATCCATCATTTCGTGCAAGGAGGAAATTTTTTTTTGCAGACACCAAAGTCACTAGTATCAGCTCTCCTTTTACCACATAAATATCTGGTTTACTGTATGGTACACAGGGTACACTGATACAACCAAATCTATAATTTTAAAAGCAATATATTTTTTTACAAAGAGGCAAGTGCTCTTCCTTTTTTTTTAATGTCCTTTTTTTTGTCAAATGAAATATAGTGAATAACATATGCAGTGGCGTAACTACAAAGTTTTATAAGTAAGGACTTCAAAAAAGGTTCTCTATAGTTTTGAATAATCCCCTTATGAACCAATCTAACGAAACAATAACTGATGACAAAAAAAATCATCTATAGTTTTCCTTGGGCTCCATAACACATTATCGTCTAGCCCCCTAGCATTCATGCCACCCTCCTCCCGCATTGCGGGAGCTAACGGGGTGTAGATACGCCACTGAACATAATGAAAATTCAAGACCAGGAAAAGTGAATGACATAAAATCAATGTCCAAAATGCACTGAAATAATTGGGTTAACAGTAATTTGTGTAATATCATCTTAATAACAAATATTTGGACAACTATTATTTTTATTTGTTAGTATTAAAAGTCATTTTTAAAGTTCTAGCAGAAGAAAGAACATGTTATTACGATGCTATTCTACAAACAATAAAAAAAATAAATTGTATTCTTTTCTGTGAGACCTAGGTTGGTACCGTAATTAGGTATACATTTTTCTAACTTTGTAGAAGAGTTTAATGGTTTCCATTAAATCCTTAAGCATTCTGACCAAACGTCGCAAATTACTTAATATGTATTGTTTATAGATTCAAAATGTGATGCAGTGCAACTTTTGGTGACTGCCACTTCCATAGTTTGGCAACGATTTCATTGCAAAATTCTTTCCTTTCATTAAGTGCAGGTAGTACACCCGGTTTTGGGTCAATTTATGCGTTTTGCCTTATTATTATCGGTTCATAAAAACTGAAAATGGTACGCCAAAGGCGTGCGGTTGGATACTTATAGAAAGAATTTAAATTTAAGGAACTTTTATTTTAATAAAATAAAAATTATATGTAATATGTACACAATATATAGATAAAATATGTATTAATTTATATTATTACACAACAATTAAATTATAATAGGATATATTATTCGGCTTCTGAGGAACAGTCAGCATCTCACTGATAGTGGAGAATTATTAGAAAATCTTTTCGTTGGAGTGAATGTCGCCATTTTATTAATAATACTGTTAACAGTAAGGCGTAACAGCAAATACTAACATGAAAATTGAACGGAATTTCCCATTTTATTACTCTATATATTTCAGAAACAGACTATGGAAGAAAATTACCAAAATGCTGGAACGAAATATATTTGTATATGGAAGAAAAAGCAGTTGATTTTTATTGATTTTCAAAATAACGTTTTTAATTGATGGACAAGTCAACTGAGAGCACGCAATACAGGTTAAGATGGTTTCCACCAAAGTCTTGAGTTAGTACTTTGTTTTGTTTCCACAAATACACATGCCTACTCAAAACCACAGCCAATTGAACACGTGATCCATAATTTTAAAAAATAGTTATAATTATCATAACTAGATATTCAAGAATATTAAATATAATATATAACAATAAAATGGTCACTTCCGTCATTACTAAACTTTAAGTTCAAGATAATCTCATTTTTATAGTTCTTGCAGTCTGGACTTTCTTTACCAAAGATTTACACAAAGCTTAGTATCCTTTACAGTTCTGGGATTTGAATGTAGTTCCTAAGTAGCTAGGTCTTGATTATTTTTTCAGTTTCTTGCTTTAGCCTCATAAGCACAGTTGACAAATATTTTTGCACAAATGTTATGCTAAAAATTCCGGCAATAAACAAACGAGAAAAAATAGAAACTCATGTCAAAAAATAAAAAATTTGGACCTTCCTCCTATTTCGACAAAGAGCTCTTTATACGCACGATACGCTCGTACATAATCCAACTATAGATAAATGTACCATCAAAAACAGGGCCGAATTTAGGACTTATGGGGCTTAGGGCTTTAAGTCTTTAGGGACGGTTGAGCCGCGCGAGGTTTATAAATAATTTATGACTAAAAAAAGTTTTCAATTCCCCCTCTAAAAATACCATAGTTGGGCACTTCCACGCTGTGGACGTAAAGCTACGCTGATGGTGTTTAGGAACTCAGTCTGTTTAGTGGAAACAGTGGAAATTTTCATTCTAAATTGCGACTCTTGTATGACAAAAAAAGAACAATGATCTGTTGTCATGTAAAACATTGAAATACTTTATACCAGTATATTTTAGTATTCTTGTTGATCTTCGAATACGACAAGTCTTGAGAATTTCAATGCTTAGTTTTTCGAGAACAAAAATTATCAGTTTCTTCACCTTCATTGCAAAATTTCCTGGACATGGTTTTTGGAAAATTTAGTATGAGGGCAAGTCGTCTAAATTTTTTTCTGAATTTGACTTTAATCTAATTCCTGTAGGTTCTATAATCACTTCAAAAATGCACTTGGCATTCTTAAATTAGAACCACCTTTTTAGTTTTGCATAGACCGTTCTTGAAAAACATTTTGTCAGTAGGAGTATATCTTAAAGTGACAATGTATTTTTGTCTCACAATAGTGCGTAACTTTTTTAGATTTGAGCAGATATATTAAGATCTCTATAGCTCTTATCTGAAATGTTTCATATGAAACCCCTTGGTCTAACTTTATTAGCTTTGATAGCAAGTTGCAAGTTTTTTTTTAAGAGATCCCATTATCTGAAAAGCTATTAAGTTTAGATATATGAAACATTTAACAAAAAATTTTTTATTTATAGTATAATTGAAAAATTAAATGTAATACAGTGTTAATAGCAGTGGAATAAGTAATTTGTAATTTGCGTCATTGGCCATAAGATTTAAAATCGTAAACAAATTCTATTTGAGTGATTAAATTATTTTCTAATTAGTTAATTTTATTTATCACTCTTACTAATTACTTGCCGGTATTACAAATTTATAATGCAAACAAATTCAGCTTTAATTGAATCGTAAAATTAGATACTTTATCATTTTCAATTTATCTCTTTAAAGTTATTTTACAGAAATGCTGTATATTGAAAATTCCAGAAAATCATATGCCAACACCGATGGATTACCTAGTAGATTTTTGGGAAAATGTTTTACATTCCAGTTGGTTGAACACAAACCTTCTCCGGATTATGTTTTGTGTATATTTCAAGTGAGAGACGTTTGTTACTAAATTGTCACATACATGTTTTATACGGGACAAAATAGACAGAAGTGGCCAAACAGTCGATTGCCAGATGTTTTAAGGACAATCGCGAAGTGCTTCAAAGTCCATCGGATAAAGGACATAGCTGTCACTTAACCTTAAGCAGCTATTCCTATTTGTTAAAAGATATACACATTTAAAAAAATCGTTGTAATCTTCACCGCCTTATTATGATGATAATAAAAGAAAAAAATCAGTAATTTGATCTTTACCCGGAATCACGTAACAAATTTCACTATACCCAGATGGCACAATTAATATTGTGCATAGGTATGGTACATAGTCAGCCCAGTTGGTTGTCATCGGGTTTCGGAAACTACTGAGCTCCATGTCGTGCTCAAGATTAGTATAAATAGGATGTACCTGTGATCCGATACAGATGGCTCATCACATTCCATAACAACCGGAACCAGTGAAAGTGATACCAGAGTTAGGTGAACAACCTTTTGATTTCGTGGTGTTTTTCAACAGTTGGGGTGTTTCTCTGATTTAGAAGTTCTAGATCAGTTGTACTGAGATACTCCAAAAGGTTTGCGCCCCTCGAGTTGATGTCAGTGCTGCCCCACACAACGTTGTATGCGAGGGTGTCACATCCAACAACAAGATGAAGCCCGTTGTCCTTACAGTAGCCTATTAAGTCAATGAGTTCCCTGGTAGGTGGGTCCTCTCTTGAGTGATAGGGAAGATAGGCCGAGTATACTGTAATGGGTTTGCGATGTTCTGCCTTATCCCTAAGAATCAGTTTCAGAGCCACTAGGTCCTTGCAACAAAATTCCGGTAGTGACAAGACTCAATAAATTTATTAACGTAGATGCATGTCCTTGGGTGCAGGTGGATGTCCCTTTATAATGTAGAGAGCTTTCCATCTGCCCAAAACATCGCACATGTCCCTTGTAAACCCAAGGTTACCGAGATTTTTCATCACTACTTTTTTATTATTTTATTGCGTATTTTTTCTATAAAACCAATATATTTTTCTTCAATAACATTCCTGGACCATGCAGTGAATTTTCCCCATATTCTTATAATTCGACTGGAAACTTATTCATTCTAACGGAAAAGGTAGACCTTGGCAGAACAAGGTCTGCCGGGCCAGCTAGCACATAATATTTTCCTTCTCATAAAAGGAAGGTTTAATTACGGGGTAAACAAATTCTGAATGATTAAGAATATGTCCCTTCGCTGACAAAATTTATCAAAAAATTATAATTTATATAGTATAGTACATGCATATATAATGGGTAGTTCAAAAGCTAGTTTATCGATATATTTGTATATAAATACTTAGACAATCTTCAACAATTTTAAAAAAACTTACTAATATAGGCTAAATAATGTATTTTGCCTGTATCCCGTACCCTGTTCTTTACTAACAGTTTTGTACTATTTTCTGTAATAAATAGGTTTTCTGGCTTTTTAAGCATTTTCTTAAACATGATGTATTGCGATATAAGACTGAAATAATAGCAGTTTATTCCTGCATCACTCTAGACTTTAAATCTAAAATTCAGTCAAAGTCAATTGGAAAGCAATTTTTGGTTGCTGATATTTTCAACACTTTATTAGGCCTGCATTTTCACCATAAATCCCCAAAAGTTGGGTAATATAATTCACATCTGAGTCTTCCGTTTCGAGCTACATTTGTACAAATGTGTGAAAACATGTTGTTTTGTAACTACTTTTTGGAGTATAGTACCCTTATTCGGGAGTTGATGATGGACGGTGATTGCGTTGAAACCCATCTTCTGTTAAGATGTATCTGCACTGTACTAGACCATTATATTAGGGAATGTGTTCGGCAATACCCAGGTGTCTTATAGCGTATGCCTGATTATATCAATTTATGATTTTATCAAGTATACCACATTGTAGGTTTGGATATCGTGCTACTTAATAATATATAATCAATATTAAAGTGGAAGCCAAGAAAAAAAAAGTTAAAAGAAAAAAGGAAATATCCGACTTTTTTTTATTTTAGAGAAATATTTGGTTGGCTGCCAAAGGATTTTAATTTTCAAATTAATTTATATATTATTTAAAAAAGAATTTGCTACCACTTAGCCTAGTCTGAGCAATATTATATTAAATAACCCATTGCAAATATTGGTGTCAGGAAAATATGTTCGATAGTAGACACTGAAAGTTTAAAAATATGTATTAAAAAAACATCCTCGGTCAGAAAAATGACTATGTATAGTTTGGTAAACTAGACCTTGGTCATCTAAAAATTTAATTTAATTTTCTTAATGGGTCTTCTTTGTATTATTATTACCTTAATCGTCACATATTTATCTAACACTATTAAGCGAAACCATCTAGCACCTTAAGCCCATCCACTCTAATGAATACTGATGCCAAGAGGGACCCCGTATCCCCATCAATTGACAGCACAGAGTCGAATGATTTGTTTACTTATTCCCGATGTGTCCCCACGTGGCTCCCCAAATCCCTACAACTGCTTCTGCTGGCTGCGAGTCGCTTTTGACAATTTCATGAGCCTATGATATCACATAGAGGCCAGAAAAAACTGTTCAAAGCAGGTTAGTTAAAACAGTAGCTAAAATTTATGAGACAGCTACTAGTTTGTATTTTTACTTTCCTCGTAAAAGGAAAGTATTGTAATCGTGACAAAATCACCCTCAAAAGTGTTTACAGATCTTCACGTTTTAGTGTCCTTAGACCCCAAAAAAACATGTTTTCTCAATTCCGTCGGTGTGTCTGTCGGCCTGTCTGTACGCGGCATAGCTCAAAAACTATTTATCCGATCAAATTTTGGTCAAAATTTAAGGGTCATAAGAAGAAGAAATCGTTACATGACGGAACTAAATAGCGGCCTAATGAAATCTTAAAAAAATATTGCTCAAAAACTCCTGAAATTTTGCAAGAGAAATTAATTATTATGTAGAAATCAACTATTAAAATTTTGGTACAAATCCAAGATAGCGAAGCAAAATCGCGACCTAGTGAAATGTTACAAAAAACTACTTATTCGATTTACCTAATATTTTGCAAAAAGAATCAAGTATGACGTAGAAATCAACTGGTAAAATTTTATTAGGTACGGATCCAAAATGGCGAAAAAATATATAAAAAGTATGTTAAAAAACTTCTTACCCGATTGAAAAATTTCTTACCCGCTTGACTTTAAATTTTGATCGAAATTAGGGGTCATATGGGTATTACCGATTTAAGTTCTTCCCCCGGGCCGAAGATGATACCAGAATATTGTACTATGTCATGAAATCAGTTTCGTATGTACAGAGAGTCTGGTTATATTTTAAACGGTAGCTAGAGACGTTACTATATGAGTTATCAAAGAAAAATTTAAATACCTAAGTTTTTGGGTTTTATGGGTACGTTAGAATTTACAAAAGAAACATACAAAAGAGGATCGGAAATTTAACCAATAAACACCAACTTAGTTATTTTAAATCGGACACCCTGGGTCTCTTCTTGCTGATTATAAATATACTAGGATTAGGTTTGTTCACTTTAACTTTAAAGATAACTAAGAAATTTGGGAAAACTCTGCCATAAGAGGCAATATATTCCCATTGAATCAACTAAGTAGTGGATGTGTTCCGCCTCTTTCTTACACATTACTTCTTATTGCAGGGCTTTTGTCAATTTTATCGGTTACTTTTAAAGATAAATGTATAATGAGCAAGAAGAGACCATGTATTGAAACAATATTATACCAGCTGTCAAATTTAAAATAACGAAGTTGATGCTCATTTGTTAACTTTCCGATCGTCTTTTGTTTGTTGATAACTCATAATAATAAACGATCTAGGATACCGTTTAAAATATAACCAGAAACCCTGTAAAACCAAGTATGTCGATCATTCAAAACCTGTGGCATAATTAGACCTAAACTATCTTACACATCATCTCTCAAGAAGGATTCTAGATTATAAATTCTCTCATCTTCTGCTATGCTCTTGGTAAATTTAAATAATTTGCAATTTCTTTGTCCATTGCACCAAATTTACTTATTCCAATTTTTTTTAGATACGTTTACTTTTTTGGTAATTAAGAAAAAATGAATTTCCCGTATTAGTTGGTCGAAGTTCAATATATTTTTTGCAAATATCGTTAAATTTGCCATCCAAGATTAAATGTAGTTCGTTTCATCGACAAGCTACCGTTATATCCAAAATGAGTGCAACGTAAGGAAAATAACAAAAACTGTTTTTATTAGAAATTTTAATGGGAAAGACAATTTCGAGAAAATCTGTAAATTGCGCAAATACACAATGATAAATTATTGTTTTTTAAGGTATGTAGTTTATAAATATAAAAAAATGTCAAATGCTAATACTATACACAGACAGGATATTTTTAGTCTTTTTAATTTTTACATATTAAATTTTTAAATTAAAAAGAAGGTACATTTATAAAATTTCTAAATCTCTTACCTTTCTTGCCAGGTAAACATTATCCGATGTTTCTTCTATAAATCTATTATTTTCCATGGGGATGAACGTTTTGGACTTTTTTACTCTGTAATCTTACGATTTTCGTTTTAAAAATGCAGGTAATTTACGATACGTTTCAATAAAAATATTTTCTTTAATAACAAGCGTACTCTTTAACGTCGAGTAATATGCCTATAATGAGTAAGATTTAAACTTTTCTGACAACTTTCCAAATTAGGCAAGAAGGGACAATCAATTAGCATTCTTTTGACTTCTTCTTTGAAATTCCTGGTAATAATTAGTTCGAAGTAATTTTGGCTGCTTCAATAATATTTGGCGGTGTACTATGAATCTCACTTGCTTAAACTCATTTTATATGTAACAGCATATAAAAAGATGGCATCGCCTGACCTGCCGATTATGCTCCTTTGTTTTTTCATGGCATTCGCGATGAATTGTTTTAACCGCGGTATTAGGTACTGAATTGGGCAATATAAACAGTTAAACGATGGACGTGTTTTGTGATTGGTTGCAGCCCGTAATAATGGTCTCCATCATCCAGGGTATAGGTAATAAATAACATTATCTAACTAAAACGTTTTTTGTTATAAAGAAATTAGTCGTGGAAAAATATATTTTTTAATTTTTTTTGTGCATAATCTTACTTCGCATATGTTTTCAGTACAACCTACATAGTAGGCCTTTCCTCATTGTTTTGTATCGCTTGTCATTTGGGACCCATTCCAGGTATGTTATTAGATCTCATCTAATTGAAACTATTCCCGAAATTATGTGTTCCCGTTTTAATTCCCCCGGATCAATATCTAGCTTTAAATATAATTAATTTTGGTAGGTCTAGGTACACTAGAACGGAATTAGCTACACTTTACTATACCTGACGTCTACGTTTAAATTACAATCCCGTGGGCATACGTTGTTTACAGCTTTCTCCATAACGATTTGATTAATAGGTGCATATAAGAGATAATCTAATATAACATCAGCTCAGTTCTAATGAACCCTCTTAAAATTGCTGTTTTTTAGGGTTTATAACTATTCAGTCGGATATGTTGAATACACACTTAATGAATTGAAGTGCAATTTAAAAAAGTTATTTAGTACACCGTTGAAGAAGTTCTGAGGTTTTTCACAGTGGCACGTTAAGTTATTTTGTCGTTGGGGCCTATTTAAGAAACTCCATATCTTTTAAAAAAATAATAAAGGAAAGATAAGAGGAGTAGGTATGTATAACAATGAAACTAAGAATATGCAAGTATTGTTAAAGAAATTATTGATTCCAAATAACAACTTCAAAAAATAGGTTTTGAGCGGAAAACGTTATAATAACCATTAAATTGTAAGGTGTAATTTTTTGTACCCAAGTCTATAGGACTCGCGTTCTATAGGATGCGCGTCCTATAGACTATAGGACTCGCATTACGCCGGTATTGTTTGCAAAAATACTGAAAAAAAATGTGTATTTGCAAATAGTACCTCAATGATTTACTCAAGTTGAGGTCTATATGCAAAAATATAATAAATTTATCGTGTTTTACTGTTTTCTAATAGTTTCCGAAGTAAAAAGATATTTTCGCTTTTAAAAAGCTATTTTATCCAGTTATTTTTTAATTTAGTCACACTTTATATGTCGGTAACCCTTATGCTTGTGAGGAAGATTAAAGTTGACTTTTATAATTGTTTTCGCATATATTTCAGTGCACAGATTCTCGCTTTCTGCTTTAAAAGATATAACACACACTTTTTTTTAGCAGAATACCTTATACACTAGTCAAGACTTATATTGCCTTAACAATTAATAATTATTTTGTTATAATTTTGGTGGACCTATCAAACATATGGCATCCAAGCACGCAAACTGCATTTTGTTGCATTTGTCAATGGTGTTTCAGCTGCAGTGTCTTAAGATAAGTGCTTATTGTTTTTCGTGTATTAGTCACTCATTTAATTATGGTTTCTTGGCACATATGTTGGGATTGACGCATTTAAATTGACATTGTTGACCTCAATTTCGGTTCTCGTCCCTTTTTAAAATCAAAATAGGATAAGAATTAAAAACACAGTCAACTTTTTCTCCAGATTCAGAGCTAAGGTGATCACTTTGAACACTAAACATTTCTAGAATGTAAGTTATCCGGCCGCTACGGCTGCCCGTTGCCTTAAGGAATCCGTAAAAATATACCCAAGTGCATTTTGTTGCATTTGTCAGTATATTCATTGTTTCTTGGCACATATATTCAATGTCACACATTTATATTGTCATTGTTGACGTTTATTTATGGTTATCGAACATTTTCAAATTCAATATTTGATTACGCATAAGATACAGTCCACTTTTTTCTCTCCAAATCCAGAGTTAATATACCGAGTTTGATACTTTTATCTTAAAAAATAAACGAGGAAATAAAGAAAACTGCCACATAAGAACAATGTGTGTGGCAAAGATTATCTTTGTCTCTTCACCACATTTCTCGTATTGCCTTCTTCTCCCTTTCCTCAATTATTCTAAAATATAATGTTAATAAACACGGTACATTTAGAATAAAAAAAAACTCTATTGAAAGTAAAATTTACAAAGCATCTCACGTACAAAAAGATATATTTACATATTTGACAATTGACAACTTTTTTTTGTTTTCTTAATATTATATAAAACTTGGTCAATAGCAATGAAATATGTTTTTTTTGGATTATTGATGTCTTGAAAAATATGAAAGTTTTAACAGATTAAAATGTGGACAAGTTAAAATTGTTATGCTGTAGTTATTGTGGCTGGAAAAATTAATTTACTTATCGCAAGCAAATATTGAATAAAGAGTCGTTACAAATATTATATTAATTGCTTTGCATCGAATCAAACTAGGATTTTACCTCCGAAGAGAAAGAAACTCTAGTCCTCGAATTCCTTAAGTTTCGCGTGCTCTCTTTCTGTCTTGTATTTAGAGGTCATGCTTTCCAGCGCTCCGCGGTTTGCATAGTGTCAAGCTTCTTTCGCCTGCAGAGGGTTGGAGGATAGTATGCCCGAAGACTTCTCATCCTTGCACAACCCGACATGTTGCGAACGGAAGTATCTATCGCTGTTGACAATAATTACCCTACTGCAACTACAACGTTTGGGGAACTCTGTATGTATTTATACAGGCTGTTTTACCAAAAAGTCTAAACGACCGTTTCTCGAGAATTAACGACACTGTAAAAATTAGGTAAACGAGTTTCCACAAACTTTTAAAAACTATTTTCACCAACTTATTTACTAAAGTGGTTACTGATATACAGGGATCTGACTTAAAATTCAAACGTTGCTTCTCGGAAATTAACGGGGTTCCCGTTGAACAAACCTGTGAAAGAAAATCGTACAATGAATATAACTAATAGAAAAACAATTTCTAATTGCCTAATACATATAATGTCAGTTTTCTGTTTGAAAAATCGTATACAAAATAACCAGAAAGACTAAATTTTTGTTCCAATGCCTATTTTCTAGGAAGTATATTAGGTAAACTAGCAATTAATGACCTGTTAACAAACATTAACTTCATAATAAATATTTCAACTCCGCTCATAGTAAAGAATAAAAATTCTGTTTTCATTAAGAAAGGACTTAATTGCCTTAAAATAGCACAATGACTAGGTGCAATCGTCGTAACTAAGTTAGTTAATTTCCTTTAATATCATTTCTTATTTACTAGATTTCAATAGGTGCCTTTAGTTCCAGGCTCTATATCCTGAATCTCAGATAAAATGATCTCAGTAATTTTATTCATAAGAATATTAAAGCGACGCACGTTATAATAAAACTAGGCTCAAATTCTTGTCGTTTTTTAATATTTTTTTTAAGATTGTGTTACAAAATTGTTTTCCTAACCTATCTATACAAGTTTTATTTCGTCATTTTTTTTATGTCATATAAACAAATTCTCAACTTTAATAATATTAGTTTATTATCAATGGTATTACATGTATAAGGTACGTTAAATTCAGGTATTTAGTTAAGGTAACTTTGGTTTTTCTCTTGGTAAACAAAAGAGAAAAATAATGTAAAGAGAAAAGTTATTTTTTTTTTGTTACGTTAGGCGCCAAAATCCTTCTTTGTTATTTGTTTCACTGCAGGCTTATTCTCTTGTGGTATGGTTGTTTTATTGTTATTAACTAAAATATACCAAATAAAAACTTAGTATTAGGAATGTAACTGGGTAGTATAATTAACAATGCTTCCCTTCTTCAAAAAGGTCAAATTCTTTAACTACTGCTATAAATATATTGTGAAAAAGTAGCATAGCCAGACTTAGCGATCGGGGGGATATAATATTTTTGAACACGGTTGCAAGTTGTTGATGAACGTTAACCAAAGGGAATAGAGAGAAACAACAAAAGCAATAGATTTTGTAAAACTATTTTCATATTAAAATGTTTAGTAAAAGAAAAAAGCAAATTAAAAAAAGTTTGGCTATAATTAAAAAGGGTTATGGAGAATATATATCCCATATCTTCCCCCATGGCTACGCCACTGTTGTGAAAAACAAAAAAATTAATAAAACTATCTTATATCCAGTTTTTTTCAAAAATGATGTGTGTTTTTAAAGTTACCTGTGACAAGTGACACCGGTCCTTTAGGTCTCTCATTCAGTTCATCCTCCTTGGTTGGTTTTATATTGTATCCCGCAGAACTTACTTTGTAGATTGGTAAAGGAATAACAGTCGAAGATACCGGAACCAAATCTAAAAATAACAATAATATTAACATTAAAAACAAACATTATATTAGCAAATAATTTAACATTATTGTATATTAATTTTATTTAATATTAAAAAGATAAATATACATTTTCTAAGAATTCGGTTTTATTCAACACATTAATAAATTGCAAAATTATGATGAGAAGCAACACCATTTCATTTGGAACAAAATGTTTTACCACTTAATAAGGGTACGTATGGTTGGAATCTTAAAAAAGAACAGTGGAATATTTGAAAGCTTGTATAATTTTCTTCATAATGATTTTTGATTTGATTTTATAAATTTTTGGCTCATTTTTTCAAACCCTCTCCCCTTCTCTCTAAGACTTCAATACTTTAACTAAGAGGCTGGACTGAGCAGGTCGCAAATACCTTTAGGTTTATTTATATTGATTTGAAGGGCATTTTCAAATTTTAATAATATTTACAAAGGCAAATAAACCGCTGGACAGCAGAAAAGATTTTTTCTGTGCATGCGGATTTTTGGTCAAAATTCAAGCTTCATTAGTTACAACAGGAATTAAGATATTGAGTTGCCGTTTCCGGCATTGCTTAGTACTAGGTAAAGGCTACAACAAATCTGTTAAACAGAGTGCTATGTAAGACCTTATTATTTTCTCAACATTTTATTAGATCATAACTATTACAAAATAAGATGTTTTATTATTCTTTTCCACCCAAAATAGTCTGCGCCTAAAAAATGAAAAACAATATTTACTTATTTTTTGTTTTGTTACGGTTCTCGATATACAGGGTGTTTTCAACAAATTGTAAATGTTTTGTTTTTCTCAGCTTCTGTACGCTTTAAGTAATTGCTTTTTACATCAATTATGAACAAAACTAATCTCTGTAAATGTTTTAACATGACTATTTTGCCCAACTTTTCAAAAGCCTCTATGTACAAAGTCTCTCCTCATATTTCGCCATCCCTACTGTTGGTATAATTTTAAGAGATTGAATGAAACGTTAAATATACAAGTTGTAGGGTTTATTACTAGTTTATAGACAATTATTATTTATATATAGAATGTATTAAGAATGTGTAGAAGACAAACAAATATTCAATTTTAAAAAATGGACTTTTTCTTGCTGATTAAAAATATATCAGGTGTGATACTTTTGTCTTCAATGGCATCAGATAAATTTATACAAAAATCGTGCTCTCTGAAGCAATCTGGTAGAGAGAGACGGAAATCGATTTAAATAAATAAAAGACGACTCAAAAGAAAAATCCTTAGTCTTTCAGTATTTGGGGCCCTTTGGTCGCTCTTGAGAAAAATTGATGACTAAAAAAAGTCCTCCGATTTGTATTTCGCTGATAAAATGCTGTTTAACACTCGACGGGCCCCCACCATATGTAGATCCTACGCCTATTCAATAATAAAACATCGACCGATCTCTGTGCTGGTACCCCCCCTTTAATCCGGCCCTGTTACTGTGACTTCTAAAACTGGTCCCTAGAATTCTTGGTTATTTTTCGTATTTCAACATGTACATTTTTTACTTGTTCCTGATTTTGTTAAAAACCTTCCTGGTATTTCTTCTAACAGTGATTTTTGTGCGGACTACGTGTAAAAATATAGAAGGCCTGGTGTCTGGTTTTTTTTTTTTAGGTTTTTTTTATCCGGTTTCAGTTCGGAGTAAGGTGCACTGATAAAAGATATTTAGCTGTAATAATGACAGTTTCTCAGTCTCTCAGTCTCAGTCGTCGCTGACTTCACAAATCAATTTATTCTATTTACTAGCATATAGGTACTGTTGCATTTTTAGAGACCGAAATTTGTAGAACTTAAACATCAAGAAACTGATTCTAAAACGTCAAAGCCGAAATTGTAATTTTTGGAATAAAGAAAACCCATTTTTAAAATTACTAATTAAGTTTAAAGAACAAACTACTTTTTGAACCCGACAAACATTCCAGCACTATTACTACTACTATCCCGTTTTTTATCTTATTAATTTTATTTAAATACAATTGCTGCTTTTCCTAGTCCAAAAGGCTATACGAAACTTATGTGACTATCATTTCCAAACTTACAAACGCATTACTTGTCTTTTTAGAATAAATTGGGGCCAAACCATAATTCAAATTGGGTTCTAACGTTTGGCCCTCCAATAGATGTATTACGAGTATCCCACTAAGATTTGCCGATTAAAAAAATGTTAAACTTGCTACACGGATGTAACCAAAAAATAAAATTAGAACAAATAATATATTTTATGCTTTTTGTTTAAAATAACTCTTTTCTTAGGGTTTCGGATTAGTACAGAACAGACCTAAATTCATATTAGTCAGCTTATACTTAAATATATTAACTTTTTGATTGTTAATCGGTATGTACACAATGATGGACATGTGCGTAATTTATCATAAAATTTATACCATTGCGCTCCTACTAAACTGTGAATTCCATAACAGTTCAAGCTTAGCATTACTCTGATTGTAGTCACCAATAAAAATAAAACAATTCACATTTTTATTTCCTTGAATTTACACCCACATAATAGTTTGGTCATTTTATGAAACTTCTGAACAAGATAGAAAATATAGATGTAGTAAGTCGCTCACGCCGGACAAACATGCAAATTTTTAGGCAAAATTCAAAGTTCATCGAAATTCCATATTTTCAATAGGAAATAAGATATTGCGTTTGAAGTTTCGGTATTATGTGGTTGGTTCTATGTATATTTTCTATTGTACCCATGGTGTTAAGTAAAAGTTTGTCATTTTCTCAAAATTTCCTTACACGACAATTGATATAAAATGAGACATTTTAATTTTGTTGTCTAGCCAAGGTAATTTGTATATAAGTTTAAAAAAACACTTTCAGCTATTTTTAAAATTTCTTCTCTTTCCTAATATATAGTGTGTTTCCAACAAAACTTGTTCTCAGCTTTTCTATGCAAACACTTTTTTTTGTCTCTCTTTTGATCAAGAGCAAATATGTTAGGAAGAATATTTTATTTGGAAGCTGGAGGCTGAAAAGTGAAAAATTTTTAATCTAAAAAGTCTGTTTTGCGTATGTTTTATTTCAAATTAAATTTGACGTTACGCCAACAGCAAAAACAATAGGCTCCATTAATTTTTATGTATATTTTGGTAGTAAGAGGCTCTTTATAAATACATTTAGAATGCTGTATACTCGAAAAACAATTGTATATAAAAACTTTTAATAGGGTATTTTTTTAAATGAGATAAAATGTGTTCCTTGTTTTTTTATTATTTTCAGAATATCAAACGATAAATGGTCTAGCACTGGATTTTTATTCCAAAATGTAATTCGAATTAGTATTAGTAATAATAAATTCACTTTGTCACAGTCACTTTGTTAGCATTCTTTTAAATTATAATATAAAAAAAATTGATAGTACTTTTTGCACCCGCCAGCGTCGTATTTTGGCTTAGGCCTATTAGGTTCGGCTTTAAGGCGGCAAGTTTGCAGGGTATATCGGCAAACGATAATTTGAAAGAAGGTGCTGAATCCTCAGATGTTCTCTTTTTAATAAAGTATGTAACTTTTCTATTGGTAATAAAGCTAAAAGTTAACCAGCTGCCTTTCCAGTGATTTGGAAGATTCGTTCATAAATTTGTTAATTCATTTTCATCTTAAATCTAATTATAATGAATCAAAATTAACCGCAATGGCTTTCTCAAGCTTATTTATTAAAACGATTTAATTATTTTTTTCTCAAATATTGAAATATCACTGTGAACATTTTTATGTATGTTTACTAGTTCCTCACTTAACCGACTTAAGTCATATTTGCGGCCAACAATGGATTATGCTAGACTTAATTCACTTGCTCTGTATACAAGAGAGAATGACACCTTTGCTTAAAAAAACACGTCGCAAACGTTGAAAAAATTAATAGTACCATTATAGTTTTTTTAGGTTGTACAATTTTGTTAAAGTGAATTTTCCAAAACCAACATTAACTTGGGTTTCTTACATGTAAGGCCCTATATACTATATGTTCATCAAATTGATAGCCTCTTGCTGATTATAAATATACGGGGTTTGATACCGTTGTCTTCAACGATATCCGAGAAATTTGACATAACACGTAATGTTGTAGAGAAATAAAGAGACGAAAAACGTTCTACTACATAGTGGACCCACTGGGAATACATTGTTCTTTTGGTAGTGTTTTTCTCAAATTTCTCGGATGTCTTTAAAAGTAAAAGGTATCAAACCTGAAATATTTAAAATCAGCAAGCGCCGACTCATTAGATAGACGTAAATTGATGTTGATTTCAGAAAAACTACCTGTATGTCTGAAAACACCACTAAAACTAAATACTCTAAGCTAGTAAAATTTAAACGCTAAACTTTACAATAAATTTTGCGTGTTTGGCGAATTTTAATATCAGTGTCTAACAATGGAAAAAATCCTTAATCCACGATCAATGTCTGTTTTTGCTTCAAGGCGAAAGGAGTGTTCTTTTTTGCTAAATAAATAGTAACAATTTAACAGGAACATTTGAAAACCTTATAACCGTGAGAGAATAATTTAAGGTAGGAATTCTTTTATTATTCAGTATTTATACCAAAAAATATT
This sequence comes from Kuschelorhynchus macadamiae, assembly GCA_030620095.1. Taxonomy (NCBI): domain Eukaryota; kingdom Metazoa; phylum Arthropoda; class Insecta; order Coleoptera; family Curculionidae; genus Kuschelorhynchus; species Kuschelorhynchus macadamiae. The sequence goes on along the minus strand of JAUTXW010001135.1, from coordinate 186,913 downwards.
TTTTTTGATTTACAATAACATTTGCGGTTTAAAAAAAAAGTATTGTAGATAAAAAATATTTTATAAAAACATAAAAATCTCTCACTTCCGTAAACCTAAAGTCAGTGAAGTCGGTAATTCACGGATGTGAGACATACCTCACGGAAATAACATTTATGTAAAATAGTATATTTTTAGAATATGAGTCCAATACAAAAATTACCAAATAAAATAGGAACATTGATCATGAAGAACAGAAGAAGAGTCAAAGAGAGGCTATGAGAAGACTTCGTGAAGCTAGGAGAAATCCAGCGACATACCAGGAAGAAAAATGAAAGGAGAGGAAACCATATTATAAAACGCGAAAGTAAAATAAAAACTATTACTCAAATGACATAAAGAGAAGGCACTCAGATATAGATTCATTGAAGATTTGCCACCACCAACACCTACATCGTATATGTAAAGATAAAATATAGAAATAATAATGACGCAAAGACAAGGAATGGCAGGTTACGGACAAAAAATGGTAAGAACTTGAAGAAGTAATTAACAATTTAAAACCTAAATTTTAGAAGAAAGAATAAAAGAAACATAAATACATATCTTCCTAGAAGATATTAAAATGTTGGTCGAAGGTTAAACTGATACGCCAGAAATAAAGAAAATAGTATTTTTCTCCGGGGTTATTAATAAGCAGCTATTGAAAAATTATAATATATTTGTAATTATATTTATAAAAATAATTAAAAACACAGAAATATATTGTTTCCCCACATTAAAGATGATATTGTTTTAATTAATAAAAATACTGTTAATGTTCTTCCTCCATACATAACAAATAATCAGGAAGGATAATAAGAATTTTTGTGCAGATTATCTTTGTTTAAGAATTTAAATCAAATAATATAGGTAAATTCTGTGGCTCACTTAATATACTTATTAGATATTAGTGTTAACTTTTTAGGTTATTATTGTTAGTTTGTTAATGCGCTAGGGCTATTTTTTTAAGTTTTATGTTACCGATGACTGTTATTTTTGTATTAAACTAAAAATATTAATACGTTATTTTCTAATAAATATTGCCTCAACTGGAAAGTAATTAATATTTAAGCAAATATCTAGAATAAATATTATTACGTAAAAAACCAGTTACTTATCACCTCCGTGATTTAAATTTCTCCTTCTTGAAATAGAGTTCTTTAAAAATATTAATTTTTTTGTTCGACTTATGTTGTAATTATTACAAATTGTATTTTTTTTATTTTTCTTAACAGTGTACTACCCTTTCTTTATTCATCTCTTGTGAGAACGACCCCTATATGCTTTATTGATGTGTTCAGGAATCTGTTTGATCCGTTAGAAAAATGAATATTTTTTTAAAAGTACTGACGCGCGTATGTGTACTAATACTTGGTACTATCAAATTTATAAACGGAGCTATTTTTTATTGAGATATAATAAAGTGCTATAATTTTAGAAATAACCCGGGCGTTCGGCATTCTTACTGAATTAGTAAAGCAATGATATTTTAAATTATTTCCACAATGGTAAATATATGTTTATTTCCAAAAGAGAAAATCTAATAGTACAATACCACCAGGTAACCCAAAACGGAGTAGTCCATACACAATTAAATTAAATTAAAAATGAATACTGATATAGTGTATACGTATAAAAAAATATCTTATCCTTCCTTTAATATATAATATAATATCTACAATCATTTTACATATATTTTACAGGTAATGTATGAAGGTTAAAAAAATCTTTTAAGTATTTAAATATAATACTTAAGCGAAGCAACTGCAATTTAAGGTTTCCTTACAATATAGTTACCTTAGTAAAGCAACTGGCAATATGGCTATTCCTGTAGAATATATTACCACAAATTAAATTTTTGTTGAAACTTGTAAATAGCAATTACACTTACACCTACACCATATATGAATAGTTGTCACCCACCTTTTTCAAGTATCTTGTTTTCATTCATTTTGTACATGGTTGGTAAACCATTAGCTACTGCGAAACAAAAAACGAACAAAAAGGTAATCTTCAGATCCATTTTTCACACTTATTAAAAGATCAAAACGCAACAGGCGCCCATAACAGAGAAACTAAGAAAAAACTGGAAAAATAAAAATCATAATCTGATCTTCAAGATTCGTAATAATGAAGAATTTGCGATGTTTTAGGACGAACCAGTTTATTATTCCTCACTGTTGCTACGTCCTGGTACATTCATGATATAGTTGGACTACTGCGTTAACTTTTAAGAAGTGAAAGTAAATTTTAGTACGGCAGTATATGTAATGATACTCAGTAATTCATAATTTTATTTTTTCAGGTATTTAAAGCTCAAGTAAAATTAGAAATGGCATGTTTAGCAATATTAGTTAAAAACATAATACAGTGTGATTTTTGGATAAGTGCTATGAGGGGATAAGCAGATCAAATATTTCAAATTTTTAAATGGAATTTTGAAACCACGTTCTCTTTGGTATAAGATTTTTAAATGTAAAGTTTTACTCCGAAGAACTTAAGAAAGAAGAAGAAAGACTTAAGAAATCATGGTCTTGGGATTAGACCGTGTCAAATTGGAATTAATATCCGACGTTTCGCCTCCGATCGCACGACGCATCTTTAAGGATCTTTACTCCACAAGATCTGAACACTGAATAAGCTGGGAGAGATTCAGGCGGGCTTTTATATCCTATAGGATCTCCTCTGTCCCCTGTAGTAGCAAATATCTTTATGGAAGCCTTTGAGGATATCGCTCTAACTTCCGTTCCAGTAAAACCAAAACACTGATTCAGATACGTCGATGATACTTTTGCTGTTTGGCCTCATGGACAGGATAATGTCTCATATTTCTGGACCACTTTAATCAATTACATCATAATATCAGATTCACAATGGAAATTCTAATGGAAAATAATAAAATGTGTAAAAACCAGTACAAAACATTAATTCTTTCGCCAGTATGTGTCATATATGGTAAAATATATGTATATATCTAATACTGACAATTATTATGATTATTATTATTATTGAGTTCAAAATGTACACAAAAATCAAATGTGATATGGGGTAACTGGAGAAATTGTAGTGGCGGAATAAAATGGCAGCCTAACAAATTGTTTTAAAAAAATAAGTATTAATCTTTATTCGTATTGAGGCGTTCCTTTTTAAAAATGAAAAAAAAAAGTAAATGATGTAATTTATTTCAAATTACAGAATTAAAATTAACGACATGTAAAAAAAGATACAAATTAAAGAAGAAATATTAAAAATAAGAAAAAAATCGAAAAATAAATTAAAGTACACACTAATTACTTGAGAAAATACAAAAAGTAAAAACGTAATGAGAAGAAAGACATTAAAAAAATAATATACCTTATTTTTTGTATGTCCCAAATTGCAACATGAATACCGAAGTAATTTTAAATTGTAATTGTGCATTGTAGATAGGTATCTGGTCTACGTCACACGTGGAAACCGATCTTAACACATTGTTATGCCTTAATCTCTCCGAGCTCATTCAGTGTTTAGATCTCGTGAAGTAAAGATTCTTGAAAATGCCTCGTGCAATCGGAGGCGAAACGTCGGATAGTAATTCCAATTTGACAGAATGTAATTTCAAGAACCATGATTTCTTAATGAAACATAAAACTGCTGATTGCAGAGGCTTGCATTATGACACATCAGGCGCGGATCGTCCATTAGGCTGAGTAGGCTGAAGCTTAGGGCCCCAAGGAAATAGAAATTTATTTGTTCAAATAAAACTAGGCGGGACTCTTTTAGCAATTTATTTGTTCAAATAAAACTAGATATTGTTGATATCGAAATCATTTATGCCATTCTTGGTCATATCTTTGATTCATGAATAGTGCCCTATTGGTCGTTATGTTATGTATGTTGGTATATCCATAACAACGCACCACACTTAGCCTCTCTTCTATTTTGCATAGTAGTACCCAGGTGATGGCCGGTACATCGCAGTTATGCAATTTGTTGATTAACTCGGTTACCTTTTTAATCAAAAATGAAAGTATCATGAGGAAGTCCATTAGCTTTATAACGACTTAAAGAAAACTCACATTGATCTTTTTTAATATATAAAGACGAGTATATCTACTTTTGATTATTTTACAGAAAATTAAAACATACAATTACTACAGGAAAGTATGATGAGTAATTCAAAAATGTAGGACAGATTTTGAAAATCTATTTTTGTACATATTTTTTTCCTTAAAAAAGTATATTTAAATATTTTTTTTTGTTTTAATTTAAAATTATACATGATCAATCTGACAGTACGTAATAAATAAATAATTAGAAGATGTTTTCATTTTCTTAAGAATATGCAGATTATCTGAAATGGTAATTGTACATAATATATGTGTGTTGCGATGGACGAGGCGCCTGTATGAACCTTTGCATTTAGGGATATGGATATTGCATATTAGGCTGTTAATATAATATCAATGGTTATCTTTAGAACCATTCTCTTTTGACATTTTTTTGTTTATTTAAATATGACCTTATATTAACTGGAGATGTCCTGAACATTTTTTCTTTTTATTTATCAACGATCTAAACCGTAAAAAGCAAGTTAATAGTGACGTTTAAAAATAAATTCATTAGGTTTCTCCACCGTAAATATCTGCCTAAAAGTGTATTGTAAGTTAATTGTTATTGTTTAACTTTAATAAGCATTGACAATGACAGTAAATAAAACAGGTAGTCGGGATAATTTTCTAGCATTGCATTTACAATTAATAGCTGACAAAAACATATTTAGATAACAGTTTTTCTCAAATGTCAAGAATAACCAAAATGTCTAAACTATCAAACTTGACACTATGACTTTGAATCGCCAAAATACACAAAAAATCACCCCTTTGCCATCGCTTGCGTAATTCCGATTATTTTTTTTATAGATGCGTACAAAAAAGATTTAGTTACCGTTTCGCAGCACTTAACATCAGTAACAGCAATCTATAAAAATAGCATTGAAGAAATGCTGTATAGTGAATGTTTTCAATTTAAGAATTACTAGGATATTGTATGTTTCAAGAAAAATGTTGAAGGTAGTTCTTGACAACAGAGCTTAAAATTTACTTGACACTTCATAGGTAAAGCTGCGAAGCTGAAACGTTTTTTTTTCGAATATGTTGGATGAAAGGCTAAAAAACCTTTCTACACTGTCAATTGAAAATATATCATCCAACTTGTATTATAAAACCATTCACCATACGCATCGGTAAATTGCAGGGTATTTTAATTTTAATTTTTTTTGTGTAAGAATTTTGTGTTTAAAAACGTCTGCTAATTTTGTAATACATTTTCTGCTTTATAATTATTCAGCGATCTCTTGTTTCGCTGTAGTCTAGTAAATTTAAAATCATGACGGAGTCCCAAAGTTCAATTAGTCTAGGGTCCTAGAAAACCACGATCCGCCATTGTGATACATACAAAATTCTCGATGCTCCAGGAGGAGAAGTAGTTTTCAGAATGTTTGTGGTAAACCAGAATGACTTTGTGAAACAATGGCTTAACAATAATTTAATACCAGATATGTGGACGTCTTGACTAATTTAATCTTGGCATCATCGATTAAATCAGGAAATAAACAAAATTCTTCCCAACCTGTTGAAACTTGTGTACGTATTAAAATTCGAAGCCACTTATTACCATCGTGTAAAACAAGTTGATTTATATATCACACCGAAAAAGAGGATAAAAAGGTACATAGATTTGGACCAAAAAATTCAAAATACCGTTAGCGATTATCTAAGTACAAAATTCGGTAAATATCCTTTACCCGGAACTTCCCTTGTTGTGAATCTTTCCTTTATTAGGAATAGTAAAGTGTAACCCAATTTAGTTCCACACATAGTCATTTGGTTTGTTTGTTTTCAAATATTTTTATTGCATGCCATTTTGTTCCACCATATCGGAATCGTTCCAATATTTTCTCAGGTTTCTACCTATGTCTCACTTATTTTTCGGGCATTTAAAATAAATTGAACTTTTTTACACTGATTTTTTTAAACCGCCATTTAGTATCGTCATTTTGAATTCGTACCAGTTAATCCCTTTATTAGATTCAATTTTGCTGCAAGATGTGAAGTCAATTGATTAAGAAAATTTGTTAGATTGATTTATAAACATTTTATTTGGCCGTTATTTTGTTTCTCCGTTTTGAATTCGTACCGTAATTTTACCAATAAAATATTACGAGGTTATCTTTATATGACCCTTAATTTTTTACTAAAATTTGAAGTTACTCTGATAAGTAGTTTTTAATCTATGCTCTGAACTGACAGACAGACAGCCAAAATGACAGACGGACCGACGGAATGAAAACAATATATTTTTAGGTACCTAGGGACGCTAAAACGTGAAGATAAATAAAACCTGAGAGGGTGATTTTTTTTCATGATTACAAACATTTTACGTGGCCGCCATTTTGTTCCGCTGTCCTCAATTAGTACCACAATTTTACTAGTTCATATGGGTTATGATAATATTGTGTATATAACAGTTGCCTGATTTTGGACATATTATTTAAATTGACAGACAAAAGGACTGTAAATATTATAAGGCATGTAAATATTGTCGCGTTGTTTTATTACATTTCTAATTCTACTCGTATTTACTAAATAAAGAGGTTTAAATTTAAATCCGGTCTAACTTGACACTTACAGGTTTAAAATGACATAAGCAAGAATTGAACAATTCTTAATGTCACAATTACAAAATGACAGTGCAATAAGCAAAATATAATTGGTAAACTAACAGTTTTAATTGCTATGGCAACTGGCAACTAGATCTAATTTAACTCTTATACTGTTTTAGTGAATACGGGGACTAATATTTTGTACTTTTCTAACTTAGGTATCTAGTGTAGAGTGTACAAATTGAAACTAAATCTTTGGAGGTGATTCACGTTGTTATAATTTAAAATTTAAGTGTACGAATTGACATCAAACCAGGTACAACACCCAAGGAGTACAAATTGAAAGTGTACGAATTGGCAACTAACCGTTAACAAGTAGGATTTGACCTCTGACTAAAATTCAACCTACTTATTTCTACAGAGACCTTGCTGCAAAATATGAAAAAACTCACTATATAACAACGTTTTCCCTTCTTCTTTGTTTACATTGTTTATTACAATCCAAGACTGACGTAGAGATATTTTCGTTAGATGCGGAGACAGGTGCAGCATAATCGGTGGCTGACACCTGATCTTTAGCGGTTTACAATATTTCTGGTTGAGTAGATAGACATATTTAAATTATTAAAATCAGCAAAAAAAAATAGCAAATTATGAGTTATGCAATGTCTTGCATATTTGGTTAATTAATATTAAAATTTAAATTATTGTTAGTGATTACTATAGACGGTGCTAATTAAGTATTTAGACAAACTTTAAGGGCTAATTCTGTGCATGAATTCAAAACAACAGCTACTTTTATTATATATTTTTTTATATTTCCAGTATGGTAAAAACTATTTACCGAAGGTTCTCAACATCATTCTAACACATAGTTAAAAGTTACATTCTACAATTATAAAATGGCTAGATTACAATCTTTTAAGTGTAAATTTAACAAAAACAAAATATTTAGCATTCTCGAACAATGTCACGGGCTTGCCTACCAACGATCAAATAGGAATATATTTACCATTCAGAAAAAATACTTACTGGAGCATTGAGAGGGTGATTATATTGACTATTTAATCTAAATAAATCAACTAACCAAAAAGCTTAGATCATTGATTTACCTTTTTAAACACATAAAATGTATTTCAGACATGGACAATTTACGGACTGTCTATTTTGCTCTTGTTCAATCGCTTCTGAATTACGGAATTATCGCATGGGGAGGAGCCTGAGATAGTACATTAAACCCATTAAAAATAGCCCAGAAAAAAATAATGAAAATAATTTTTAATCTAGATATAAGATATCCCACTGAACTATTTAGGATGGTAAACCTACTTGACATCAGAAATATTTTTCTCAAAACTTCAATCCTACACCTAAATAAAAATAATCGTTTTACTTCTCCTGAATTTACGTACTGTCGCACTAGATTTCAAAGAAATGATAATAGAATATTGCCTAAAGTGAACAATTCTATAGGAAAAAGAAGTTTTGAATATATAGGTTGCAAATTTAATCTCATTCCTCTAGATTTAAAAAACCTGATTTAATTGCCAAACTTCAAACGCAAGATTACGAAATGGATTATCGAAAATAGTCCTAAATTACTTTAGTATTAAATGAAAATTACTTACGTAGCATATATGGATAAATTTTTTGTACTGAGGTAAATTTTTTGTAAGTTGGTTGGTTGTTTGTATTATTTGTGGGTATTGTTTATTTATATTGTTTTATGGTTAGGATTAACATTGTGATACTTATAGAATGTAGCCAGATATGAATTTGTACAAATTAATAATGTTTTGGTAAGATTTAAACCAAGTAACTTCCACAATCGGCTAGTAGCAGTCAAGTTATCAGCTTTGCACAGCCGTATTGTGTTATTAAACTAATTTATGAAAATATGATAAAACAAATATGGTAATTGCCAATCCATATATTTATTGTTTTACCACTGTTTAAGGATATTTTGTGGTTGTTTTGATGATATTACAAATAAATATATTTTTGATTTGATTTGATTTGAAGTAGATATTGGCTACTTTGTATCAACGATAGGCTTGGGTGGATACGGGTATCCTTCTCAAGTTATTTAATATAAAAATTGCACCCCAATGGTATTTCTCCATTTAGTAATACCTTTAAGAATTAGAAATGTAAAAATGTACTAAAAATCTTTTAAAATTCTGTTTTGATGCAGTTGTCGGGATGAAAAAGTTCAAAAATCTGCAAAAATTTGTTTTATAAAAAAAAATATATGAACATAGGCCTCGAAAAGTTTACAAAATTAAAAACTAAAATTCCTAAAAATAAAAAATCCAATCTCGTATATGAAATTCCTTGTTTAAACTGCCCTATGAAATATATTGGTATGACAACCCAATTTTTAAAAAATAGAATAAAAGGGCATAAGTATACAAAGAATGCATCCACAGCATTACCCAAACATGAAAAATACACAAAACACGAATTTAATTTTTCTGAAACCAAAATCATTGATGAAGATAACCTGTATCAGAAATTAATTATAAAAGAAATGATTCACATAAAAAAAGAAAAAAGTGTAGTAAATGACAAACAAGACATAAAAAATTTAAGTCAAATATACCACAATTTGATATTTTAGTATAGTTTTAACTTCGTCTAAGCCGTTATTTTTAAAAAGTAGTATATCACTGTGAATGTCTGATTCTACTCTAAGGTTAAAATTAAAAAATAGCAAAAAATTATCTTTAAATTCCTCAAAAAAAAACGTACTACGATAGGAACACCTTTTTACCTAAAACTGTGCCCTGAGTTGCCTGGCAAACCACTAACTTGCCACCTATCATTCAAATATAAATAAATAATCAACATGCATTTTTCCGGGTATGTAACCTTATTTTATTAATTTTGTAATAATTATTTGTCAATAGTATACAATTTTAAATTAGTTTTAGAAAAATTGTAAATGTCTTTTTATAATTAGACCACTAAATGTTTTTTAAATTAATTGTAGATAGGAAAGGAAAGCCTTATATACCACAAAAAAAAGGAATGAGCAATTTTTAAGAAAGCCTACTATGATAGGCGAAACGTCAAATTAATCCCATTGTTTGATTTTGCAAATAAACCTATACCCAAGAAAGAAGTCCAATTAATATATACATATATATACATATATATATATATATATATATATATATATATATATATATATATATATATATATATATATATATATATATATATATATATATATATATATATATATATATATATATATATATATATATAAAAGACGGAAGATTGTGCGGATGAATTCTTAAAAAGATAGGGATATAAATTGTGAGCATTCCGCCAAAAAAGTATGGTAACCACTAGACACCAGTTTCTGTCTTATTGGACTTCATCAAGTAGCAGTCTAACCAAATTAAAAGCAAAAAACAAACTATTCACCGACAGAGGCCAGCCACACATTTATAAATTCGGACAGAAAAAAATATATATATATAAATATATAAATTGTTCCATTGCAACTCTAGGTACAGTTTTGCTGTTTTGATGAGGTATATGCTTTATAGAGATGAACGATTCCCATGAAAACCAATTTTATGCTACTTCTGGTTTGACCGGAAGTGAGGTTAAGTCATACATTTTTAATGGCACTCTGTATATTTCTTCACATATTCTGAGAGGTCCTGAAATTTCCTTTTCAATGACATGTCACAGCATGTAATTTATTTTCAAAATGACGGCGTAGGATCAATTATTCGAAAATTCAAAATGACGTCTTATTGGCGGCGTATTATGAATCTCGGTGAAATAACAACATACAATTACCTTTTCCTAATAAATGTGCAATTCACTGTCATCCAAGTCTTTGACATATCAACATTTTCAGATAATAAGTTTGTTAAACGCGTAACTGAGATATTACCAATTGATCTTATCAGCCTTCCCAGTTGTTTTAAATTTCCAGAAGGCGTTGAATACAAAAAAATTCAAAGGTGTTAGATTCGGAGACCTCGCAAGCCAACGGATAGGTTCATTCGTACCCAACCAGATTTCACCAAATCTTTGACTGAAATAATTAGTCACAGCTCTTACATTATGAGCCCGGACGCCATCTTGTTAAAAATGGTATTGCTTGTCACCAGTCGCTGATTCTCTTTTGCCCAATAACGTGTATTACTCTTGTTGAACATTCCAACATTGGTAAATCGAGATTCATCTGTATAAATATTTCTATGGTGGAATATGGGATTCTCATGATGTAATTTAACCTTCTCAAAAAATTATTTTTGTACAGATGATACCTGAGTCTTGCAGCAAAATCGAGAATTTTTTCTAAATTCTCCGTTAATGAGAAACATTACAATTTGGTGCTTTCGTAGGGAAACCATTTTCAATAATTAATTAGTATTTGCAGAAATAGTAACGTCGTTTTCCAATCAACTAAAGTAGTAATTGCCTTATTTCTTATATTTGCAATAAACAACTATATTATTATTATATATATTAAATATATATATATATTAAAATATTATTTTTAGGAAACAGTTTGATGTTTGTCATTACTTACTGGAATTTTGTTTTCTTTATAGTCTTTTTTTACATACAGGATAATTCGATTCAGAAAGTTTTAAAATATTTATGGTACTTCGTACTAATTCGTAGATGAAAAGCATGTTATCTAAATTGAAATAGAAAAAGAATTTATTGACATTTGTTTTATTTTTTTATTCAAATAATAATAGAATGATGATCAAAGGCGTATCTCTTGAGAAATGCTTTCAGACCTATTTTGTAATAATACTTTAATATGTGTTACCTCCCATTATAAATTTCGAAGAAAAGTGGGGTTAAAAATAGAAAACTTTAAAATAAAAGTTTAGATCCATCTAACGAACTGTGAAATCGATGTTCGACCTAGTACATTCTACACAAGTAAAAATTATCTATAATTTTATTAATAAGTTATTTCACCGAGATACAAAATACGCCGCCGATAAGACACCATCTCGAATCTCGAAAAAGTTGATCCCACGTCGCCATTTTGAAAAAAAATATAATATGTTGTGACATGTCATTGAGGAGAAAATTATTTTTTCACGGAAATCATGTATCTCTATTAATCATCCCCACCCAAATTTTCAAACTCCATCTAGAGTAAAAATGGAACTAAGTTCTATATAACTATTTCTTTGTCACCTGGTATATAGATATTGGGTATCTCACGTAGAAGTTCCACCCACTTATATCTCTTATTTTATAAGATATCGCCATAAACTTTTATTTAATCGAAAACTTAGTTTAAATACTTTTTAGAAGTGTTGTGCCATTTAATCTAATCTGATTACAAAGTTTTTTTTTCAAAAAGCTTCTAAAAACTGCATTATTTGGCTTCTTTTTAAATGGAATGGTACCATTTTTATTTGACGTCCATAATACTGTGATTTTTTTCTTCCAGAATGATAAAAACGTCATCCAATCTTGAGTTTTTTTTATAATGATCCTGGGAATTCTACAAGCAGCCGACGCCGATGCCAGTGTAATATCAGAATCTTGAATTAGTTGAATTCTGAATAACCATGGAATGAAAGCATTTAAATATCAACATTGTCTTCGTTTGTACAATGGAGATGTAGTAAGACGTGTTCATTTCGGTGAATTTATTTTAACTTATAAGCTGCAGGAATTTTTTAAATAATATTACTTGGAGCGATGAATCGGAATTCACTTTCGATGGTAGGTTTACCCGGCATAGCATTATTACGCATAACAAAATTAACACAGGTGGTCAAACGTGGTGTAACGCTTGTTGTGGAATTTCAAATTCAACGATAATTGGACTCTCCTGGAAACGGTTCGTTTGATTGACCTTAATAAAATTTGGTTCCAGCAGGATAATGCACCAGCTCATAATTATGGAAAAGTATTTAGGAATTATCAAACATATTTGAGGACTCTTGGAAAAGGGCAAATAGACCCTTGCTCTGGTCAGAACGGAGCCGCCAGGATCTTTTGCCACTCGATTTGTTTCTTTGAGGGGTATTTGGAAGACAAAGCCTATCGTACGGAAGTGCAAAATGCTTGCTAAATTATTGGATATATATGGAAACTCTTAAAACGTATCTATTTGTGTCTGGAAGGAGAAGGAGACATTTTTGAACAATTTTTAAGCTATTTGTTTATGTAATGTTTATACATTGTACATCTGATTAAATTTTGAGCAAAATATTGATGAGTAAATTTTAACATTGTGACGTGGTTTTCAGTTTGACAAAAAATAGTATTTTAAATGTAAAACTATGGCAATGAAAACTCGATTACCGGTATCTGTTTACGCTTACCAGGGAGCGCCTGTTAACTTTAAACATTTTTAATTTAAATTATATAGGTTATAAAAATGGTTTTTTAAAAGAACTTTTTTGACATTCTGGTAGAAAAAAAATTTAAGAAGTGGTCTAAAAATGGAGTTTTTGGAAACATTTTGAAAAAAAAACTTTTGCAATCAGGTTTTGATTAAATGTGGCAACATGTCTAGAAATTTAAGCTAAGCTTCGAAATGAATATATATATATATATATATATATATATATATATATATATATATATATATATATATATATATATATATATAGTCGGGTAAAGAAGTATTATATAAGCAGTATAGTCGTGGCTGCTTTAGAAAACAATTCATGGATAAAGCTTATCCATATCTGAAAAATAATTTGTATTTAAGAGCTTATGCTGCGATAAGTAATGAGTTCCTAAAGCCGGCCAGTTTTAGTACATTTTAATTGTCTGTCGTGCAAAATAAAAGGGAAAGGGTCCTTTCTTCGCATGATTAAGCCAGACCAAGATTCTTATTCGTGTCTGGAATCAATTGCATAGTGGACAGCGGTCTCGCTCAGACCGGCCGTAGTAATTATTGTATTGTCTAGTAGTTATTGCCTCGTGACACGCCATATTTAATATTGTATCACTCTGTGTCGCCATTAAACGGTTATTTTTACGAAAAATTAGGAACACGAATATCTTTCTCATGATTTTAGGTTGTTTCTTTCTTGTATTATTACCGCCACTTTATGGCAGTGTTTCTTTTATGTCCATTCATTTTCTTTTGATATGAAACGTTTTGTATACGATAATGTTTTGTTCTTTTTATTGCCAACGGTGAGGGTTCGTAAAACAACTAGATGTTTTTTACTTCTTTTGTATTAGTGGAAATTGATATAGGTAGATGTATCGTTAACTAACATCTTATTTCAAATTCCTTTTTAGCCTCGTTCTTTTCCAAGGATGACGGTATTGTAGTTTCATAAGAGTTGTCCTTGCCTCGCCTGCTTCTTTCATACGATTTGTTGTAGATATAAACGGGGCAACTGAACTGCCGTCAAATCTTATAAAGATATCAAATGAACGATTAATCTTAATATTTTTTATCTTACATTTAAACTTCTGCATGACTTTTTTCGAAGCAGCCACTGACTCTTAGTAAAATATTATTATTAAATTGGTAAATCATATCTATTAAACTAACATTATACTACTGTGGATTTAACTAAATTTATCACCGCAAGCAAAGTCGAAAATGGCTAATTCGCGGTTCGTTCGCTAAATTTACACAAGGAAATTGAGCGTATTTCGAAAACTAACAAGTCTGCAGCCCACTGATAATTTATATTAATACAAATACAACCGAACTTTTGTTTAGAGTTTTCAATAAATTATTAAACAATGTGAATGAAAACAAACAGAACGGTAAAACATTTTCCAGCAGCAAAATTTTGCAGAGGAAATTATTCATTACGAAGAGTTTTTGTGCTAGAGCCAGTTCATATAAAGTTGTTAGATGTTATTTTAGATTTTCCTGGTCTGTACCTTTAACATATAGGAGCTTGTGAAAAATGTTACTAAAATCGTTAAACAACCTCAAGAAATTTGTAGAACATAATATTTAGTTCTTCAAATTTTGAGACTAACAAAACAAACTAAATAAATTTAAAAATTCTAATACAGGCACAGAAAAAACTACGTCTTTGGCGGCATTATTGGACGATTCTGCAGTAAATCGTTTTAATTATTGTTACGGAATTAGTGTTTCTATAATCGATTATAATTTGGAAGATATTTTAATATTTCTATAGAAGCAGACATTTCTTTGACTCTTCAAACTATCTCCAACACAGGCAGTATGCGATAGATATAAATACATTCTAACCTCGAAAGTTCTAAAAGGCAGGTATCTCTAATACCATTTTATTTATTTATTTGTTTATAAATAAACATACATAGGTATACATTTAAGAAGTTTTGATATATTTAAAATATTTGAATTATTAAACAGACTAAACAGAAAAAGAAGAGTAAAAAAACACAAAGTGTTTAACTTCTCAATCTTCAATTGTAATTAATTTATTATTGCAGTTCGCTATCGTCTTATCCACAAAAGAGGCTTTAAAATATAGGTGCATAACTGTTTTTTAAGAACAAAAACATATATTTATAATCTTATAAATTCATATTATTTCCCCTAACCCTGTGCACGTAGCTATGCTGCGCTTCACCCGTTCTTAAATCCATGAGACGCCACTGAATTTTTATATCCGATACATGTACACAGTTACGTCTTATAAAACCTAACATCTGAAAAGCCTTGCTGGTAATATTATCTATACGTTTGGTAAATGTTACCTGTGTATCAAATAAAACTTTTAAATCGTTAATCGTTTCAACAGACCCTAAGACTGTATTTTCGATTGAGTAATTAAACAGTATTGATTTTTGACGTCTAAAAAAGTCCATGGCTTTTTACTTGTCAATATTTAAATTTAAATAATTTGTCTTACACGACAACACAAGACTATCCAAATCGCTCTGCATACTAAAAAAATTTGAGGTCATCCGCATTTAGCAGACACATGCAGTTTTTGAAACTTAAAACGACGTCGTTTATAAAAATTAAGAATAAAATTGGCCCCAGATGAGATCCTTGCGGTACCCCTGAGGTGTCACGCCGAACACGACCCTGCAAGTAAGAAGAAATCCAGAGCAGGTAACGACCACGAACACCAAAAGTCTCTAAACTTTTTTAGAAGAAAAACATGGCAGCCGTTATCAAACACTTTCTCCAAATCGGTTTATACAACATTTAATTGAAAGCCATTTTCAATATTATTGATAAGAAAGTTCTAAAAATTCAGCCAGATTGGTTGTAGTTGAACGGTGTTTATAAAAACCATGCTGCTCAACTATCTGATGCTTGAATGTAGGGTATATGCCTCGACAGTTTTTAATATCATTCCGGCTTCCAGACTTAAAAATGGAAAAAAGGGAAGTCTCCTTCGAAACTAGAGAAAAAATCGCACTATCAAACGAAGTCTGAAATATAGTTCTCAATGGTTCCAGCAATGTACCTTTACATCTCTTGGTAATAATCGAGGGATTCCATCACGCCCTGCTCTTTTTTTTTATATCTAAAGTGTCAATTTTTCTCGCGACTTCTTTATAAAAAGGATTCTGACATTAGAGTCTCTATTATTATCAGAGTCGGGTGCATTTGGATGATATTTGAAACACGACCTAAAATGGCTAGCAAATGCCTCAACAATTTCGCCTTTATCTTCTATATTTTGACCATCAAAACACATTTATTAGGCAAACCATTATCAGCTCGAAGAGTCTTAATATAGGACCAAAAGTATCTTATATTTGCCAGAATCATCTATTCAGTAACAAATAATAGGTAACAGACTTCTATAAGGTGCTTTGCCTCCCTTCTAACCTCGGAGTATTTATCGTAATCGGACTGCCGCTTCGACCACCTATACCTATTGTAGATTTGTTTTTCTGATTTATCAACATTTTAAGATGGTGACTGTACCAACTAGGAAATGTATTTTCTTTTATAGTTGTTTTTGGAACATATTGATCAATCATCTCATGTAACACAAGATAGAAACGGTCCAGCAAAACATCAATGTCCGAACATTCTCTCAGTAAGCTGCAATCTTGACCTTCTAATGCTTCGATTATGGCATTATAGTTTGCTTTTTTAAAGAGACATAGTTTTATGATCAATTGATGAATTCCGAGGGCAAAACTCAACCTTCAGTGGAGGATGAACAGAACTAACCGGACTAACAGATTTACAAACAGTGACAAATTGGAATTCGCCGCAGAAAGTTTAATTCATATTGTTTTTGACTTGTTCTAACTCGAGGTAATAGATATTACATACAATTTCAGTTGCCTCATCATTAAGGTGCTTGGACCGTCCTCTTCAATGCACCTTTGGGAGATTGAAGTCCCCAAAAAACATTAATTTGCGTGACGCGATGGCGTTTAATCGCTTTAATGGTATCAACAAGATCTTGAAAAATGACGGGACGAGAATTAGGAGGGATATTTATTATACCAAGTATAACAATTTTTAGGTAAAGGTTTATTACGGCTCTTGATTGCAGAAGGTGCCAGTTCAGACAGAACTGCGATGAGAACACCTCCCCTCTACCGCAGTCGAGGATCTCATAGTCTCTATCTTTACGGAACTAGTTTCCCAACCCGTCTGTACATATCGATGGTAACAAATGTTTGTTGTTTGTGTGATGGAGGAACAAACCACGTTTTTGGGACTTCTTTATCATCTTGTCAAGCTTGCTTCGCAGCTCATCATTGATTCTGCTAAATTTGTCCATTTCCTTAAAATGATCCTCCTCAACTCTTGCAGCTTCTTCAGCAAACAACGTCGAGCTTCTCTTCAGGCTTTTAATATGCTTACTTGAAGTAAGAACTCTTTGTACTGGGTGTAAAAGGTAATAGATATAGGTGTTCCTCAAGGTAGAGTTTTAAGTCCTTTATTGTTTGTATATTAATGATTTATCAAATATTTTTCAGAATTACAATCAAAGTTAGTTGTAAATATGAATAATGAGTTAGAACTTGTTAAATAATGGATGGAAGTTCATAAATTGAAAATTGATGTACTTAAAACAGAATGTATGAATCTAGAATCCCAAAATAACTGCATTTTTTTATAATTTAGGTTTAGAATTTAAAATTAATAACTGTAAAATTGATAGGATTGATTTATATAAATATTTGAGAGTAATAAGAAATAATAACCTTGCCGGACTATAAATACTACTAAACAGAGTAATGAGAATGAATTTTGGCTTGTAATAAATAGACTAAAATTTTGGATATGCTTAGAAAATTAAATTTGTATGAATATAGAGAACTTTTTAAAATATAACTGTCTGATTTTTATACATAGAATCATTCGAAATATGTGTCCTCTATATTCCTTAAATATATTAACAACATTCATAATAATAATACAAAGGGAAACCAAACTTTATTTTATTTAAAAAATTTAAAATCTTGACGAAATTCAATTTTTTCAAACGTTTAATTATAAATAAAATTAAATTAAAAAACATTATGTTTTATATACATTTAAATTTAATTTAAAAAGTGAAATTGTGTTAAAAATGAGTTATAAATTTTGCTATATATAGCAAAATTTCAAATATTTTATATACAATTAATTTATTATGATATTGAAGAATATTATAGATAGCTATTAAGCTAAATAAACTGTTAAATAAAAAAATAAATTATGCAAATTTTTCATAAATTCAACAAAAATATTTTTTATTTTTCGTTTGTTATATTATTACAATCCTTAAAAAATTTGTAAAAAACAACTTGGCAGATTTTTATAAATTTTGAAAATTCTTCGACTTATCACATTTTTTGGAAAATTTTATGTTGTAAAAATGAATTTTAATGTACAGATTGTCCCAAAAATTAACATTACTATAAACCATTTTTTAAAAAGTGTTCCTTATGCATTTTTTATACTTAGATTTACATATCTAGTAAAAAATTTCAAAGTGAGTTTTTTCATTTTTTTCTCTAGGTGATTCTATTGGAGCTAAAAATAGCAATATATAATTTCCTCAACTTACCCACCGTAATACATGTACTTAGAACGGAAGCTCTCACGGCTTTGGTCAATTAAGAAATCATGGTTTTTGGGATCTACATCTACTTAATTCATTTTTTAAGGAACTTTTTATGAACAAACTTTAACTTATATAATAATAATAATATATTAAAAATAAAATTTGATAAAAAAATTATATTTTATTCTACCAATCTAAATAATAAATTTAATCCAGATATATTTTTTCCATTAAGACATGGAGCATTTGAAGGGGCAGCTATTAGATGACTTCACCTGTGGTAGCGAATATCTTTATGGAAGCCTTTGTGGATATTGCTCTAACTTCCGCTCCACCGAACGCTCCACTGAAACCAAAACACTGGTTCAGATATGTAGATGATACTTTTGTTGTTTGGCCTCATGGTCAGGATAATCTCCTCATATTTCTGAACCACCTTAACCAATAACATCGTAATATTAAGTTCGCAATGGAAATTGAATCAAATAGCAAAGGAAGGAAAATGGTATATTATGACATTCTGTGTATAGAAAACCGACGCATACAAATAGATACTTAAACGCAAATTCTCATCACCATCCAGCACAAAAGAAATCGGTTATTAACTCACTAGTATTCAGGGCTATTTCGATTTCTGATCAAGATTCTCTAACATCAGGAACATCGAAACTTACCGAAGCTCGCAGAGGGAATGGCTATTGTACTGAAGATATTACGCGTTCAATTAAAATATACAGTAATCCAACTCCGCCAAAGGAGAATGATAAGTAGCTACCGTTAGGTAGTATTGTTCTTCCCTACATATATGGCACTACAGACAAAATACGACGATTACTTCGGCGATCCAACATACGCACAATCTTCAGTACACATAAGAAGATTGGACAATACTTGCGATCCCCGAAAGACATTGTAGCTTTCCAAACAGGAGTATATAAAATTCCTTGCTCCTGTGGAGAAGTGTATGTGGGAGAAACAGAACGCTCTATATCAACTAGATTTAAGGAACATGAACGATGTAATAAAAAGAACCAAGTTGTTCAATCTACCGTAGCCGAACACCAGCATACCACTGGCCATATTATAAACATAAAGGAAATCAAAGTCCGGAATAGGGAGGGATCGCAGTTAATATGTTCTGACCGTGCACGTATTAAATAACGAATTTTGAGATAGATATTTAAGTTGTATTCGTGGCTAAATAGGCTATGCCTAAGTCCATAAGAAATAAACAAAAAAAGTAGTTTTTTCAGGCTGACTTTTTAAATATTTTATTAGGCCGTTATTTTGTTTTGCTATCTGGGATTTATATCAAAATGCTACCAGTTCAGTCCTATGTAACACTTGATTTTTGTGCAAAATTTGAGGTAAATTGAATTATTAGTTTTTTTGGTAATGTTATTTTTAACGTTTCACTAGGCCGCCACCTTGTTCCGGGATATTAGATTTTTACCAAAATATTTCCAGGTGATCCCCATATCACCCTTAATGTTTGACTAAAATTTGAAGTCAGTCTGGTCAGTATTTTTAATCTATTCCTCGAACTGACAGACAGAATTATTAAAACATATTTTTTTGGAATCTAGGAGCCCTAAAATGTGAAGATATTTAAAAACCGAGTGAGTGTTTTTTTTTTTTCACCATTACAAATATTTTCTATGGCCGCCTTTTTGTTCCATCACGTTGAATTAGTACCACAATTTAACTAGTTTATCTCTATACCACAATTAGTTATGGCACACAATTTGAAATCAATCAATTAAGTCGTTTTTTAAGGATAAATTTTTAAATATTTTATTAAGCCGCCATTTTGTTCCGTTATTTTGGATTCGTTCAAAATTTTACCAGTTGATTCCTCTACAGAATAACTGATTTTTGTAGTAGTTTTCTAGTAATATATTTTTTTAACATTTCACTAGGCTGCCATTTTCAGGTCATCCCCATATGACCCTTAATTTTTGACCAAATTTTGAAGTCAGTCGGGTAGTCAAGTAGTGTTTTAGCTGTGCAGACCGAGAAAATATGTTTTTTTTGGCATGTAAGGACCCTGAAACGTAAAGATCTGAAAAATCTCGGAGGGTGATTTTTTTACGATTACGTATTAAAGTACGAGGGTAGTAAAAATGGTTTGGAATGGTGCCAATTTTTGGCCCAATCCGTGCATTAAAAACCAATTTTACAGTGAAATTATGGAAAAGCATATGTATTCATATAAAAAAAACTTTAAAAGTTAATTTTCCTCATTTTGAAGCATGGTGGGTGAGTTAGGAGAACTATGAATTGGCATTTTTGTGCCAATAAAAACACTTTAACTTTTTTATAGGTCAAGAAAAAAGAAAAAATGTTTCAATTGAAATAAAAAAACATTGAGTAAAAACTTAAAAAAAATTGGTACTTATTCTACAGGACGTTGAAATGTACTGAAATAAATTTTAGGTTTCCTATGACACTAGCTAATCTAAAATTAAATTCTGGGCACCCTGAATAGTTCTTGTACACCGAAGGCTCCAAAAAATTTAGAAAAATGAAGGAACAATCAGATTTAAAAAAAAATATGTGTTAGGTAGGCTGTTAAAAAGTTAGAGAAAGATATATAAAAAAACAAAAATTTTCAAAAAAATGTGATATTTCGAAGAATTTTCAAAATTTTGAAAATCTGCCAAAAATATTTTGCAATTTTACTAAAGAAGTAAAATTGTTTTTGTTAATTTTGGGAACAGTTCAATTCCCAGTCTTGTTTTACATCCGGTGTAAAAGAGTTCTTACCTCAAGTAAGCTTTATGTTTAAATTGGTTAATAACTAACACATTTTGCAAGAAACATCTAGAAATGACAACTTAATATTTTTTCTCGTTACGAAAATAAAGCACATTGAATATGAGAAAGACTTTTCATTAAACAGGCTTTTATGCTATTTTATATACAGTGCTGGAACTTTGAAACGCATAACGGAAAGTTTTGGGCTATTTTTAAACTGAAATATCCCAAAACTTAGATGATATTTAAGTGCGGTTTTCGACAAATGAGAACCATTTTATGATTTATAAGTGTTGTGAATGGGAATTCGATTTAGTGATTCTAATTGATAAATACAGGGTGGTAAACAATACACTCCAATTTTTCAAATTTCACATCGGTCCCACTTTTGAAAAAACGATTTTTTTTTCTGATTTTTACTGATTGTGGGGGAATCAGTACGCCAAAAGTAAAACCCATTTTGAAAAATTTTTGAATTGCCGTAGTATCGGAAAAAATAACTTTTGTGGATATCATATGACACTTATTCAAAATGGCTCTCAAAACTGGTTATTACAAGAGCATTAATGTATTGTTTAACTGCTTAAAACAAAATTATAAAGGATGTTACAAAAATATGGTTTCACTGTTGTTCAAGATAATTCTTTTAAAAATTTGACCCCTTAGCACATTTCCTTAACTTCCGCTTCAGAAAAAACTCTGCGATCTTTTCTAAAATACGAAGTAAGTTGTGTTGGTTTTAATGTGGTATAAAATAAAACAAACCTAAATACCCTCTTGTACAATATGTTATTGTATTACACGTTGCGCAATAGTAATAGTGCCTTGAAACCTAATATCAGCTGAAAAACACCCTACCTGAATTTCGATAACAGTCGGATAAAAAAACTAAATAGGATTTCTAGATATTTTGTTTTTATATGGTGGCATTTTTAAACTAAATAGTTAATTTTTGTTTATTTATTAAGGGACTGCTTGTAATAACAATACAAACACTAAAACACTAAATATTTTATTTATTTTAACCTTCAATATAAATCCCGGGATTTATAAAAAGGTATTAACTTTATTTTGAGAAGGAAGGATAGTTTAATACGAAAATAATTGCTTGATTTAAGCCTATACCATATTGCTCTACATATATTATTGTTTGCATACATTTATAACTTGTTCAAACTTCTTAATTTTTAATAATATAGGTACCTTTAGTTAAATTCATAAAGCATTTTTTCGACATTATTTGAAACCAACATAAATTTAATCGGTTGGATAAATAAAAGTTCTCCTTTTTGGGAGGATTCAAACCAGCTCTGAAAAACAGTATGTATGAAACTGGCCTAAAGAGGGTTTAATCCAAGGGTCTTCAACCAGTGCAAGGGCCAAAAATCGATTTTACATCGTTCGAAGGGTCACTTTACCACCATATCAATAAAATAAAAAACATATAATTTCAAAATGTAATAATCTTTATTGGTTAAAAAATTCAATCAATCAATGCAATTTTTGACATTGTTTATTTTTGACAAGTGTGTCGATATTTGGTTTTATTTTTGTAGTTGCATTCCACAAACTTCTTTACAGATATGCGCCTGTAACTCTCGCCCTTGTTGACTTACATTCTTCATACGAGAAAACAACTGCTCGCACACATATGTGTTCCCAAACAGAGACATCATTTTCTGGGCATTTTTTGGATTTCAGGAAACGAGTTTCGATCGACATATTTTGAATACAGATCAAGAAGACCCATGTCGAACTTGTCTTTCAGTGCCGAATTACACTGCAAATCGATAAGCTCCTTCTGACAATTTTCTGGCATGTCTTCAACGGATACACTGATTGGAACTTTTGAGTAAATCTAGTACTACGACATATTCATCCACATCTGTACATTGGCAACTCTTCAGTTTAGGAAAGTGCGTAAACTCTTTTTTCAACAACTGATTTTTCAATAAATCCCGTTTAAACTCAAATGGCTTCACAGTGTCAAGTAGGTTGTTGATGAGATTTTCTTGTCCTTGTAATTTGGTGTTAATGTCATTGAGGTGCAGCGTGATTTCCGTGAGAAATCCAAAGTCGCGCAGCCAGTCTAGGTCACTAAATTGAGGAACTGGTTTTCCTTTGGTTTCCATGAAGGAGGCGATTTCCTTCTTAAGTTCAAAAACGCATTTTAGCATTTTTCCTCTGCTCAGCCAACAAACATCAGAAAATATATGTCACATCACCATACTCGGCATTAAATCCGTGTAAAAAATTTTGGAATTCTCTGTGGTTGAGGCCGCGTGATTTTAATGAAGTTCACGATCAATTTCATCACCTCATCAATATTTGTGGATTTTGCACAAAGATTTTGTTGATGAACGATAAAATGGTAATGCAGCAAAGAAAGATCTTTTCATCAAACCCACGAGCCCTTCATTTTTCCCTACCATAGATGTCTGTCTGTTACAACTGCAGAAATGTTTGTCAATTCTAAATTATATCGTCTCAGTATTGTCAGCAAATACTTATAAATATCACATCCTTTTGTAGTTCCTTTAATCGGAAAAAAAGCATCCATCTCTTCAATGATTTCAAAATTATTATCAATGCTCCGAATAAATAAATCTGTGCTTTCGTTGAGCGCAACAGAATAATATACGACCTTCGATGCATGTTATTTTAGTGAATTTTCAATGTCTGCCGCTAACTTTTCGATTCTTCTGGCGACAGTAACACCAGACAAACTAACTTTAGAAAACAGTTGTTTTTGAGATGGGCACAATACTTCAGCGGCGGCCTCCATACATTCCTTGATAAATTCACCATCAGTAAAAAGTTTTGATTTCAAAGCTATGTTTTCGGATATAATGTAGCTAACATTCAAGCTTGCTTCATTTTCAATGTTCTGCTTTTGAAAACTATCTTGCAGTCATTGAACTGACTTTTTAGAGCTCTCACTTTATATTGCCGTAATTGTCCTTTGAATGTCTCAAACTTTGTGGCATGCTTCATATCGTAGTGTCTTTTTAAGTTGTATTCTTTCAAGGCTGAAAGGGATTCTTGACACACCAAACAGATGGGTTTTTGATTAACACTGACGAACAAGTACAATTCAGTCCACTTTTCTTGAAATATGCCCTTTTTTCACTAATGTTTCGGTTTTTAACCGAAGTAGACGCCATTTTAAATGTCAAGGTAGAAGAAACGAATTTAATTCTCCGATAAAAATGTCCACGACAAAACCAAAGAAATTAGAAGGAATGGCATGCGGCCCGAGGGAGGCAGGCCGCGGATGAAGACCCTTGGTTTAATCTCTTATGCGATTGGTATCCTTTCCATGTTCTTCACTGATTTTTATTTCTACCAGTTTTTATGACAGCAAACAATAAATAGTATACTACATAGCAAGTTCAGTGGCTTAGTCAGCTATTAGAAACCGAGAGAATAGTTCATAATAGGGGCGGCAGAACTAAGTAAAGTGAGTAAAATAATATTGTTTGCAGACACCAAAAATATGAAATAACGCTAAAATAAAAACAAAAAAAAAACTTCAGGCCGTATTTACTGAAACTAAAAAAGCACCTCTTACCGAAGAAGGGGGCGGCATTTATCAAAAAGGAACGCCACCAAATAGTCTTCAGTAGAACCTACTTTTATTTAATTTTTAGCATTTGTAAAATTTGGTTTCAACTCTAGTGTTAAAAAAGTAGTTGCTATAAGTCTGAAGCAGATTTTGCTTCTTTAGCTATATATTGATTGTATATTTTTTCAACATGCGAGTGATATAAAGCTCTTTCTAGCCCCTGTTAACAGTGCTTTATTGTCAGTTCCATAAGTTGTCGTGGGAAAACTAATTTTGCCAAAATGATTAATTTAATTTACCATTTTGCCGATATTTCCTTTCCTTGTGTTAAACATACATATCCATTATAATACATTTAACAAATTAAAATTAATTATTTCAAAAACGTATATTGTAAAGAATTCTTTGTTCGTGTAAGCGGAAATTTTAATACTAGAATTGCTTGTGTTAGTTATTTTCCAATTGAAACATTTTTGTCTGCAAATATGTGCTCAAATGAGGTTTAATTATTATTTAAAAATAATGTATTTTCAGCCGACAATTCACAATAAAATTGTTTTAATAGGAACTAAATAAATAATCAAATTAAAAACTTTTCCTGCTAAAACACGAAATTAGTGCAGAAAATTTTCGGTAGTACGAAATGTATATATTAGATTACAATATGCAAGTTTTAAGTAGGTCATGCTCACTAATGCAATAAAGCTTCCTTCCAGATCCAAAATATGAGAAAAATAGTTCTAGAATATACTGTGCTGTGTGGAACTTGCAGTGCCATACCGATAACGTTTGGGGCCTGGTTCGAGAATTCAATTTGGGGTCTTTACATCGGAGTGGGGGAAATGTTCGTCGGTATTATTTATTAAAAAAAAACCTACAGACATATGTTTTAAAAATGCCTTTTGTGAGCTTTGCTGTTTTGCTACTTTATTCTTTGGTTAATTTTTGATAAACTGGTCTCCTTGTCCGGCTATTTTCAATTCAAATTGTTTATTCATGAAGTACATACATATAGAGAGTTAAGAATATAGTTAATAATAAAGTAACTGCAATAAACAACTAACTAAAATAAGTAGTTAGTAAGTTTTAATTATTAATTTTTAATTTCTTCATAGTTGATGCCAGGATGGTTCTGTTCATCTCTAGCTCTTGATGTTCTTATACAGTTCATAGATTATTTTTCGCATTTTTAAAATGTATATCTCAGCAAACATCGATTATACTTCAAATAGACAAGTAAATTAACCCACATTAACTGCTCGTGTCTCAGTTTAATTAGAACGCACCTAACAATATGTGATTTGTTGTTGCCAGAAGCATTTACTTATTTTGCAATACCATACATTCAAAAATTATATCTATAAACGAATTTAACTAGCCCATCGGAGGCAGTTCGTCACGGACTGGCAATTCTGCGCGATGTGCGAGGCCAACAGCGTGAACGCGACGGGCGTTGTGCTATGCTTAAATCTAGCGAAGGAAGCCAACAATACGGATTAAAATACAAAGTTGGGATCCATTTAGGGGTTTATATATTTTATCTTGGATGGATAGTCTATTCAAATTATTATCTGTCTTTGGTTAAAGATAGAAGTTAAGTAAACCGAAAGAGACAAAGTTACCTTTACAGCACTCTGAGTATCTCAGCCCTGCAATTGCTCTCACACTTTTTTGTACAGCAAATACTTTATTTATATATTTATTTATTTATTAACATATTACAATAAAAATATATAAAAAAATATATAATAAAAACACAGTAAACCTAGCTTAATGATATTATAAAACAATCTAAAAATCAAATACAGTCTGATACGAAAAAGAAAAACGAACAGGAATGAGAAATCCAAATTCTGGGGAGTGTTCCCAAGACGGAATAGCATAGCTAAAATGTAAGTAACTGTATATATGCATAGTGGGTACTCATAAGTACATCATGAGTTACATAGTTTCGAATCGTAAAGGTGCTTTTACGTATTATTTGTGTATGAATAGTATGATCTTTACATGTTAATTTCGTGGTAAAATTTGACATGTTTAGAATTTTTTTAGTAGTCCTAGAGAGAGAAAAATTAATGTTTGAGTTTTTAATTCATTTGTGTTCGGTTTATTTGACTCAAACCAAATTTGCATGAATGAATTTATCCTGAACACTAAGATCCAATATCTCCCCGGACTCATTGATGACTGATGCGTCGTCTGCGAATAGTAGACTTCGTATTTTCTGATGTACACACAGAAATGTCATCTATGTAGGTACAAAAAAATAGTAGAGTCCTAAAACTGTTTTGCAGACACACGCTACAAGATCTGCGAAATATGATTTTATAAGATTTAAACTGCCGATGCTGAAATATAATTGATTATATAGAGAGTATTAAAAGGGATGACAACTTCTTTTGTCTCATGTTGAGAATTTGTCAGTTACAACATTAACTGGTATCGAAGAAATTAGAAGAAGAATTAATTTTGCCCATTATGAATAGTTTCAATGTTACAGAGTCTTGTAGGCCTTTTGGGGCACGTGCCCTGGTTCTGCGGAACCCTCGGAAACCCACTGGGTACGCTACTGGGAATTTGTGAAATTTTTAAATTAAATTTGGGAAAAAAATTCAGGAATTATTCTCCAGTCGTACGGCACAATTCGGGCGGAGCTATAAAGCTATAAACGATTTTCATCTGGGACCTAGAATTCACAGGTAGTTATAAACCCTTTTCAGCTCGTGCGTATAAGTTACTTCAAGGGCTAAGGAAGAAGTATTTTTTGAATTAAATCAGTATAAGTTGTACTTACCTATTATATAATGCACATCCATGCATTCGTCGTTGAAGGGTCGCTTACCACATTGCCGGTCTTATCGACGAAACCTGATCCATTTGAAGAGGATTAACCCATGAAACCGACTAATGTGTTAGTTCTCAAGAAGTATTTATTTTGGCTAGTTAGCGTTTTATGAATAAGGCATGGAAATATAGGTTTTTTGATTTTATATAAGAGACAGTCTGCTCTAAAGTTCCGTGACATTCAAGCTTAATAATTAATAGTTCTTGTATATTTCGTAAATAATTAATATATCGCTGCTTTATCAAGGGTACGTATTTTTATTGGATTATAATATTTTACAGTTCAGGTGTGCGGTAGCAATTCGCATGCAAAAAGATAAACTAAGTGTGTATTTTGTGTGTGTATATTTACCTTATTAATTTAAGGAAATTGTTTGTGTATACTGATTAAAAATGGGCAAGACAAACAAACGCGTGACTCGTCAAAGAAGTTCTAGTACTTCTTCAAGCACTAGTTTAAGCTCAAATTCTAGCGCTGAACAGTATAGGAAAAAAAGGCAATAAGTACCGTTCAGACGAAAGATCGTACATTCCTATTTCGATGAAAAATTCGGATGCAAAAATCAAGAAGCTTGAATTAATGGTGGAACAGCCAACAAGAGAAAATGCTACGTTGTGCCGACACCGAGAAATGAAATTTATGAACAAAAGCGACCGCATTCTAGAGTTTTCACCTGATAATCGTTCTTTGACTGCAAGTTGAACAAAATTGAGCAACTGAAACAAATTAATGAGTGGAACGATGTTACCACTATATACCACGTACAGTCTCATGTGACAGGAATAGCCAAAAGTTTGTACCATAGTCTGTCAGATTACAACCATTCCTAGGATGTATGAAACATACTAATTAAGAAAACATTTCCGGAAAACAACGACTATACTTCTGCATTAAAAAAATTTTAAATCGCCAGAAACAATTAATCGATGACACATACTATTTTGAGAAAATAGAACTGTTGCTAATTTGTCAAATTACGTGAAAGAAAAGTGTTTTCTGTATAATCCGGAAGCACTTTATGAGCAGTATCTCTGTGCCTTAGGAAGTGATGGTGCCAGAAAATCATTTGACAGGACAAGGTGTCCTGTCACACCTCAACAGTTGAGTTGAGGCACACGATAAGAAATAAATATCGAAGTCGGAGTTTCCAAGAAGTAGGATGACCAACAAGAAGAAGCTTTTAAGAAACTGAAAGAAAAATTGATAACACACCCAGTCTTAGCAATCTATGATCATCTAGCAAGGACTGAAGTACATACAGATGCCAGTAAATGTGGCTTTGGCGGCATTTTAATATTGCAAGACCAAACTAATGGAGTTTTAAAGCCGGTCCAGTACTTTAGTCGAGCTACCACTGCTGAAGAGCAGAAATATCATCCTTATGAACCGGAAACACTTGCCGTGGTGAACTCTCTTCAAAAATTTAAAGTTTATTTAATAGCGAAATCCTTTAAGGTTGTAAAAGACTCTAATGCTTTTCGCACTACTTTGAAAAAAGAGATTTATTCCCAGAGATACAAGATGGTGGATTAGTACTCTATAATTCAGTTTTACCATTGAGTACAGACCAGGCTGTAAAATGATTGAGTGTTAGTTGCACAGTTAGGAGAAGAAAAGTATCGTTCCCTGCACGCAGTATTAAGTAAACCACCGCAAAGTGTAGAGGACAAAGAAGTATATAACAGTTTTGTTCTGAGGGGTAGTACGAAAACGTTCTAGAAGAAGGCTAACAAATAAAAAACAATATTTGTAATTATATCAGGTTAAAAAATAAATCTTAACCCCTGCTAACATGAATAAAATGTTTATTTTATTATTCTAAATTATATTTTTTACATGAAGTAACCATGGGTTGCTAAGCAACTCACAAATTCGCCCATGGATGGCTTCAGCCCAGCAGTAAGCTTATACTCGGCTCCTATGACTGAAAGCTTTTGCGTCGAAATATATCCACTTAAATTGCATTTATGCGGTAGCGTATTTTAACCCCCCCCCCTAAAACTAAAAAACTAAAACCTCCCCAGAGCCAGATTCACTTATAGCTAAAATACAGTAATGCCTTTATGTAGGTACAGGGTAGAATTCTATACAATAGGTGTCTAATTATTGTTACGCCCGAAATGAGAATAATTAGATATGCACATTTTGGGGTGGCCCGAGTTGCGAGCATTCTGATTTGTAAAACACGAAAATTGCAACGCAGAAGTGGAGAAAACACTGAATCTACTTAATCTTTTACCATGTTTACACGCGTCGTTTAAACTGGTTTAATATAAATCATTTTTAGTAGAGAGCATGCATAAACAAAAGTAAAACCGTTTTAGTGGCTTTTATCTGGTTTAATCTAAAACGTTTCAAAAATGTGCTTTATCCCAATTAAAATTGCTTTAAAAAACTCTTCACATTTAAAATATTTTAGCGCCAATGTCACTAACCCAACAAACTGAAAACTGACATAGAGCATTTTTCCAATAAATAGCGTAAATATGTCCCCTACAGATTACGAAAACCCGGCAAGAAAATCTCAAGCAACGGCGGTACTTACAAAAAAGTACGATTAGAGGCGTAGGGTGGTCTGAATCCGTCGATTTATAACGATTTTAAAAAACGACGTGTGAAACTGAACGTGAAAGGCGTATTTAAGTATAAACAGTTTAAAGTCAAAAACAGCAAATAATATATCCAAACAAGAAGAAACCACACTTAAACGACTCCAGAAAGACAGTCTTCCAGCAGATAAAGGGAATGCCACAGTAGTTATGGACACCGAAACATATGACCAGAAGATCGGCGAAAGGAAATTATAGAATACTGCTGAACGACCCCACAAGTGCAATCGAGAGCAAGATATACAGGACAAAAAATAGATTAGGTAGGTATGTGTGATAATAGATTTTAATTTTGAGGCAGTTAAACGATTGTCATACAAATGAGTCAACGGCAAGAAGGAAAGAAATCTGTCATTATAACTTTACAGCGTTGCCTTTTGCGGTGCCTAACAGAGAGAAGAGATATTTTATTCTTTGTCACACTTACATGCAGTACACGTATGTGGGCTACAAAGATGATATATTTTAATTTGTTTTCTTATTAGGAGTGTAAGAAAATCTTCTCCTCTTACGTCCCTGCTTCCCTCGCTATATGACGTTACTTGACCCTGAGATTGAAAAAACCTTGAGCATTTTTTGAAGGTTTCACCTTAAGTTTGACTTCGAAATGTCCTTAATAAACTCTACATGCCTCTAACATTTTACTTTGAGAAGCCCTTGTTGATGTTTTAAAGGTAAAATTGTCCAAGTTTGAGATGTGGTTGACCGTCAGAAAATATTTTGAAGGTCAAACTTGGGATGTCTTTAATGTCACGTTTTCTATATAATTGGGTGTGGGCTATATAATTTAGTATCGAATAACGAATTGTGTTAGAAATATCGTAATGGGAATATGGCCTTAGAATCAGTATCAGCAAAACCAAGTTAGTGATAAGTAAGTTGACAATCTCACGACAACCCTTCGTCGACAATCAACTGATCGAAAGAGTGAAAAAATCCGAATATCTAGGATCTATACTTAACAGCAATTGGGGTTGTGACGAAGAAATTAAGAATAGGCATGGCCCGAAGTACCTTGGTTAAGTTTAATAACTTCCTTTTTGTCTGGAGATTCCTCTCAGTCTTCGCTTAATAGCGATTAAGTGTTACATATGGCCAATACTATGGAGCAGAAACCTGGTCACTCAAAGTCAAGTCCCTCCATAAAATTGTAGCTTTCGAGATGTGGATCTTGAGAAGATTTCTCAAAATATCTTCAAAGGATCACATAATCAACGAAGAAGTTCTAAGGCGAGCAAATACCGATCAACAATTGTTGGAATCGTGAAGCAAAAAATGACAACCTACCTAGGGCACATCTTAAGAGATCCCTTGATGGGAAAAAATGACGAAAGAAGGGGTCCAGACCGCAAACAACATTCATGGTTCCATAACATCCGAAATTGATGCAATATTTCGGACGATGTTACTTTATTTAGAAGAGCTGAAGAAGGCACACTTCACACAATTTAGTGTCTAATGGATACGTGAACGCCAACACGCTACCTGTAAGCATGAGGCACCTTAAGAAGAAGAAGATTGAGCGGAAGGGGGTTTAACTTTTGAATTTTAAACTCAAACTTATATCGACGTTTACCTTATTTTGGAGACCTATAAAAGGCAAAACTTCTCTCGACCCGGTTTCGTATATTATGGTATTGAAATAAGAATTCCAGTGGCAGAGTTAAAACTGCTGTTTTTAATTTTATTATATAAATTGTATAAAATGACCACCATTAAATTCTTGGTAATAATAAAGGCTATTTTCAAATTCCCTTTTAATGTTTTGGAGTATTTCAGGCGTGCATTTAAAAAGGATTCATTTTCGGATGCAACAGTTTTTTCCAAATTATGAATAGTTTTGAGTTAATTAAATTTGTTCCACCCTGTATATATATATATATATATATATATATATATATATATATATATATATATATGTTCTTCTTTATAATAAGTTTTCTATCGTGTATCTGCAATGTATTTGTTAAATAAAAAAAAGCAATTCCAAAAATGTTCTCAATCGCTTCCCATTCCGCCTGCAGTGCCAAATTTATGACCCCTGCATGAGAGTTCGAAAGACGTTCGCTTGGCGACATACCTTGGGAATGAGCTCATCTACCAGGGATGTTGAGGTAGTAGGAAAATTGAATTTGCGACTTTACTATATTTGTTACGTTTATTAGCGTAGTAAGTGACGTAAACGATACAGTAAATGTAGTAAACCCTCGTTGATTATTTTTAGTCACGTGTTGCTTCACAAAACCGCTTTGGGAACCCGCCAATCACAACACAGATTGTTCATTGTGCTTCCTATTAGTTCGGCGTGTATTTCGACGCAGTATAAAAAGTTTTTTGAATTTTCAGGGTGAACTTTTCGGATCAGTGGTAGGGTACTTAGAATACCGGATCAGGTAGATACCAATTTTTAGTTTTCCGTTTTAACAAATTTTATAATTAATAAAAATGCGGATTAGGTTAGGTTAGGATTGGTTAGGTTTGTTGTAAAGAAAGCGTGTGGTAGCGCGCCAACAAAATTCGGGGTATTTATTAAAACAAGAATCTTTTTTTAAGAAAACTTATAATTTTAGGTAGATTTGTCCCGTAAGCGGTAGAATAGCCCAGATTCGTCGATAAAACTATCATTAGAACTATAAACCATCATTAAAGCTATAAAATCAGATTTGAAATACACACGCACTCTAAAGTGGTCTGACTGCCGCGTTTCGAAACGATTTAGTGTGCTATTGTTGCATCTATGTGAAAAGTCTATAACCTTTAAATGTCAGTAAAAATGGTGTTTAAGTGGTATTGTTTAAGTATGAGTAATAAAATAGAGCGCCTTAAATAATCGCACATGCTGTTGTACTAAGATTGATTAATTCATTCAGTTTAGCAGTTAAATCATACTTAGTAAACTTTAACACTAGTGTTTTTTTATTAAATATTGTTTAGGTTTTTATATATCTTCCAACTTATCAATAAAAGCTTATTTCAACAGTCAACCTCAGATTAATAGAATTTGGGACAAATTTGATTTTGGCTTCAATGTAGTAAATGTAGTAAATGTTACATTTACTACTTTAACATCCCGTCGTGAGCCAGGCCTTCTAAAAGTTTTAACACGCACTGGAGATCAAGCCGGCACTGTATTATATTACACTATCTATGCTCATAGAATAAAATTGCTGACGAAAATTCATCGACAGTTTTCTTTTATTCTTTGTATTTCATTCAGTTGTAAGAAATTTTAATAACTTTTTGTAATATTTATTAAAAACTGGTAGCGGAACGACCTCAAATGGCAAAAAAATTTAATTTAAAAACATCATTTGCCTGGGGCGATCGAATGGTGGCACACGACGACCGCCCTTTTGCGCTCACTTTGTCTTGCGGCCATGTTAATAACATCGGGCTCTGATGAAAAATTTGTTTGAAACAATGTCGCGACATATGCCTGCAAGGGACAATATTGTAATTCACAAACAGTACATCTCAAAAAGAATCATTTATAAAACAGAGTAAACACACAAATGTAAGAGAGTTTAATAAGAATTTTAATTTTACCCAGCGGATACCGATATACATCAAAGATTGTATGTCACTGTGATAAAATGTTAAGTATTCCGGATGCATAATTTTATTTGTTACTCAATTAGCATTAGACAATATTATTTAGCTGGAAAGCGTAAGATTTCAACCCACTTCGACTGACCATGTAAAACAGGGTTCGCAAATATCATCATATTTATATATATATATATATATATATATATATATATATATATATATATATATATATATATATATATATATATATATATATATATATATATATATATATATATATATATATATATATATATATATATATATATAACTGTGACGTTTCGATTATACCCCCGGCCGAGGCCGAAGGTTATATCTGAGTGGCCGCTGGCCGTTAATTGTGTTTTCCGTATGGTGCTGTTGTTGTTGCGCTAATTGCGCTTGATTTTTGCGTTTTAAGATTTGTCGATTATTGTCTTCCATATTGTTGGTAGTTTTAATGATCCGTCCCTTTTATGTAACTCTTTAGAGTTCTTTGGTATATACGTATTACCACCATAATAAGTCGTTATTTTAAAATGTAAACAAATTACGCGCCATGTCAAATTCATCCGCCTTCAATTAGTGTCCTAAACCAGTGTTGCCAATCGGTGTGCAATTACACGATTTTCGTGTAATTTGAAGGTGATGCGTGTAGTATTCGTGCCCTTGCCAAAAGTGTGTAATTTTCGTGCCATGGCAAATTACATTCTACGGTCAGCGTCAGCCAACTGGGTAAGCCGAGATGAGCACGCCACTGGAAGTTCAACGATTGGCAAATGGTGCAAAAACTATACTTATTGCAGTGCAAGTAGAAGATAGAAAAATGTGCGCATAGTCAGGGCTCGGATTCGTTTGACAATACACAAAGACTTTTGGTTATTTACTGGGCTCATGATTAAAATTGCAAGTAGAAGATAGAAAAAGATGCGTATAGTTAGCGCTCGGATTCGTTTGACAATAGACAAAGATTTTTAGTTATTTATTGGGCCAATGATGGGCCGATGGTTAAATCAGGTAAATAAATACCTAAGTAGCTTGTTCTTCTTGTTCTCGTACTGTCTCATAGATTAATAAAAGTA
Organism: Kuschelorhynchus macadamiae; assembly: GCA_030620095.1. Taxonomy (NCBI): domain Eukaryota; kingdom Metazoa; phylum Arthropoda; class Insecta; order Coleoptera; family Curculionidae; genus Kuschelorhynchus; species Kuschelorhynchus macadamiae. Next base: position 151,873 of record JAUTXW010001135.1, on the reverse strand, counting down.
TAATAATTATTAAATATTTTTTCTGGCAAGCTGCAGGACCGGCTATTTCGCATATCTTTTTTTTGCCATCAAATTTGAGATAGAAAATCAGTTGCCGTCCACGATTTCACTTGCAAAATCTAACAACACTGATGGTGTGTAAAAGTCTGCTATCTGAAGAGCTGCGGTGTGCTATTTGCCAATTTTATGTCGGCAACACTGTCGTAAATAGCCTTTAGTAGCTTGTGATACAACAAAGTGGTACAACGTATATACCAAAGTCTTTTAACGCCAACAAAAATTAGGTTTTTTTATGTTTTTGGAAATATTTTTGTTTATAGTTATGAGAAATATTGCTTTTGTTTATTTAATTGGTAAGTATTATCTATAAATGTTTATTAAGTAACATAAGTTTAGTTTCGAGTGCCCAATGCATAATTTTAGGAGTAAAAACATATTTTCTTTGCAACCATAAAATTTTTTTATGATTTTTATAAAAATTTTATTTGATTTTTTACAAAATTTCTACGCTTCTTTTTACATTCATCTTTTGATAGAAGTTTTATATAAGCTTCTAAATAAGTTACCTGTTAAAATTTTTTCTTCTTTTTGTTGCGCTAGGAAAATTTTAATAATTTTATTGACCAAGGTATGATTTTATGAATTTGCAATTCTTTAGTGGGAATAAATAAACGATAAAATGTATCGTCATTATTGTTTTCGTGGGGCCTTTTCATTTAGTTTATACTATACAAGGTGTCCCGTTATTAAGTTTATACTATACCAGGGGTCCCGTATTTATTATGCTGTTACCAGATTTTAGGGTAATTTTGAAATTATTTGATGATTGTAGGTGGTGGGTGCAATTTTATGCCTAGGGTTGTTTGTAGAATAATATACGCACCAAAAGACAAATGGTACTGGAAAAGGCCACTGACTGAACAGGAGTTGCTGGAGGAATTGGAAATAACCGAGGAGCAAGTGGAAAATTCTGACTTTGGTGGCGATTCGGATCTAATCTGATTGCCAAGCGTCCTAAAGCATGCAATATTCAAGAGGATCAAACACACCTTCTTCCAGTTGGTGCTCTGAAGTTAGTTTGTCGCCAGCAATTATAAATTACGCCAAGAACAACAAGGAAAAGGGCTAAACCGTATTCTCATACTGATTTCTCAGATTTTGATTCCGACGATTCAGTTGCCGACAAAACCTATAGGCCAGATTCTCCAACTCCTTTGCAAAATACGTTATTATCCTTTGACAGTGATGACAAGAACAACAAGGAAAAGGGCTAAACCGTATTCTCATACTGATTTCTCAGATTTTGATTCCGACGATTCAGTTGCCGACAAAACCTATAGGCCAGATTCTCCAACTCCTTTGCAAAATACGTTATTATCCTTTGACAGTGACTACCTAGCTGTAGAAGAAGAAGTTGAGGAGTTTTCCGTCTGGTCAAAAATACCTGTGCCTCCTACAAGGTACATAAATTATATTTTTTCCGAGGAAACTGGTCCCAAGATAGAGGTATAGTAATATAACTTTGTCCACTTTATAGAAATAAGTAACAAGACCATTTTCTGAACCTCCTTATAAAACTGGTCCCAAGATAGAGGTATAGTAATATAACTTTGTCCACTTTATCTAAATAAGTAACAAGACCATTTTCTTTTTAGGTTGAGCCTGAAAAGCCATACGTTTTTTTTGAAATCATGTTTACTCAAAATTTTATAGAATACTTTGTTCAACAATCAAATCTCTATGCCGAACAAATGAAAATAAATTTACAACTTACCGTGGAAGAACTGAAAGCTTTTTTAAAAATACTTATCATAATGGGACTCGACCATTTACCTTCACTGAGGCTTTATTGGTCACGTGATCGAAATTTCTACACAGAGAGAATAATAGAAGTTTTTCCTATAAAGAGATTTTTAAAAATATTTAGATGTTTACATCTAAATAATAATCAGAATATGCCAGCTCGTGGGACGCTTTAATATGAAAAACTCTACAAAATTTACCCATTGATCACACATTTTTCGAAGGTATATTCTGAATCTTTCACTCCAAGTAGAAATGTGGCCACAGATGAGAGCATGATTGGTTTTACGGATCGTACAAGCCTTAAGCAGTACATGCCCATGAAGCCTGTGAAAAGGGGCTTCAAAGTGTGGGCCCTGGCTTGTTTCGAGACAGGCTACTTATACGCATTTGACGTATACCAAGGGAAAGAGCAGGCTGGGTTAGACACTCTAGGAGAACCAGTTGTTTTGAAATTGTTTACAACTTTAGAAAATAAAGGGTTTTGTTCCTATTTTGATAATTTTTTCACAACAATATCACTTATGAATAAATTAGCCGACAGATATTTTGATGCGGAACTATTTGCCAAACAAGGAATCATTTTCTAGAAGGAAAATGAATCGAAGATAATAATAATAATAGCGATGGGTCAGTCGGATTTTGCAGTTTGTGAAGAGATCTCTATTGCCAAGTGGAAATACGAGGAACCAAATCTGCAGCAGTGTGTAAATACGCAGGAACCAAAGTTCTGCAAATAAAACTGCAGTGTGTATGCCCTGGATGATTACAACAAATTCATGGTGTGTAGGCTTGCAGTATGACGCGTAAGTTGGAAGAGTAGGAGATGGTGGATGAAATTCCTGTATTACTTTATCGATTCTAGCATTGTCAATTCATATATAATTTACACATTTGTTTTTAGAATAATATATGCAACTATCAAAACACACAAACTATCAAAAAAAGCAATCCCAGAAAGAAATCACTGGGTCAGCTAAAGTCTCGAAGCCTTTTCATCAACTGATCGGAAACTTTACATTTAGGAAAAAGCCAGGTCCAATACCATTAAGAAGTTATTTTGGAAATACTTTACATTTTCCAGTGAAAACCAGAAAAAGAAGATACCAACAATGCAGCAAACTTGGTATTCAAAAAAGGACTAATTATATGTGCGGTGAGTGCCAAGTTGCTTTATGTGTCGAATGTTTTGGTCTTTACCATAATTCCTAGTTTTATAGCTATACCCATTTTGTTTGGTCGTTGATTGACTGTTTAGTTGGTTAATTTAGTTTTAATTGTTTTTTTATTAAGAAATTACATGTTTTTGTTCGTTTGATTTAGTTTATTATAATATTGTTATAAATTAGTTACAAACATGTGTTGACTTTAAAATTTACTATTTATCTGATTCTGTCAACATTTGTTTCTATGTATTTGTGACTTCTTTGTCTGTAATAAAAGACAAATAAAGACTTGTGTAGAATTTGTGTAAAATTAGATTATTTAAACTAAATCATTCAAAAGTAGTATGATGTGGTAAACCGTTGTACCAGCGAACATTTGTTACATATTTGGTCTTTAATGGTCTCTGGTAAAATGGTTTACCGGGTAATATGAGGTAAAAAAAGATATAAAACGCGAATGTTAGCCAGGAATTATGTTTTAGGACCATCAAGAGACTGCATAACTAATGTTTTTTATATAAAATATTTTCTAGATAATTTTAATAATAATAATAATGATAAATGTCTTTTATTTCAAAATTAACATACATAAAAAAATACATTTTGTAAAAACATCACAAGAGCAAGGCGCAGTCTAGCCAGAAAGGCTACTCTACTGAACCCCGTTCTCAAGGTAAAGGAGTTAAGCAAATAACATGAATATTATTATATTTATTCCGTTTAACAACCACTAAAGCACTCGCCAAACTTGGAATTAGTTGGTTAAAAAAATAAACTAGAAAAAGATTCTCAGGAGTCCTGGAGGTAACGATCATTTTTTTGTACTGAATTTTAAATTCTTTTTCATTAAGGGAAGTTAATTTACAAGGTAGGGAATTAAACAATTTGATAGCATTGTACATAAAAGACCTTTGACACATGACACTCTGGTGATGTGGCATGGTGATCCTATTGCTATCCTTAATGTTACGTGAATGTATATTTACACGAAATAAACATTATTCCTTATAACAAATGGTAATGATGGATTTCTTAAAATTTTTACTAAAAAATTGCCTAAATGTAACATTCTGCGGTTATTCACTTTTAGCCAACGAAGTTCTTTGAAGGTATGAAATATATGGTCGAATTTTCTTAGGCCAAAAATAAGACGCGAACATGTATTCTGTATTTTTTGAATACGATTTATATGAATTAGATCTAGACAAGACATCTAGAAAGGACTAATGACTCACACAACATTTTACGTAAGTTAAAACTGAGAAAATGTCGGCTATTATACAATATTTTTAATGATAGATATGATTTCTGAATTAAGTTTTTTACGTATTGTTTAAAACGTAATTCCGAGTCAAGTATAATTCCCAATTTTTGGCGGATTGCACCACAGGAAGCTTTACACCATAAATATTTAAACTAAAATTTTCTTTTAAGAAATTTACAGCCGTACTGCCAAAAAGCTTGATATTAAAGGATTTAGGTTAAGATTATGTTCCAAAACTGCTGTTTAATAATATTTAAATCTTCATTTATCAGATTTGATGAATTAATGTAATCATTGTGATTGACATAAATTAGATTTTAATGATTTGAAAATGTCAGAAATGTAAATTATAAAAAATACGAGTCCCAGAATAGATCCTTGATAAAATTTTTATTTCATTTGGAAGAGTTATCGTGAGAAATTTTTTGAAATCTATTTAAAAAATATGATTTTAAAAGTTGAAGTGTTTCTATAGTATTTTAATTTTGCTATTAATAAATCATGATTAACGGTATCAAAAGCTTTGGAAAAATCAAGAAGAACCAATGCACTACTAAGTTGCTTATCAATAGCCGTAATAATATTATCAGTAACACCCAGCAATGCTATAGATGCGCTAAAATTCTTCCTAAATCCGCATTGATTTTCCGATATAATACCATTTGTAACACAGTATTGATACAATTGGTTAAATAAAATTTTTTCAAAAATTTTCGATAGAATAGGCGATATACTAATTATTCTAAGATCACAGAAATTTAACGGATCTTTTATTTTTGGCAATAGTTTTCCAATTGAGACTTTTCATTGGTCTGGAAAGTAACTTACTTCTATACAGCAATTAATTAAATGTGTCACATATCTGTCTATAAAAGGGCTACAATATTTTCACATTGATGCATTTAGACCATCCACCCTACAAGCATCAGTACGTATTGACTGAATAATATCATGAACCTCGCCAACCTCGGCCATTCTAAAAGAAAAGGATACGTCGCTATTAAAACTATGTTCCTTATAAAAACTTTCTTTTAATGAACACTCAGAAATATTTTGCAAATATTGGGCAAAATAATTGTTAATATCATTAGGATCGGAGAGAATACTAGGGATATCTATATTTTTGTTTAGACATAAATTAAAAGATTTTAAAGATTTCTAAGTTCTTTTAATATTTCTTTCTGCCCATTTTGCCCGTTAAACGGATAAATCACCTTGTTTTTCAATTTCTATGGCTTCACGGATTATTCTGATCTTATAATGATCTATATTTGCAATCTTCCTACACCCATCGAAATTGATTTTGTGGCCGGTTTCCTGATGATGTAGGAATAGAGCTGAGGTTGTTTGTTTGTTTCTGATGCTTAGTTTATGTTTTTCTACTCTTGCTGATATTCTCCTGTTAGTTTGCCCCACGTACATTTTTTCACAGTCCTGGCACGGAATGCTGTATACTCCGTGGTTTTCCAATTTGATTTTGTCTTTTGGGCTTCCAAGTAGTTTACCTATAGTTGTTGGTGGCTTGCATATTATTTGTATGTTGTGTTTTCTAAGAATTCTTCCGATACTGTCTGTTGTTCCTGTTATATATGGCAAGACTACTTGTTGCCTTCTCGGTTCATAATTTTTGTTGTTCGTTGTTCGGGAGCCCTGTGCATTAATAGCTTTCTCTATGGTGCGATTTGTGTAGCCATTCTTCTTTAAAGCATTATATATTATATTAAGTTCAGTTAAATATCTGTCGGTATGTGTTGGTTTTCTGTACACGGTGTATTCAAAATGTCCGTTATGCAATTTTGTGACCAGAATATCTAAAAATGGGAGTTTGTTGTTTTCCCCTAACTCTAGAGTAAATTGTATTCTGGGATGTATTGAATTTACGTGAGTCAGATATTTTTCGAGCTCTATATAGCTATGTTGCCATATAATAAATATGTCATCCACATAACTAATCCATAATTTGGGCTTAAAACTTGCTTTCTTAAGAGTTTCTTTCTCGAAGTATGTCATAAGTAGATTCGCGACTACAGGTGATAGCGAGGACCCCATTGGAGCAACATCTATTTGTTTATACATTTGCCCGTTGAATAAAAAATAAGTATTTTTAAGAGTTGTATTATATGTGCCTGGAAATCCTCGTTCATAGCAATCATGTCTAATATTTCGTTGATGGGAATACTAGCATAAAACCACTTAACATCTATGCTTGCTATGATATCGTCTTTTTCAAGAACGATGTCTCGTATAATTCGAGTGAAATGCTTGAGTTTTTTACAAATGAATCGGTTTTTTCGATAGCTGGCAAAATTAAAACCCTTACTCAGTACGGATTTTTCACTTTCTGAGAGATTGTAGGATGACGTAGTATGCACCACTTTATCGACGTCTACTGATGATACTTGTGACTGACTCTACTTTCTTAGGAGTCATATTTTTTCAAAAGTTTATCAGTCTGAATATTCTTATTTGATTCTGTTCGCCAAAAAGCCAAAGTTTCTATGCGATTCCATAATAAAGGTTGAATGCTGTTACTTAGTTTAAGGTGGTGTAACTTTAAAAGTTCTTTCTCTAGTTGTTTTCTAATTTGATGGATTTGTTCCTTTAATAAGCCTTTACTAGCATTTCGAAGTATGCTAGTAAAGCCGAAGAAACTAATACCATACTTCGAAATTCCTCCATCATCAGGAAACGGGCCACAAAATAAACTTCGATGAGTAAAAGGAGATTGCTAATGCAGAACATTATAAGACCAGAATAATCAGAGAAGCCATAGAAATTTAAAAACAAGGTGATTTGAATAAAAGGGACGAATCATTAAAACCACCAATAGTATGGAAGACAATAATCGACAAATCTAAAATCACAAAAAAATCAAGCGTAATTAGCGCAACAACAACGACACCATCCGGAAAACATAAATAACAACCAACGGCCGCTCAGATGTAGCCTTCGGCCCCGGGTGGGGTATAAAAGGAAGCATCGCGGTCACCAACACTTCAGTCTCTATTCGGAAGCGAGAAGAAAATGCCGAATGCGATTTTGGTGAAAGGTCAGCAAAATTGTTCTTTTCAGAACGACAGTAGTGAACGGATCTACACTCGGAATGAAAGCTCATTGTATTTTTCCATGCTTGAAGGACTAACAACATGTATGTATATATATATATATATATATATATATATATATATATATATATATATATATATATATATATATATATATATATATATATATATATATATATATATATATATATATATATATATATATATATATATATTTTGTATATATCACAGATATATATTATTTATAAAAATTTTATTATTTAATAAAAAACGGCATTGTTTTATGCATATATTTTAACAAACACATTAACAAAAAGATATATTCTAAACAGCAAAACCTTTTACTCTAACTCTAATTTAAAAAAAAATACTCAACAGCCCCCCTTTTTGAGTAGATGTTAAATGTCGTGCCAAAAATCGGTGACCCAAAATATTTGCTAGATAATGGAATGGTCCAAGTGCCATATTTTTTCTTTTATAGAAACTTTTTTAATTGGATGTGGTTGTCCTGAAAAATCCAATTCTTATTTACACACACAGATATAGTTGTATTGTCATTTTGAACCCTATCAAGAGCTGTGGCTATTGGGTCTAGATAAGCAATTAATTCTGTGACATTTAATGCAATCTGAGCATCATTGACAATTTTTGTAATGTCACTTTCGATAACATTTTTGTGATCTCGGCATAATTGAACCAACAGTCCCCTATTATCTTAAATAACTTAAGTGCATTGTTCTTTGTGCTCCTCCTTATCTCCAGGCGCATAACCAATTTTTTGTATACAGCTTCTATGTAGAGTCCAGGTGGTGAATGTTTGTTCCGGAAATTCATTATAACTTTTACAATGTTTGAAGTTGCTGAAGGAATTTCCAAATCTTTTGCGAATGAATTCAAAATGTGAGCTGAGCATCGATATTGTATTATGCCGATTTGATTTTCTACTACGGAACGTACTAGAAAACGTGACGAAACTCCTTACTTTAACTTGGAACTGGCTTTCTGTTTTCCTTATTGCCTCAAGTACCACGTTTTTAAGGTACTCTGCAGTTAGCCGGTACTCGGTGGAAATCCATAATACAATTATGTCAAATGTAAAAACTATTTTAATTAATTTAATTGATAAAATTGTAAAAAATTCTACAAAGTTATATAAAAAAACTATAAATATGTACCCTAATATCAATATAAATATAACTGCATACAAAGTTATATCATATATAGGTAATTCTACCTCTAAAATAGGTAAATTTGTAAACGGTTTAGACATTAGAATAGCATAAAAAATACATAAAAAATAATAAAACAAAATATGAGAAACGTGAACAATCACGTGTATGCCAACTAAATTGTGGAGATTGCGACAAAACGTATATAGGTCAAACAGGCAGATATTTTGGTAAAAGAATAGACGAGCACTATAAAAGTTTTGTCAAGGGAAAAACCGAGTCCAGTTATACAAACCATTTAATTGAAACTTTTACCTTTGATACAAATTTTAAAATTGATTGAGACTGGTCATACCTTTGATACAAATTTTAAAATTTTACACAAAGAAAATAAGGGTCATAAATTGAATATGCTGGAGTCTCTAGAAATAAATAAACTCAAACACACTTCTTTTTATAGAAGAAGTAGAAGGGAGAACGTCTACGGGAACAGAATGTTGCTGTGTTGATCAGTGCTTGGCGTCACATTGGACATATTTTTTTGGTGTATTAAAATATCTTTCTCCTTCGCGATGGTATACCCTGTATATCCTTTGAGCACTCTCGACATTTTGCCCATTTTCCAGTATTGTTTTTGCTTTTAATTATACAGTCAAAATATCGCCAAATTTATGTTTGGTTTTGGCATATTGAGTAAAAATCACAACTATCCCTTCAGTCAACACAGAGGGGAAAAACAGAAAGTGCTGTAATCTAGGAAAGCAAATAATAACAAATCATATCGTCGGGGATTTACCGGATCTGAAGCATGGAATTTTTCAAGCGGCGATGCGATGAACGCATCGATAATTGATATAGTTACAGGAGGTTTATACAGAGGATTATTGAGGAATATTGATATTTATAGCTTGATATATAATATATGTCAAGCTATAAATATCATGATTATATTGTGATATATATCATCGGACCCCTGATGTTAAATAAAAGTTTAAGTAAAAACCTGGCAAAAAAATAATTTAAAGTTTAATAGAATGTTTAAACATTTGATTAGGCCGCTACAGAGAGGTCCCTAAACCCTTGATATATTTTGGGAGAGGGGAGGTTGGAGAATAAAACCTTATTTAAGATTGAAAAAAATCTATTTGTTTAATTTTAATATTTAGTTATTGTTTGTGAACGTGTGTAATAATTGAGCTTTATTTCCAACCAGTTTTGAGCAAATTTAATCAATTGCTCAAAATGTTGGGCGGGCTTCGCCCCTCCCCCCAGCCCCCGCCTCTAGGACGCAATTTTGATTAGCCTTGCATCATTCGTACCAACATTTTATCAGTTCGTCCCTACATTAAATGTTTATGTAAATTTTGTAGCCCACTAAATGAGTAGTTTTTACTGTTCTCATAAGAGAAAAGTAACGTAATCGTGAAAAAACTGTCCGAGATTTTATCAGATCTTCACGTTCCAGGGTCCCTAGATAGCTAAACTATTTGATTTCCTTCAAATTTTTGTCAAAAATTAAGGGTCACATGAGGATGAAATTGGTAAAAATTCAATATGGCGGAACAAAATGTCGGCCTAATAAAATGTTAAAAACTTATTACCAAAAAACTACTAATCCAATTTACCTCCGATTATGTACAAAAATTAAGTGTGACATAGGGGTAAAATAATTATGTTCAAAAGAGTAGTATCAAAAACGACTTATCAAATTAAGTGGAAATTTTGCAGAAAAATATGAAATAGGGATGAATTTATAAAATTTTGTCAATCCTACATAGCAAGGTGGTAAAATTCGATAATAAAAACTTTCTTTTTATGGAGATAAATAATAAATGTCATGATTGATATTTTTATAGAATAAAAAAAACATTTTATTGAACAAGCAGTGTTGTAATTCAAAGTAGTCCATGACACAAAGGTAACTCATATTTATTTAATAAACAAGTAAAAAGATTTGAATGTAATAAGTAAGTTTGTTTTGTTGTCTAATAACTTCTCAAGTGAGAAAATATTATTATACAAAACAATGTATGTTGGAATCTAGGTAAGTTTATATAACAAATGTTGGTTTAATAAATAGTAAGAAGACGTTTTTGTCGAGTATTAAAAAATGTTCCACCTAGTTCCAAACTAATTTTTTGTGTGTGTATATAAATTTGTGGACAGATGTCAAGTTCTTCTTACTAATTTTAATAACTTGACTCGTTCTCTCAAAATCGATCTGTAATTAAATATTAATATAATTAAGTTTATGATTTTATTTATTGATTTTAGAAATTAGGTGAAAGACATAATCTTTCCATCTTCAATAAAATATTAAATCTAACTTTATAATTAAAAAATTACGGATCTTGGAATTAAAAGTTGTCAAAATGGAATCATGTCCCGACGTTTACCTTCTGTTACACATACCATCTTCAGGATTTTCTACTCCATGAACTCGCAGAACATTAATAGTAACCAAAGATCTATTTGTGCAATCGAAGGCAAATTGATTGATCTAGGTCTAATTCCAAGAACCACGATTTCTTAATAGATCATAGTGTGAAAGCTAACATTTTTTCTTAACTATACGATATGGATAATATATTTTCGAATTTGGTAGAAGCACTAAATATGTTCATGTTAATATACAGGGTATTCAGTGTTTCCATAATGATCTCAAAATATATTTAGTTAATATAATATATAAAAGACAAGCTATACCCTATAAATAGATGATATAACACTGTCAAGCATTTCTTATATAGAACTGGGTTTTGAATTATATTTGTAATGTTATGAAACTATTTTTTATTTAAAAAATGTAAACAATTGTATCATCAAAGCAATAATATATAAACAAAATGAACTTTACAACATTAACATAAGGATTAATGTAATATAATAATACCAAAATAGGCATTAAATTTTGAATTTCAGTTTAATTTTCAAGTAGAAGTCTTATTAATGCATGTTTAAACTTACAATTAATTAAGTATTATAAATAGACAACATGACAAATGCTTCAATATATTCTTAAAACATTCGCCCGGAACTTCCCTTGTGTAGAATTCCATTAAGCACAAGGTGTGTCACGGCACATGACAATTAGCAGGATGCGAGAAAGTAATTAGAATTAAAATCTGCAAATTGGTGGTGGAGCATTTCGTGGTTTGCTCTTTTTTTTCTAAAATGATGGCAATTGCCGGTCACATCCGGTTATATTGGAAGTATCTATTAAATTTAATATTTCAAATAGAAACAAAATCATTTTAAAATTAGATATTCTGTCGGGTTGCTAAAAAGCCAAAAAAAGAAACTTGTTTGCTGCTTTTTTCTTCTAAATGTGTAGTTTTTCGTGTCATTTGTAACTAAATATTTCTTTTACAGAGTCAGAAACTAGTTTTAGGGAGTTGATAAGCGTCTGAACCCCAATATTGAAAGTGGTCTCTCGATATTATTTTATATAGCTTCTTGAAAAGGTTCTAGTTCCTTCTAAACTATAAATGCCCATTTGTCGTTTGAGAGTGAGACTGTGCTGGTATTTAGACTATGAAAATTTGTTTTTGAATTAATTTATTGATTAAGTTACGAAAATGCTCTTATTTCGAAAGAACCATTAAATTTATTTTGTGCTTTGGTTAATATATTTTTGTTTTTGCGTTTACTTTGTCTCCAATTTTATATTCTGGGAGATTTTGAATAAAAACTTTGGCAAATCGTATCTTGGATTTCTCTTTTTTGTAAGTTTGTTCTTGTGCGTGCAAGTTTATAATAATGCTCCATGCGATTGCTAACGTCTCTAGCATTTTCAAAAGAGCTGTTCTTAGTTATAATGTTTCAGATGAATGACTAAATGGTCAAAGATAAACTCATATGGCCCTTATTTTTTGTATTGATATGGTTTATCGGGAGTTACGGTTTTATGTAATAGATTATTTCTATCAGGGTCGCATGACACCGCTCTATGATTTATTTGACTGTATATTACTGATGCGGGAAAATGTCAAGTTAACGTAAAATTCGTAGACATCTTTCATTAGGCCGGGATCTCAATGGAACCTTTAAAAGGTGCCAAAATGTTGGAAGAATAATGTCGAAGTTTCCTTATCCGATATAGTATAAGATTAAATGATGTTTTCTAGGTCCCGGTAATTACAAGAGGCGTACTAAGGTTTTTTCGACACATTTTTACCTTTTGAGAGAATTAATACAATCGGGAGTTGTAATTTATTTTCGACACAATATGCCTTAGTAAGGTCAAATCTGTCTTTACCCTTAAATAAGGAATAAATAGGTGTTAGACTACAGTATCGTTGTTAACTGAGTTAAAGAAATTATAATTTTTTTACGATCCTTTACACTTAGACCAGAAACAATATTAATTTTGCTAAGGCCGTTTTACATGAGCAATTCTTCTTTGCAATATGCAATAGTCTTGAACAAAGGCATGCGCAGTTTGACAAAAGGTACAAATGTCTTGCCACTGCGCATGCTTTGGTTCAAGACTATTGCAACTTGCAAGAAAGAATTGCAGCATGTAAAACGGCCTTTAGATACAAAATTATAGTTTTCTTGGGAAATGTCTGCAGATGCTCTAGTTTTGTTTATAAAAAGACGGTCAATATATTTGCATGAAATTGGGAGTTTGAAGTTTCAATTTTAGAATAGTCTCTAATTGATTCTGTTTTATAATGTGTACAAAGCGCTTACATTCTTCTGATATTTGTTCTGTGTCTGATTTGTCTTGACTCTCATCTTCTAACTGGGCTGATTATTTGCTAGTTGATGGTCTGTTACGTAAGTCATCTTCATTAGAAGCGAAGATGCGGAGGTTTGGTTGAAATTTCGCACATTCCTGGAAATGGTTTTATTCGAGATAGTGCGATGGCATTTTTATTAATGTTGCCAAACTTGTCCTTAATTTTATAGTAGTACTCTTCAAGTTTAAGGCGCCAAAAGGCTAAACAACTTACTGGATGTTTTATTAAAAAGAACCGTGTTAGGGTTCCATGCTCTATAATGAGGTCACACTTTCGGCCAAAGATCAAGGTTTTGAAAATTCGCGCCCCAAAAAATCCTTGCCGTTGAAGCCTTGAAAAAGAACTGTTCTGATGGCAAATGCATTAGCATCGGTAGTGAGTATGAGTTTCTTCGAAGTTGGGATATATTAAAATTGGGTAGAAACCAGGAGCTTACTTTCAATCATTGAAAAAAGCAAAATAATCTTCTTGTAGGAGATGGTTAGTGGTTTTGAAGTCTTGTCAAATTCAGGGGCTTGCAGTCCATGGAAGCAAGGGAAGCAGTGCTTCCCCAAAAAAAAATTACAAAACATCTTCTAAAATGTAACTTTTGAAGAAACTATTAATTTAGTTTATATTAAAATTGCTAAAATATTATCTTAATTATCAAGCCCATAATAAATGCGGCCTTGACTCCAACCCAGCCACAATAGAATATCGAATAGAATGCGGGCCGCTAGCTTCTCTGCAGCCAAGTCCTGTATGCTTGATTTCCTGTGAATCGAGCCAGGGGTTATTGAACTTTCCACCGGCTGTTTGCAATTTTTGCATTTCAGTCGCGTGCTTTAAGTGGTGGCGGAAGCTATCGTTGGAGTAGGTTCTTTGTTTGAACGGCTATCCGTGTGTTGTGTGATAAATACGTCGCGTCGTGCATGGTGCGATATGGAAGACAATAATACGGACGTGGATATGCAAATACCGTCAGCTTCGGCTGTCGGTAATAACGTTGAAAATGTTGAAGAATTTAGTAAAAAGAGTGTGTGTGAATGTGTGGTGTGTGTCTTAATAATAAAGGGATTTTCAACATTAAACTTCCTTGATAAGCTTCAAATAATTTCCAAAGGGAGGGCAAAACCGCCTATGAAAAATTTAACCACAGAAATGAAAAACTGACAAATAATGACATTTTTATCCGGAAAAACAATACGAATAATTTAAATGGCTAACAGTGTGTGCAAATATAAGTAAGTTATTTTGTTGGTCATGTTTACTTTTTGAAAATGAAAAAGGTCTCTGGAGTAAAACTGCTTTTTCCGATTTAAACAATTTCCATAAAGCTGTTAAAAGACACATTATGTACAAAACGCATTTGCAGGCCGTCATAAAAGAAAAAGTCTTCGGCAAAACCAGAATTGAACACGCCCTTAATAAACAATTGGAAATTAATCACCGCCAACACAATGAACTAGTCGATAAAAATAGGCAAATATCAAGAAGACTTATCGATGTTGTTTGTTTTCTTGGACAGAACGAATTGGGATTTAGAGGTCATGACGAAACAAATAGAGGAAATTTTCAAGATTTTCTTACTTTAATGGCTAAATATGATGATTGCTTAAAAAATCATTTAGAGCAGTCTAGCGTTTTTCGCGGAACGTCGAATCGAATCCAGAATGATTTAATTTCCGCTGTTTACTCGCTGCATTACTCTAAAAAGAATTAAGCAGGAGATTGGCGAGGCGCAGTTCACTGCTATTGTACTGAACGAAACAACTGATATCACTAATTTTAGCCAATTATCTATAGTAATACGCTAATATACGTTAAAACAGACGGAAGTATTCAAGAGCGATTTTTAGGTTTTAAGAATGTGTCCGAAAATCGTACAGCAGATGCATTATATACCGTAGTTTATAACGTTACTAAAGAAATTAATGGAGAGAAAAAATTAGTTGCTCAAAGCTATGATGGAGCTGCAGTGATGGCAGGACAATTAGGTGGTCTGCAAGCTAAAGTTCGAGAAACTTTCGCAAGTGCTGTGTTTGTCCATTGTTTTGCTCATAAATTAAATTTAGTTTTATCCCAGTCCATCAACCACATTAAAGAGTGTAAAGTATTTTTCGTTACTTTAAGTGGCATGGCTGCTTTTTTCCCAAGTCAACAAAACAAGCTTTGGACTCCATTGTCCACAAACTTGCCCAAAGTAGCTCCTACTAGGTGGAACTATAATGGAAGATTTGTGTTAACAGTATCTGAAAATCGTGAATCACTGATTGAACTATTTGAGAATATAATAGAAAATAATGAAACGTGGGACTCAGAAGCAATAAATAGTTCGAGGGGGTTTTTGGACTGTTTGAAACGAGATTTTAATTTTAATTATTTGTTGAACATATTTTCAGAAATATTTCCATTCTCGGAAAATGTTTTTAATATATTACAAACTAAAACAAATGATATTGCTTTTTGCCTAAAAAAAGTGGATGATTTTAAGTCCATGTTAAGCCAAAAAAGAGATGAGTTTGACATATTTTGGGAGAAAACGATGACGTTAAATGTAAAGCCACAAGCCAAGCGTCTTCGAACAGACAAGGTGGGAGATGTTCAAACATCATACAGACGCCTCTTTTATGAAATAATCGATCAAATTCAACGACAAATAAACTATAGATTTAACGGTTTAAATGATTTTAAATTCTTTGAGCTCTGCAATTTTGATGCATTTAAAGGATAAACTTTTCCAGAAGATGCATTTAAATCTCTTTTTCTTCATTATGGCCAGTTCTTCGACCGAGTGTTACTGCGATCTGAACTAAAAGTGATTTACGAAACTGATGACATTAGCGCAAAAAATAACGCTGAGGAGCTAATGCAATTTTTAAAAGACAAGGAGCTGGAAGATGCCTACACTGAAGTGTCGAAATTGTGTGAATTAGTATTGACAATACCTGCCACAGTTCATCAGTAGAACGCAATTTTTCAACACTTAAACGTATACAAAATTTCGTGAGAAATTCAACGGGGCAGGAGAGACTTTCGCATACATCGCTGTTGTACATTGAAAATAAACTTCTCCAAAATATGTCAGAGCATTGACGTTTTTATGATGACATCATTGACGAATTTGCAAAAAATGATCGAAGAATCGAATTACATTACAAGTAGGTAAGTTTCTAATAATTGCTTCCCTTTCTCAAAATTTCACCGCACGCCCCTGGTCAAATTGGAGATAAAGTGGCGATAATAATTTGCTAAAACTAAAAATGATTTAATATCCTTTTAAGTTGCATCTGTAGAAAATTTCTGCATACAATTAACTTTAGAGCTATTTAGTATTACTCCATCTTTGGTTTGGCAACCTCTTTTCTTAGGATTTCGCATTGTCTGGCTGGATTTCAAGTTAGGCTTGCAAAAACGATTAAAAACTTCTGTTAAACTTGACATGTGTTCATGGCTCATCGGCGAATAAATGATTATATCGTCCATGTAGACTAAACATTATTTGTTTCGAATACAGAGGAGAATGTTATCCACAACTCTATGAAAGGTGGATGGGGTTTTTTCAACCCGAAAGACATTCTGACGAACTTATGTTCATTTCAACAGAAAAGGCAGTTTAGGAACATCTTTTGAGTCTATCTCGATTTTATGGAACCCTGAGGATAATTTTGGAGTCATAAATTACTCAAATTTTCCAAGGTCTAGAAGCTCTGAAATGTTCGGGTGCGGGTACGTGTCGTCTACACTGGGCACATTGAGCTTACGGTAGTCGATTAGTGTGAGCCATTTAGGTTTTCCAAATTCGTGACGAGAGATGATCATAGAGAAGGGTGATCTGTGTTTTTGACTAAGATTAAGTAAAAATAGGATAAGTGTTGTTTATTTCTATATGTTTTATATAGTTTCTAAAAGAAAATACGTTTCCTTTAAGCTGGAAAATGTTTGCGAAGGCTTGGCAAACGTTTGACACAAGTTCTTTTTCCTTCTTTTTTTAAATGTCATATATATATATATATATATATATATATATATATATATATATATATATATATATATATATATATATATATATATATATATATATATATATATATATATATATATATATATATATATATATACATATACATTATATATATATATTTATATTTATATATATATACATTGATTGTTGCCATACAGAGCAGTAGTTTTCTTAGGAATAAGAATTAAACAAGCCGAACTCTGTATATTTAAAATTTTAAAATATCTATGCTAAGCTTGCTGAAAATACCAGGATTCCTTTTCATGAAAGTCGCTTCTACGAACTTTCACTTTCGCTTATTCTGCTCCTTGCCAAAAAGTAGCCTGCGACTACTAAATTTTATGTTGGTTTAGCAAGACGTATTCCGCCATGCCTGATTTAGACGTCGCTGTTGCTTAATTTTGTCTATAATGTTTCTTGTCTCATATGCTAAGTGAGTGTTTCGTCTCTTCAATGTACGATTCACCTCACTTACATTAGTTTTATGCATTCTTTTTTCTTATTGACGTTACTTCGCTTAATTTTCGTTGAAATGCTTTTTAATGTATATTTACGGATGCATCATTTTAAATATTAACAAAAAATATAGCTTTTTCGATGTTTTTACTCTACCAATGCCTAAAATGTTTATACTAAGCAATATTAAATTTTTAACAAAATCTGTCGGTACCGAAAATTCATAAAAGTAGGCGAGGTGTTCTGGCAATTACAAGATGAAAATGGCCTAATATTTCTGGATAGTTTGACAGCATGCTATATATATATATATATATATATATATATATATATATATATATATATATATATATATATATATATATATATATATATATATATATATATATATATATATATATATATATATATATATATATATAATATGTTTTCATTCCGGGTGTACATCCGTTCACTACTGTCGTTCTGAAAAGAACAGTTTTGCTGACGTTTCGCCAAAATCACATTTGGCGCGTCCGAATAGAAGACAGGCTCTATTCGGACGCGAGAAAGAAAGCTTCGAAAATGCCAAATGTGATTTTGGCGAAACGTCAGCAAAACTGTTCTTTTCAGAACGACAGTAGTGAACGGATGTACACCCGGAATGAAAACACATTGTATTTTTCCATCCGTGAAGGAGTAAAAATCATATATATATGTATATATATATATATATATATATATATATATATATATATATATATATATATATATATATATATATATATATATATATATATATATATATATATATATATATATATATATATATATATATATATATATATATATATATATATATATATATATATATATATATATATATATATATATATGCGCGTAGACACGTCTTTCAAACGAGTCTGCCCCAAGGATCATTGAAGAATTTGAGGATGTGAAAATGAGAGTGATTTGAAGCTTTTTGTATTTAAGGGGCTTTAAAAATTTACGTATCTCAAAAAATGTAGCTTTTGGGAGCGTAAAAATGATTTGAACATTCTTTTATTTCATACATTTCTAGCAAACACGGACGGAATTATCCAAACTGGCCGGGAAATCGTCATAAGCAACCCACAAACCCGAATTGCCAGAAGTATATATGAGCACTGTATTCTGTTTAACGATCTTCCTACCTGAGATATGGTAACATACTACAAAGAATGTCAGATTCCAAAGTACTTCTGTTCATACCCCCTCTTCCACACACATTTAACAATACCGCTATTCTACCTAAAGAGGAATAATTTTTAAAAAGTGTTTTTAATTTTGTAGCTTTAGTTAGGGTAGTAGGTACGTTTTATAGATAGATTTATATTATTATGTAAAAAACGTATTGTATTTATTTTTTGGAGAAATATTTTTTAAATATATTTGCTTGAAAATTCTGTAGTAGGAAACTAATTATGAAATATACATTATACAAATATTTTAAGTACTTCAATCAAAAATTTATCTAAACAGACTTTTATCTTGTGGATGGTAAAAGACAGTGTTTAATAGTTTTGTTTAACTTAAATATTGGTTTATAATTCTGTTATTATCTATTTTCACAACGTTTGAACCAGCACTTCATTAGCTGATAACTTTTTCAATCGGTACGATGATGTTTCGATTAATTAAGATTTTGGAGTTACAATTAAGTAGCAAAGGACAAAATATTAAACGCGTTTTAATATTAAATCATTCTACAGAAATTATTGCAAATGGCAATATATTTTTTTGAAATCTCCGAAAATAAATTATAGTTAATAAAGTTTCTATACACAAATAAACAAATAAATGAATACTGTGAGCTGTACATATATAGTGGATTTGACCATCCAGCATAATGATTTAAATCATAGGGTTCTAATTTTTTTTTAAATTTTAGAATTAAAATTTAATTATTTAGAAGTTGATTTCCGATTATTCTGCCATATATCCCACTCCACGAAATTAAATCGTAATGCTGATATTATTAGTTTTTAGTGCCGTTTCAGATATTTTTGTGATGGGTATTTACTTCTAGCATAAACTTATTGATTGTCAAGGTCTATGATTCAACGGATCTTCAAAAAAACTAGGATGTAATTAAGCATTGCATTAATTAATTGGATATGTCGACTAGGCAACAAAAAACAGAGCCTAAAGCTGCGTTTTGCGTTACTCGATTTTGCTAAGAGTTGAAGTAATGACATTTGATGAATTTCGATATAGAATTAATTTCTAAACGTAAAAAACGAATGTAAATTATATTTCTTTATGTAAATATGTTAATAATAATTGTAAAAAATAATGTTAGGTTTTTATAAACGAAAAATTATATAATGCATTGAAATTTTCAAACATACGAGAAACTTCAATAGAGATACAGGTTACGGTCTACATCACATGCGGTAACCGATCTTAACACAGGGTCACGGTTTGATGAGCACAGCTCGGGAATAAAAGCCCGCCTGAATCTCTCCGAGCTTATTCAGTGTTCCGATCTCGAGGAGAAAAGATCCCTGAAGATGCCTCGTGCAATCAAAGGCAAAATGTCAGATAGTAATTCCAATTTGACACGGTCTAATCACAAGAACCATGATTTCTTAATTGGTCAAAGCCGTGAAAACTTGCGTTCTATGTTAACAACATATCACATAAATCCATATTTAAAAATCATATAGTTGCATACAAAACAAAATAAAGAGCTATTTTTTCCATGGCCCTTATAAATTTCGAATTTCCGTTAGACCCATCCGTCCCTGATTTCTTGGCTTTGATCGGAACGATTCCTTTCTTAGAATATAATATTTCCATACTTAAATTATTAAATATTTAGATTAATGTTGTTAAACACTTTTTTACAACACTTCTAAAAGACTTAGAAACTAATCGTTTGCAAACCCCATAGCTCATAGTACACTTAGGTATTCTTTTCTTCTCATATATTTAATAAGGTCATAAGTAAAGATCAATCTTTGATAACAAAAGGCTTGATTATGTTTTTACAGCACCCTACATATGAAATGCAATTATTGGTTTTATACAAAACTATCGTCCACTCTCAATATTAAATAAAATCTCCGGTTGTTTGTAGCGCCGCCTCGCCGTTCCGTTCTAAAACATGTTTAATTAATACATTATACAATAATTCAGTTAGGTGCTTGATTGACGGTGTACGCTGCATTGTTTCTGGGCTATAGTGTCAACATCCACTTAAGCTACATGTTATCAATTATATTATTAAAGGGATCGCATTGTTGCTTTGCAAGCTGCAGGGAAATGCAAATAATACAGTCTATACTAATTTGAACTAAAATTTTAATTCTCGGCTTAATGCACTACATTAGGTCAGTAAAATTAAAATAAAAATCCATTTTTATATTAATTTTATTGACCTAATTAAGTGCATTAAGGTGAGATTTAAAATTTCAGTTTAAACTTATGTAGAATGTAATATTATATACTACCGCTAAAGCAACGAAATTAGGCCAACTATAGAAACGTGTTTCTCACTTAACTAGTTGAAAGACCAGTACAACTAGTGCCAAAACTGATACACAAAATCACACAATAGTCACTAGCAGGAGCAAAACCGACATTTGCGGTTACCAAGAGAACATTTGAAATCTTCGCCGGACTTGATACTCTATTACCACAGAGCAGCATATAGCCACCTGTGGCGAAACTCATAACTCAAGAGTAATTAAATCGAAAGTAGGAAAATACTAACGCGAAATTTGGCCAGATATAGACACGTGTTTCTCAGTTAAGGTCTTCATCAATACAGTCACTTAGTGGAGGGACGAGTACAATTAGCGCCAAACTAATATGAAAAGTTACACATATACACCTCTGGCGAAACTCATAACCCAAGAGTAATTAAATCGAAAGTAGGAAAATATTATCGCGGCACGAACTATTGTATAGTAGAAATACCCGGGTATTTCGGTTTTAATACTGATACCTCCCAAAGAAACTGCCTGATGAGCCTTGCCGGGGCAGATACTTTCGCCTAGGCTCGTACGCCAGTGAGCGATGTCAAAGTTGAATGTGTCAAAATAATCATATTTTAAATCCATACACATCACCAAAAATTGAAACTAACACGGCAGTTAATTCCTGAGATATAAGGGTGTTCCGCTTTTAAATGGGTCACACTGTATATATATAATTATTCAAATTTTGCACAAAAAGCGTATAAACTGGTAATAGTTACTGAAAAAAATGTATCTTGATATAAGAAACTTGTTAAAAGTATCTTAGATATTTCAAAAGATAAATTTAATCAAAAAGTAACTAAGTTCCTAAAAACTCTAAGTTACTTTTCCAATTATTATCGTGCTTATTTTTGCGAGGAAAAAGTTTACATATGGTAACAAAAAAAGGAATAAAGCGAAGTATTTCTTATATAACATTTGAAGTCAGATGTGTTTAAAATATAAAATGTATTCAAATCTAAAAAAACTTTAATTGCAAAATATGCAAAATTGCAAATTGTGCATATTTTTGCTTTAACTTATGAAATCACAAAAACTTCAGTTTTTCTTCAGTGTGTCCTGTACTAAATTCTAGTAACTTTTGAGACGTTTATTTTTTAATCCCTCTGAATATTTTTATTTGCTGTAATTACAATAGATACCGAAAATAACAAAACATTAATTAAATTAACAGGAGTAAATTACTTAATCAAACATAGCAATTGATGACAAGGTATTTTTTACTCCTAAAATATAAAAAAAAACTACTCCACACCATACAAGTTTTATGTTTAAGATTTTTCTCTACCTTATTAAGTAAGAAAGTTACATAGCGTTTCATTTTATATTCAACATCCTTATACACAGCCTTTGATTATTTCCAACTAAAACCTTTATTATTTGAGATGGAAAAAACTGTTTTAACAAAAAACATTTAAAATTATACGTAGAATTTAAAAATTCATTAATTTACCTAGAGATCCATTGCAAAAAGAATTATTTTTGTTGTTTTACTTTGTTGATGCTCTGTTTACTGCTTACGCGGTAATATTTTTACTGGTGCACAATTGGTCACTACATAATATTTCAAATGTGGTTGGTTGTCATATTCAATCTATAAAGCATAAACATCGCAGAGTTGCTTGCTCAGCCTGTATATACTAGTCAGCTTACTGTCAAATTTTTATTACTTACCTAATTAACTTACTACCTAAATGCTACTTACATCTTAATATTTATAATCTTCAGAAATAAATAAATTCGTAGAAAAACTCATGTATTTCAAAAATCCATTATTTTAGTTAACCTACTTGCTATCACATTTAAATTTCCGGCACAATTTAAAATCAATTGAAAAAGAAGACCTTCTATGTTGATTTTTTAAACATTTTAATAAGCTGCCATTTTGTTTCGCCATCTTGAATTCGCACCACAACTTTACGATTTTATCTCTATATCACACTTATTGCTTGCACAAAATTTAAAATTAATCTAATAAGTAATTTTTTTCAGGCAATTTTTTAAAATATTTTATTAGGCCGTCATTTTGTTTTGTTATCTTGAATTAATACCAATATGTTACCAAGTCATTTCTATGTAACACTTGATTTTTGTGCAAAATTTGAGGTAAATTGCATAATTGGCAATAAATGGACCGACAAACAGACCGATAGACAGACCGATGGAATTGATATAACACATATTTTTTTGGCGTTTAGGGACGATAAAACGTGAAGATATGTAAATACTGAGGATTTGATCACGATTAAATACATTTTATTTGGCTGCCATTTTGTACCGCCATCTTGAATTCGTACCACAATTTTACCAGTTCATCTCTATACCATAATTAAGTATTGCACAAAATTTGAAATCAATTCATTAAGTAGTTTTTTTCAGGCTGAATTTTGAAATATTTTATTAAACCACCATTTTGTTTCGCGATCTTGGATTCGTACGATTTTACCAGTTGATTTTCTCATAATACCTCGGGCAAAATTTGAGTAAATAAGAGTTATGAGTAATACTTTTTTAACATTTCACTGGGCCACCATTTTGTTTCGCCATACTGGATTTTTACCAAAATATTTTCAGGTCATCCCCATATAGACGTTAAGATTTTTTCAAAATTTTAAGTCAAACGGATCTCAAACAGATCTCGGAAGTTAATTTTTTCGCGAGTACAATATTTCTCTTTACGAAGGAAGTAAAATTATGTAAGTTATAGTTATTCCAGAGTAACATAGTTACTTTAATGTAATTTAGATATTAGATACTCGCTGTTCGGACTATGTAAATAAAGTTACGAAAAGTAAATAATAATGAAATAATTAAAAAAAAAAATCGGCAAATTTGACTTTAACCCCAACTTCTAGTAACGTACATTTATAGGAGTTCCGAGGGTTCCGTGAAACCAGTGCCCGGTGTTGCTGATGGCGCATAAGAATTTGTAACTGTGAAGAATTAAATATAAAAAATCATTTACATTATCACACCATTAAATTCATAGTTCCAAAAAATATAAATATAAATCTGGTTCGACAAAATGGAAACTGAAAACAGAAATTGATGAAAAGAAAGACAAATTACCAAAAGTAGAGCAGCTCTTAAAATCATTAAGTGCTCGTGCTTCAGAGAGTGGTGATCCAGGGACTGCGTTTACGATTTGCAAGTTAAGTCTAATAAAGAAGATGTATTGTGTTTTTATTAACTTCACTCATCTATATTATTTGGTAATGTATGTAAATGTATATCTGGTTTATTCGATTTTCCATATTTATTAACTTTAAACTTGACATGCTTTTACAGTTCGTCTTGTACAAATAAAGATTACCTTTCCTTTTTTGAATCAAACTTAAAAACTATCGGGAAACTTTGATTTTCAAAAAATGACATTAAAAGAAACCACATAAAATCACAAATGAAAATAAAGTTTCTTTATTTTGACGTTTATTTTCATACAGCAACTTTAATCAAAAATAAAATTTTCTGAGAAACAGTAACAAAATGTTTCCTATATATGGAGCAAAAATGCCGGTCAGTGTATTTTAGCTTTGCAAGCAATTGTTGAAAGGTCGTTCTCAAAATTAAAGTTAATAAAAACCTTTTTACTCAACGACATAAGAGAGGTTCACATCCGATGTTATTTATTGAAAATAGCCCAACAATGAAACAAAATTATTAAAAATTTTGCTAGTATAAAAGCTCGCAAAACTGATTTTTTTGTGTTTTTTACTTCTTTCGTAAAAGGGAAGTATTGTAATCACGTTCCGAGATTTTCCAGACCTTCACGTTTCAGGGTCCCTAGATGCCGAAAAACATGTTTTCTTAATTCCGTCGGTCTGTCTATTTGTCTGTTCGCGGCATCGACCCGAATGGCTACAAATTTTGGTCAAAAATTAAGGATCATATGGGGATGATTTAGTAAAGTTTTGCTAATCTGTGATGGCGAAACAGTAAAAAAAAATATTATTAACAAACTGCTATTCAATTTATCTCAAATTTTGCACAAACATTAAATATTATGTTGGAATCAACTGGTAACATTTTGGTACGAATCTAAGTCTGCAGAACAAAATGGCCGCTTAATAAATATATAGAAATTCAGCCTGAAAACTGCTTAATGGACTGATTTTAAATTGTGTGCCATAACTTATTGTGGTGTAGGGATCAACTAGCAAAACTGTAGTATTAATTCAATCGCTGAAGAAAATGACGACCAAATAAAATGTTTGCAATCGTAAAAAAATCACCCTCTCAGGTTTTACATATTCTCACGTTTTAATGCCCCTAGATGCAAAAAATAAGTTTTATTCTTTCCGTCGGTTTGTCTGTCTGTCAGTTTTTCGCTTAGTTTAAAAACTGCTTACCAGATTGAGTTCAAATTTTAGCCAAACATTAAGGCTCATATGGGGATGTCCTGGTAATATTTTGGTAAAATCCAATATGGCGAAACAATGTTAAAAAATTATTACTTAAAAAACTAATTATCCAATTTACCTCAAATTTTGCACAAAAAGCAAGTGTTTTATAGGAGTGAACTGGTAACATTTTGATATGAATCAAAGATAACAAAACAAAATAGCGGCCTAATAAAAATATTAAAAAAATCAGCCTGAAAATGCTACTTATTAAATTTATTTCAGTTTTTGTGCGATAATTAATTGTGATATAGACACAAACTGATAAAGATATGGTACGAATTTAAGATAGCCAACCAAAATTGACGCCAAATAAAATTTTTAAAAAGTCAACGTAGAAAATTCTTGTTCAATTGCCTTTAATTTTGCAAGAAAATGGGATAAACTGATACGAATTCAACATGACGTAAAAAAATGGGGGTATGTGTCAATGTAAAACCTATTTATCAAATTTATTTTAAATTATGCCCAAAAGTCAAATGTGGGATAGGTAAAAAGAAACTGGTAAAGTATTGGTAGGAATCCAATATGATTGGATGAAACAAAAATTTTTGAAAAGACACATATATAATATGACTATGTACTGAACTAAATTAGGTCACGCTTCACTATTCATAACAAATGGATAAAGTCATAACGAGAGAAGTTCTGCGTAATGGAGAATTACCGATTTTTTTACCTTGCCGGAACGCCACTGTCAACTTCCTTCGTACAGAATTCCACTACACACAGATTAAACATTTTATAAAGCCACATAGTTGCTTGGTAATGTCTAAAAAAAATGCAATAAATTACAGCTTTATTATCAAATATTTATATGCTTATGTTATTATAAACGATGATATCTGTACGTAATGATATTCTATAAGAGGAAAGTTGTGGGAAAATTTAATTTACCGGATTTTCATTTATTTTTTTTTTCACTAACACTGATAGGGAGCTGAAAAGATACATTACCGATGTGTATAAATAACCCTTAAAATTGTAGTTTATAAAAAAGCATTACCTTGAATAAATTTTTATCACAGATGTCTATTATCATAGTGATTTTAGTTAATATTTACTGCTATTTACACAATATTCATTTCTCCCCTTCGTTTTGTACCTACGTATAACGAAGTGCTTAGCTAGTCTATGTATAAATACGATGTTATTTTAAATCAAAGAATCTGTACACAACCACAAAGAGTTTAACTATGTCGTATCAAATTAAAACACTTAATCTACAACTGAGATTAAGACTTTGAATTTGATTTAACATAGTTGAATATGCTATTGTGTTCAGAGCTTTATAAGTTAAGTCGAAATATAAATGAACAGTTTTTATCTTTGATTAAATTTTAATTTATACCAAGTATATATTTTTTAGTCATTAACAGACAAAAGCTCGAGGATAAACTTAAAATTATCGAAATAAGATATTCACTTTATCCCCATATAATCATCTGTCAAAAACAATAAAGACTTTAAATATTTCGTAATTTAACAGTGGCCGATTTCGCAAAACACGCTTATCAAAGAAAAAATAATTTTCCTCGAATATTCAACAACGGAATATTACCTAAGGCGATGAAAACAGACTTGAATAAAGATACAATTTACCTTTGATCTTGGGTAATGTAGTTGCCTAATAGTACCTAAACGAGTATACAGTAAAATGTAAATATGTAATGGCAATTTTCACTGTTACCTGGCTTTAAAATTTTGTTTCTTTTATCTCAGTTAACATCTATAGACAGTACTTATTACAAACATTACCATGTTTTGTTACTAACGTTGATAGTTTTTTTAAATTTCTTCTCTTTGTTTTGAGGTATAGAACTTAATTATAACAGTGAGCACGTAGAGGTGATTAAAATTAAGGCATTGTTTTTGGCGTAAGACCCGTGAATTATTATTTTTTATTGTGCATCTTTCTACGTTAAATTTAAGTTTACAGTACAATCCACCAACTTCTAATATTCTCGACATATTGACATTTTAAAAGGTTTAAATGAATTGCACTTCCCTCACTTTATTATTCAGTTTCACCATTTAAATGGGTAAGTATAAATAACTTTACAATATAAAAGTATAAATTACTCTCGCAAAAAGTAGCACCGCACAATATGGCACGTCTCCAAAATAGATCTCACTATCTCCTTCATTCCCAGCCTCTCTAAATTTGACACCAGTCATTTTTAAATTAGACCGCCTGAAGAGATCACTAAAGGAATGACTTCCATTTTTTGAAGGCCATTGGTGGTGCAGAGGGGGCCTAGGTATTGGATAATACCTCTTTCTGTCTCTAGATGGACAGTGAGATAACACACAGACTGAACACGCAGTCTCACCTTCCATTGTCCCATGAGGTTTTGAAATAGTTTGATTAAAGGGTTACTTATTTTGCAAATCTGAAGAACTTCTATAGCTAGCTATAATGGACTGAATAAAAAAGTTTCTTGTAGTCAATCTAATTAAAAGCTATTTGTAGCAATTTCATCTAATACGTGCAATTTTTAATGGCCCCATACTTTTTTGCATCAGTTTTGCTCATTAGGCAGCAAACGATTGCTTGTCAAATAATCTATAATATTTTGAGCAAGTACTTCTTCAAGCTGGTACCATAGTTAATATCCCCTCAATGAGAAAAATCTGGCGTCGGTTCTGGGTTATTAACGATAGACTGGAACTGCGCTGCCATTTTATCGTGGAGGAAGGTGAAACATTTCCACCAGTAAGTTTGATTGGTTTTAAAGCTTTCCAATTCCAAGCTTTGACCACATTCTTTGTTAGTGACAGCAATTTTAAGTTCCTCCATTGTTGGAATGTTGTTTAGAGCGCCAATTTCATCACGAATCCATTAGGCGTGCGAGTCGTGGTCAACAGGATCAGAGTATTATTAATATTGTTATTATAGTACTATTATTATTAACGTCTCCTTTCCGCAACGAGATCTAACTAGACGGAACAATGTTGGAACGCATACTTTTTTCACTTATTGTACTGAAATTACCCACCTAGAACCTGAGGAACCTCTCCTTAGAAGTACATGATTTTTTATTTGCACTTACTTGTCAGTGTAAAACTTTTACTATTAATTGATTTGTTTAAATAATATAATATAACATACTACAATGGGGCACTTGCTTATTTCTTTAAACATATGTATGCATGAAAACACTCTCACTACATCAAATATGGGCTCTTAATTCGAAATATTTACTTTACAATAAATAATTAAACTTAAAATCTTCGCGGAACTAATTTAAACAAAGACGGGTGGTTTATATTGTATTATTCACTGAGCTATCCTATTAAGAGTTAATTAATTTTGGGGTCTGCTGTCCTTCTCAAAGTAGTAGTAGTAGTCAGAACTCGTTTTAAAAACAGTTGAAATCCAGCACATTTTAATAGCTTATATTTCTCCTTTTTAAACGTTGTTTCTTTGTTGACTATGTGGTTTTTAATGATACTAATTTACAATTTCAACGGTTTTAATCCAATTTTTGAGTCAAGTTTCCCTAATAGATTATGGACCTAGTCGCATATATGAAAAAAGTTTTATAATATAATAATTCAATTGACTCAGGTATCCAATTGCTGTAAAATAAAACGCCTAAGAAATATTAATTATGACACGTGGACAGTGACGTGGATGTTAGAAGCATAATTAGTTTTAACTCGCGCTGGACTGAATATGTATCTGGTGGTTTCGAAAAACCTTTTTAATCTCCTCCAAGTATTGAAGAGAAGAAAAGTGGGAGAAGGAAGATTTAAATGCGAACTCTGATTCTTATTATTTCTGCAAATAAACTTAGGTAACTAATACTTTAAATATATGGGACACTCTGTAAGATATTTATCTAAGTAGTGGTCCTGCAAGGAAAGCCTCTTTATTCAAATTTTTAATTTTGATTAAAACGATTACGAAAATAGAAAGGATCATTTAAATTAATTTAGTGATACTGATGACTTGACAAGTTGGCAGAAATAAATATTATAATTAATAAGTATAATGATGTCATATTCGTTACCTGCATCTTTCGACAATTTTCGAATATCAATCTAGGGATATTCTAACTTCCAGCGAGAATTTCAAAATTAAAATAATTAAAGACAGTGAAGCTAGAAATCAACCATCCAACCAACAACCAGAAGCATAATTTTTAAGAAGAAATAGAGAAAATTAATATCAAAATAGAAGTATCCAAGACCAAAGGAGACACAGTTTCAATAAAAAGTACTCAAATAAATTTGACAACAGAGTAAAACGTAATAATCGATTAAAAGGCAGACATATAGTAACAGATTATAATCAATGTTCAAAACAATCTAATTCAACTCTAGACGCATTTCAAGCTAAAGTGTTTCTTTTATCCACAAATTATGGAACAAATAAAAAGTCCTGGTGAGTATGCCAAATAATGATTTAATAAATTTAAAAAATGCCTTATTTGTTCCTAATATTACAACAAATTTAATGTTAGTTGGAAAATTACAGTTATTAGTTAAGAAGTTTTATTTAGAAAAAAAAAGATGCTATTATTACGAAATCAAATGAGGATCAAATCGCCAAAATGGATTATATTACGTTGAAGATCAGGACCAAGAAAAGAAAGCATATTCTCCAGAATTTTTTTATGTTTGGACATACCACGTATGTCTGAGGTCTAAGGAAAATGCATTGTTAAATTAAACCGTAGTTGCCTTTTCTAGTGGCTCTACTATTAGTTGACTGTACTGATGAACCAATTTAAACAATTTCATTTAGCTAATGATATACAGAATATATGCTTCTAGACTTACATATAATCAAAACGAAAAAATATTGTATGCATTTTGAGGAAAATGGTGGTATAACTTTGATGTCGAAAGTCAAATGAAATGCCCTGAACAGATCGGCAGAGAGACCGATAGATAGCCAAAGGAAAAAAAATTGGCGTCTGCAGACCCTGAAACAAAGATTGGAA
Source organism: Kuschelorhynchus macadamiae (assembly GCA_030620095.1). Classification (NCBI taxonomy): domain Eukaryota; kingdom Metazoa; phylum Arthropoda; class Insecta; order Coleoptera; family Curculionidae; genus Kuschelorhynchus; species Kuschelorhynchus macadamiae. The sequence goes on along the minus strand of JAUTXW010001135.1, from coordinate 121,347 downwards.
AGGGTGATTTTTTACAATTACAAAACTTCTCTTTATTAGGGAATTAACTATCTAGTTTAAATGAAATCATATCTATTTTCAACGAAAGTCAAATTACCCTTTTAGACTCGTTACTTCTTGATACATCCACCTATAAATAAAAACACTATAATTAGATAAAGATCACTTTAACAGAAACAGCGGTACACTTTCCAATCTTACCCGCCGCAATATTTGCATATAGAGAAGAGCATAGCGGGTAGAAAATATAGTAGGTATATCGATGGTCCCAATGCTCGGGTGTCATTTCGAGGCAATATTCTCTAATAACGCAATCAAAATGTATTAATTCCAAGAGCGTGTGGAAGTCGTTTTGGGAATTGAGTTTTTCGAATAGATACCGCTTTTTACGTTGTATTTTATCTCTGTTTTCGCTATTTTTATTTTTTCGATGAATATTGTAATTGGGTCACAGAAGTTTTAATTTTACAAACGTAACTGAAAACAGAAAAAGAAGGTATATGTATTGATATTTACTTTTAGCAGTATAGACGTATATTTATATATTTACTACTAAAGACCTCGTCCAAAAGAACGGAGAGATGTTTATTTGACATGATATTTAAACGTCAGTTTATATTTCTTAACCGATTTGAATAAGCTTTTCGAATTCTAAAAGCTTGTTTCATTTTCATATAGAATTAATGGCGGAGAATGCTTTCTTCACATTAATTTTTTTGCGCTATATAGTTACTTACTCTCCTTACACACATAAATCGCGGCATTCAATTTCTTTTTAACCGACCTCAAAAAAGGAGCAGGTTCTCAATTCGACCTGTATGAATTTTTCTTATGTTTGTTCGCGGATATTATCTAAACGGTTTGACCGATTTTGATGAGTCAAACGCAATGGCGGCTCGTGGTGAATTATATTGGGAGGTCAATAACAAATTTAAAAATAGGCATACTTAAAATAAAAATAAATATCTTATCTTTAAATTGAGCTTTAAATTCTCTTGAAGTTCAGGTCTACTCTTCGTTCTTTAGAATTGGAAAAATGCTGAATGACACGTTCGTTAAAATTGCACGCACATTCCTTTTATAAACGATTTCTCGATACTTAACATTGCTAAAGCGGATAGTTTATCTTGGCTCTACTCCTCACCAAAATTTATAAGCCCTCGAAAAACCCCTGGATTTTCAGACAAAGCCGTTTCATCATGGTCACGTAGAGCCAGCTCGAATGCCCCACAAAATTGTACACAATCTCTGATTTTGTTTAAAATATAACGATTTTTTGATACATTTTCATTAAAATCTCTAAGGTATTTTCTACAAGCTGTGTATAGCTGAGTGCGAATATCAACACTTCCGACCGAAAACGCATTTTTTAAAATTTTTTTTTTAAGTCTTTAACACCGGTTTTGCACCACAATGAGTCCGACAAGTCCTTAGAAAACAACAAATAAACATGACAGTAAAATGAGTTAAAGACTTCACAACCACGTATCAGTTAGATAAATACTTTTGTGAAAGTTTCGATGAATCTCTTTATTTTTGTCTTTACGGTTTGTGGTATACTAAGTTCTGGCAAATTGCAACCACTCACCTTGAATTCGGTTATTTTCTCAAAATTAAGTTCGTTAGCACTCTTTTTGGTTGTTTAATTTTTTGCACTACCGACATTTTAGTTTATCTACATTCACAACTCAAACATAGATCACCTTGAAATTTGGTTATTTTTGCAAAATTAAGTTCGTTAGCACTTTTTAGTTGTTTAGTTTTTTGCACTAGTCACTACCAATATTTTATTTCCTGTATATTACTCTATATTCACAACTCACACATAGATCATAAAAATAAAAGATATATGTTACAAAAAACAGTATATAAATCAATTTTCATCGACTAAAAATCGATCGATCGAATTATGAGAAGAGATCGGCTAATGACCGAAATCGCGATTTGATATTCCATTTGCTATCACGTTCGGCTGCCGCTCGGTAGCTGTGAAATCTTCGGGTACTTTCGTCAAGCTTTAAGATAATCAGGGCAATTCGTACTGCCCCGGCCTAGCTTAGTATAGTGTATTTTATTATGCCTAAGGAACGCAACGAGACTATTCGAACCGCCGCGCCCGCGCCGGGGCCGCGCGGCTAATAGTGTATCGTTAAATAAGTTCAACTTAAAAAACGTAGCTGTGAAAATTTATTTTTAATAATTTTCCTCAAGTATTTATTATAAAATCTAATTTTAATAGTGTCATTTACTTCTCTATTCGTCACTTTTTGTATTATGTTACATAGAATTGTATATACAGATACTACAAACTATAATATTCCTAAAAATGCAACTTGTAAAAAAACACTAAAAAATGGAAAATAAAATATAAAAAAAGTAGAACCGATTTCAAAAAAAAGTAAATAATAATATTTTATTTATTCCTTAAATATAGACATTTTGAAGTCTGCGCCCAAATAATTATTAATCTGTAATAATATACATCAAAAAAATATACCTACACGTATTACCTATATTCACTAGTAACCTTAAACTTACTAACCAAATACAGATTTTAATGTTATTCAGAGAGAGTCGCGTCACTAGTTGAACTATCGAGTAAATTTGGTTGCTTCTGGGGTTGGAGTTGTTTTATAGTTTACACTTGGTTTACCTAGGTGTATCTTCTATAACACGGCCGTCAATAAAATCTTCATGCACTAATCCAGCCAGCAGTTCCAAGGCCCTCAAAATATTTCTGCGCATGTCTCGAAATGCGAATTCGTTATTGGTCAGTCCATCAGCAAATTATATTCTAATTTGTTAACAAGTACAAATATTTCATAATATTTTACTTTCAAAACTTAGGTATGAGAGAAATATCTTCCAATCTATTACTTTTTTCGGAAGTGGTTCTTTATAATTGGCGAAATTTCTTAAAAATGTTAAAAACATCAATATTTCATTTAAAACAATAAATCTCAAGAGACACTTAGTAAGGACAAAGGACACAACTCAGCCCACGAATTATACAGATTTGGCATTTATGCGTAAAGTTGTGGCGAATGTTCTACGACCTATGTGGGGCAAAAAAAATCTACAAGGGTGAGAGAACACTATTGTTTATAAACTAACAATAATATAAAAGAAAATAAACCAGAGCTAGTAAGTTGTAAAATAAGTTCTAACAAAAAAAAGATCAAATAATGTTGACGCATTTACGTTAAAGATTATTTGTTTTGCGATGGTATGTTTACTAAAGGAATACTGTACATAATAGCAGCAAACAGTATTGACAAACCGAGAAATAATTCGTATATTTCCTGTAATTTGTTTAAATTGGAAAAATACACAGAAAGACAAATAAACTAATCAATATAGTAGGTTTTGATTGGTCACGCTATTTGGTAATTACAAATGAAGACTATAAAAAGTGCGATGTATAGGGAGTAGTAAATACCGGTACATTATTAATTACTAAATACAAACCCAGACAAAATAAATAGAAAAATAAATGCTACTGTTGCCATTGTAATTAAAAATATATTAAGAATAGACAACGAAGACAGATCGGAAAATTTAATTATATTTTATTTTTTAAATTATTGTGAAATATACGACACTGCTAATCAGAAACAATTTGCTATGTGTATAATAACAGGGAGTATTTTTTATTGAACATTCTCTGCTACGTTCTAGGTTCTTAATTTTATACCTGTAATTCAAATACTTGTTTTTTTAACGAAGAACTTGCTTGTTTAAGAACAGTCAGTTGAAGTTTAATCAAACATAAAGCGAAAAAATTGTTTTAAGGGAAATTATTAGGAAATTCATAAAATATATAACTTTTTAGAGCTTATAACTTGTAGTAACTGCTATAATTCCATACACTCCAATATTAATGTTTCAACTCTGCATTCAGTAAAACTGAAGTAGACAATACTAAAGATACAAATTTTTAAAAGTAAAATAAAACCGCCTTAAGAAAAATAATATTTAATTCCATTTTAGAAATTCGACTTTGTGAAGTTGGAGTTCAACTAAGACCTCATTACTACGTGCACCACAAAAATAAAATTTCTACATATTTTTGTGCAACTATTAAGTGTCTAATATCTTAACTAAAATGTCTTTTTACTGTTACAAAAAATTTTATTTTATCGTTTGAGTTTTATTTATAAGATTTATTGTAAAGGTCAGGTTTAAAGAGTTTTCCAGACGTAAATCTAGGTTAAGATGTATTAAAATAAATAAATACTGGGGTCCATTACACTTAAAATTTTCTTGTATAGAATCATGTAACTAATATTAAATTAAAAGCGACATCTATACATATTTATAAAAAATCAACAATACAAATTGTCAAATTTAAAAATGATGAACATTATATGAAACACAATATTTTGGATCATTCTCTTTTTTCAATTGCTTTCTTCCCCCACATCTCAGTTGCTGACACAAGAATATTTTGTATCCAGAATAAAGTCACGTAATATTATCATCATTTATTAAGATTATTAATTACCTTCCAAAACAGCCTGGAGAAAAAAAAATCCCTCCGATAGTGGGGTGTACCTTCAGGCATGCTCAAATTACTTTTTTTGGTAAATTTCAATTAATGCACCAAACTTGAAAGCATTTCAGAATGTCGTAAATAAGCTATTTTTATTATTTTTTATCAATTAGCAATACAGATTGTAAAAAAATTAAAATAATTACGAAAACTGAATTTCGTGACAATACATCCAGGAAATCTACATATAACTTGATATTTTTACTTTATCTTTATCATTCACCCCTCCTCCTGCCGTATATTGAGCTTTTTGGTCAAAAACATTTTTTATACCAAGAATAAAGTCAAGACTAACTAAGCAGCATAAAACAAATGCCTATTATAGCTAGCTGTCCGATCTCAAAAATCTAAAAACTGACATTTATAGAATTCAAAGCTTTATCAGAATATAATTAAAAATTCTGGTGATTTTATTTAAAAATGTCACTTCCGGTTAAAACTGAACTGAACAAAACTGTCAAACTTGGGTTAAGAAGAATAGTGTCCCATACAAAATCCCAAAATTTCGAACTGATATTTTAAGAAACAAAGAAAAAATTGGTAAATTTCCTTTATTCGAAACTGAAACTCCCCTCGGTATAAATCTTTCCTCTTATTAGGAGTAGTGAAAAGTGACCCAATTTTCATTTCGCAGCACACACATATGTATATATATATATATATATATATATATATATATATATATATATATATATATATATATATATAAATATATATATATATATATATATATATATATATATATATATATATATATATATATATATATATATATATATATATATATATATATATATATATATATATATATATATATAAATATATATATATATATTTTCGTTTTCTTGGCCTTAGTACTTATATTGTGAATTAAGTGGTTTCTTGGGAATAAGGCACATGAATATACTAAATTTCTGTTATATTTTTTTCATAACTTTGACGTTTCGGTCGAACGTTGACCTTCATCAGAAACACTACAAAAAGGAACGATTCAAAAAAAATTTTTGTTTTACAAAATTAATAAAATATTTAACTTACGTAATTGGAAGGTTTCATGGATAACATCCTGTATATGTCAATAAATTAAGAACAAACACTCAGCGACGAACATTTACATTTAATACAGCATGTTTAGTAGTAGTTTTTGTTATTTGATTTGAATCTGATCAAAATAGTTATTAGTTAGTTAGTTAAGTTCATTAATTTAGCTTTAAGTAAAATTTTGTTTACATTTTGAATGCCTTAATACATAATATTGCGGTTTAAGCTGTACCGCTGACTCTGTTAAAGTAATCTTTATCAAGTTAGAACAGGGTTTTTGTTTATAGGTAGCAGGAAGTACCGGATCTAAAAGGATAATTGGACTTTTAATGAAAATATAATCTATATATTTAAAACACCAAGACATATTTTTCAGCAAGTTCATGAGAGAGTTGTACTACCCCAATTTACACGTTTTTTAAATGTACCGAGACCTTGCAAAACTATTTTTTCTATTGTTTTATTGCCTATGTTTTCTATAAAACTAATATATGTTTATCTTAATAACATTTCTGGACAGATGGCGAATACGCCCAATTTTCTTATTATTCCACTGAAAGCGAACCGCGACCGTGTTGGGATGCCAAATCCAGAGAAGTTAAATTTAGCCATCAAAATTTGACGGGATCTCACTCGTTTGATTTAAACTTAGTAGCCAAAAAAAAAACTTTGGTCTGTCTGTCGACCTGTCTGTCTGTCGGCCTCTTCGCGGCATAGTTTAAAATACTTTTCGTTTACTTCAAACATGGTTGAATAAGCAAGGATTAGACGAAAATGAAATGGTAAACATTTTCGTTTAAAAAAATGAGTTTCAAAAAGCTTATCGATTCAATTTAAAATTTTGTAGAATAATCGAGTGTGATATATTAGGTGACCACATGAGCTTGGAATTAATACATTTTGTTCGCATTATTAGAGAATATTGCCACGAAGTGACACCCGAGCATGGGGACATCGGTATACTATATTTTTACTCGCTATACTCTTCTCTATATGCAAATATTGCTGCGGGTGAGATTCTTGTACCGCTGTTCTGTTAAAGTGATCTCCACATAAATATAGAGTTTTTATTTATAGGTGGATGTATTAAAAAGTAGAGTCGTCAAGGATAATTTGAGTTTCGTTAAAAATATAATTTCATAAAAACTAGAAGTTTTATTCCATCAAAAGAGAAAGTTTGGAAATTTTAAAAATAACCCTTCAAAGTTTTAACAGATCTTCATGTTTTAGGGTCCTTAAACGCCCAACATTATTTTTTGCCTTGGTCTGTCTATAGGTTTATCTGTCAGTTCGACTTTTCGCGGAATAGCTTAAAAAATACTTACCCGATTAATTTCAAATTTTACTGCAAAACTAAAATGTTAATTTTTTACGTTAATTTACATTTTAAATTGGGAATTGGGGTTTAAACTGGGTATTCGAGCATTGGTGATATCCAGTGAGTGCCTTGAAATTATGTTATATCAAGACGTATAATATGGGTTGTGTTCATAAGTTTCATTATCGTACTACACTAGACTATTATACTAAGGAATGTGTTTTTAGTTTAGTTATTTCTCGTTACCTTCTATGCAGTTATGTTGTGTAGCGTATTTGTTGAGTAAGGAAGGTCATTACCTTTCGTAGTCGACAGAGTCTACGAACACAGTCATTACTCTATTACTCCAACAACTAAAGGCTCCTCGGGAGGGTACCGAATCAGACACACCGAGCACTGAAAAAGTGCCTGCTCAACTAAGTCTCGAATCCGAATCCCTCGCCTTCTCATCGGGAGGCAAGTTCTCTTACTACTGAGCTACTGAGGTTCCAAATAATGCTTTACAAAAAAAGTGTCTTTATTCACATCAAAATAACAGTTTACACATATCAAGGTGACGTTTACCAAAGCATCATAGTGTGAGTGTATGATAAACAATTTAATATATATATATATATATATATATATATATATATATATATATATATATATATATATATATATATATATATATATATATATATATATATATATATATATATATATATATATATATATATATATATATATATATATATATATATATATATATATATATATATATATATACACAGTGAAACCTCTCAACAACGGACAGTAGCCGTGCCATAGAAACTTCGTTGTATAGAGGTGTCCGTTGTGGGGAGTAAACAAATTAAATACCAATGTAATTTTATTTTTAAGTAAAATAATTATATGTTTAGTACACATTATTAATACAATTGTTACTACGTATACACCAATGTCTTTTATATATATATATATGCATACAATGAAAATGTACTACCGAATATAAAATATTATACTACCTACATATACACTTTGATACAGTTCTACTTTATAAAAAGTCTCTATTTAAAAAAAATTATCAAGTGTTGTTTGTCTTAAACTAGTTAATTTATTACTAATTTGAGATTCCATTTTAGACGTAACTTCTGAAATTTTTTCCTCTAAAACAGAATCTCCAGATAACGTACAAAAGTTTTCAATATCCCTTAACATTTTATATGCTTCCTTAATGATCTTAATATTGGAAGAAATAATTTCTTCATCATCACGTTCTCACTATTTTGGAATTCATTGATGCACTCAAGTACACTTATGTTAGGATTTTCCGTGAATAAACTCATGAATTTCTGAATATGAAGTTAAGTCGGAAGAGAATACATTGAGGTTTCTACATAATTCCGATAATGGCACTTCATCTTCACTATCGTAGTCAACGTTTTCCTCGAGAATTTCGGCGAATTCAGCTTTGCGGAAGTAGTTATTGATGGTCTTGGATTCGACTTTTTTCTATGCAGCAACAATCTAAATCAAGGCACTTACAACGTGTATGGATTTCTCCAATTGTTCGGTAGATTCAGAATACTCCATGGATGACAAAAGTCGCTTGATTAAAAATTTTCTGCAATGGTTTTTAAAATATTGAATCACGCCCTAGTCCAATGGCTGGCAATGTGATGTCGTATTTGGCGGTAAAAAATTATTTTAACATTTGTCATCCATGTTTTTTTATTATAGTTCCATTCAAGTGGCAATTTATCCGCGCTTGATCCTTTAAAACAACGGGATTTTTCACTTGTTCCAATCACCATGCATTTTCTTTTTCTCCATTCATAGCGGAGCGAAGTAAAATAGTGAGTCTCTCCTTGGAGGCTTTCCCGCCAGCACATGTTTCGCCTTTTAAAGAAAAACGTTATATTTGGCAAGGCGCGGAAAAAGAGTCCCGTTTCATCGGTATTATAAATGTCTCTCGGTGCGTAGTTTTTGATAACAGCACATAATTTCGTCCGCCAATCAGTTACCTGAATCAAGTCTACAGCCGCTGCTTCAGATGAATTGAAAGAGATATTATGACGTTGACAGAACTTCTCCAACCATCCATTTGATCCTTTAAAACCATCAACTTCTAGATTCTTCGCAATTTCTTGTGCTATTTTATGGAGCGTACTTTACAAAACCAGTTGTAGACAATTTGGTCTATGGCAGCACCCTCAGTTTTCGCAAATTTCTTTTTCTCTTTCATGTTCATGTTTCATGTAAGATCGCTCTTGTTTCTCAAAATATCACTAATTTGAGATCTTCCTACACCGAATTTTTCGGCTAATACTCTAACACTAAATTTGTTTTTTTCGCGTACTGGAATATTTCAACTTTTTCTTGAAGACACAAAAGGGACTCAAAAACTTTCTTTTGTTTGAAGACATATTGATCGCACCAGAATAACATCAAAACTAAGATATTCTATTGATGAAGACCACATTTTATAAAAATAAGGTGATCTATTTATTATGCAATTCACCACAATTTACCTACAAGCAAGAGAGCATAAGCCAGCTAATTGTTAAACTAGTGCTATTAACAATAGGTAGGCGCCGCGCCGCTTATTACTATAGATCTAAATATTGCCCATAATGTGCAATAAAAATACCGGAATTAAATGTGGGTTTTTCAAACGTTATCTGAACATCTGTCCGTTCTGAGGAGGTAAATTTTATTGTTTTTATTAAAAGTGGTCCAAATTTTACTGTCCGTTTTTTTTTTATTTAAAAAAGTAATACTTAATATTAAAATGTTCTTAAACAGAATAAATAAATTATCTATATTTCATACTATAAATCACGTATTAGAGTCTAAAATTAAATAATATGAAACACACCTAAGGACGCTCCTAAATTTGGCTTTGCAAGATGCGTGACTCTTTATGTCATTGGGAACATCGTTAGATATTTTTAACCGTTGTAGGAAAACGAACGTTCAAATACAATTTATGCTTGGGAATACTATAAAGAAACGAAAATCTAGAAAACAAACATATCTATCTTCTAATTGCTGTTTTGTCTGTTTCAACACCCGGCAGGCAGAAGTATATTTCTGATTAATGTTATTAACCAACGAAGCTATGTCGGTTTTAAATCTCTAATCTAAATTTAACCATTGAGAATAAAGAGATTCACGAAACGGATCTGTATATATATTACCCGGAAGTTCCCTCATAAGAAATCCTTTTTTAAATCAGAAAAAGAAAAGATAACATAATTTGTGTATATATCTATTATTAAATACTTATCTGTACATCTTATTAAATACACTAAATAGTTTCAAATATTCGCCTTTTTCGGATAAAAAAAGGATTCAAAATCAGGGAAGTTCCAGTTAAAGAAATATTTTCTCCTTGTAATATGTGTAAAAACTTGAGAGCTATCTTGCGAGGCGTGTGGCGCACTCAACATTACTGTCTTAAAAATTGTTCCATCCTTGCTCTTTCCAACCATGTTTATTTTTTTCGAAATTCGTTATAATTTTAAAGTTATTAATCATAACCATGTCTAGCATACAAAAAATTTATCATTTTTCGTCAATTAGTTTTTCCATATATCCAAAACCTAATTTATCTTATACGCCTATAAATATATCGGTAATAGCTAGACCACATCGAGATAGCAGTTTTGCTTTTGAAAATATACGATTTATTATAAATATTTAAAAAGATAATTTTCTCCGTTCGATTATTAATTCCTACGTATTGTTAATGAGTTTTCCTTGAAAAATAAACTCTCTGGTTTCTGGATTCTCTTTATGTCATTTGCTTATAATGACCCGATGGCGTGTTCAATCTAAGCAGTATCGATTAATTTATTCAGCCCATTATAATTTTGTGTTATTTGTACTTCGGTAAATTCTACAATTTAAAAAATTTAGGGACGTCGTTTAGCCAGTTTTTTAAAGTCAATATTATGTATATGTTCTTAAGTTTGTAATCACTTTATGATTAGCCGTTTTTTTAAAATAATATTTGAAGATTTGGAACGATAAATATATATAATTCATTCCCAGCGTCTATAATAGAGTTTCAGTTTTTGATTTGCAAAAATCAGGAATTTGTCTGTTTTTTGGAAAGATCTATTTTTGAGTATTTGTACTCGTATAAAAAATACTTTATGGTTTCGTTCTATGTCACCCCTTTCTGTATTTTCAAAGTTTTGAAATTGATTATTACTACGACTACTACATAATACATTCCTATTATATCGTCTGTTTGTTATAATATTTGAAAACTGAAAGTTTTTCTTACATTATTGCCCTGTAGAATCTAATGGGTTTAACTTAAACCAGAATGGTTTGGTTTTTCTATCTATCATTCGACGACTATTTTAATCTGGAGTTCTGATTTTGGCACTTTCGGTCAAACTGGAATTGATCTTAGATAAAAGAGTTCTTAATAGTTTTGATGTAAGTTAAACAGTACATCAAAAATTCGGTATTTTAAACATTCAGGTCGGGACGCGGATCAACGGGAGCTGTAGAGGAAAATCGAGACAGGTTCTCCTAAATCGTGATATCTGGCAACGCTAGTCTATAACAATAAAATCGGTAAATTTCTTTTACCCGGAACTTCCAGCGTTATGAATATTTCCTTTTATTAGGAATAGTGAGATGTTACCCAATTCTGCTCAGTACATAGTCATTTAAAAACAAATATACTGTCTTTTGAAACAAATTTTAGTGGGCGCCATTTTGTTCCATCATATTAGATTCCTACCAATATTGTACCAGTATGCCACACTTGATTTTTGGGCATAATTTAAAATAAATTCAACAAGTAGTTTTTCTAATGACACCACCTCCATTTTCTTACGTCATGCTGAATTCGTACCTGTTTATTTCTATATCAGATTTAGATTTTCTGCAAAATGCCAATTGAACTATATTTTTTTTTTAATTTTATTTTATTTGGACACTACTTTGTTCTGCCATCTTCAATTCATACCACACTTAATGCTGGCAAAAAATTTGAAATTAATCTAATAAGTAGTTTTTCAGGGTGATTTTTTAAATATTTTATTAGGCCGCCAATTTGATTTGCTATCTTATATTTATATCAAAATGTTGCCAGTTCATTCTTACGTAATACATTGTTTTTGTGCAAAATTTGAGGTAAATTGGATAATTAGCTTTTTCATTAATTTTTTTTAATGTTTCACTAGGCCGCCATCTTGTTCCGGTATATTGGATTTTCACCAAAATATTACCAGTATTCCCCCGTATTAACTTTTGACTAAAATTTGAAGTCAACCTGATAAGTAGTTTTTAAGCTATAGATCTAATTGACAAGACAGACAGACAAACCGACAGACCTATCGACGGAATTGACAAAACATATTTTTTGATATCTAGGGTTGCTAAAACGTGAAGATATGTAAAACCTGAGAGGGTATTTTATTTGGACGACATTTTGAATTAGCACCACAATTTTACTAGTTTATCTCTATACCACAATTAGTTATGGCACACAATTTGAAATCAGATCATTAGGTAGTTTTTCAGTTGATTTCTATATAATACTTGGTTTGATATACATTGGATAAGTAGGTTTTTATTCACAATTATTCTAACTTTTCACTAGGCCACCATTTTGTTTTGCCACATTGGATTTTTATTAAAATGTTACCAGGTCATGCCTATATGACCAAATCAATCGGGTAAGTAGTTTTGAGCTGTGCCTCGAACAGACAGACAGACCGACAGACCGAGGGAATTGAGAAAACATGTTTTCGGCATCTGGGGATTCTGAAACGTAAAGATCTGAAAAAATCTCGGAGGGTGATTTTTCATGATTACTATACTTCCCTTTTACCAGGGAAGTAAAATATCTGATGTTAGCTGACTACAATATATAAGGCGACAAATGAAATGCTAAGAAAATTTATTGAATTGGCATCGAAAAGAATTATTTATTTATAATATTTTGTTGACTAGTACCCTTCTCTAAAAATAATTTCGGATTTTCCATCTGTCATTCTACAACTTAACGATATGTCCTGTCTATCTCCATTTCGCTATCTATAATTTCATCTACGCCAGTTCGTCTGAGGATTTTTTTATTTCTCACCCTATCCATTAAAGTTATACCGAGCAATCAATCCGTCCCATTCTGCGTTGCGTGCGTCTCAGTTTTTCCGATTGACTGGGACATTTGATTTAAATACGTCACTCATTGCTGCCAATCCTAAAGTTGTTCTTCTGAGCAGTTCAGAAGTCTGGGTGTTTCTGGTTAGTTTTAGTTCGTGGCCTAAATGTTGGTTATATCCAACTAGTTCCACTGTTGTTTGACTGATTTGTATTAGTTAACTGGGACGAGGTTAGTCATCATTTTGTTGTTTTTTTTTTCAATTTTATTATTGTAGCATGCCTCCGACAATATCATTCGGAGACGATTTAGTTTGAATTCTATTCTAGTTTTTTTAAATAAATGTTACATGACTGCTATAAATAATTTTGGAGAGTATCTCTTTGACTCACACCCCGTTCGATCTTAATCTTATTACTTAAGTATAGTAATGGAAAATTACCTTCCGAAATTTTTGCAGATATGTACGCTTTCATGTTCCTGGACCTCGAAAAATGTGTTCTCCCATGTCTGTCAGTTTACCGGTCTGTCTGTACACGATATAGTTCAGAAACTACTTCAAATTTTGGTCAAGAATCGAGGGTCATAAGGGCATGAAATGGTATATGGTTTTGGTAAAATTCCAATGCGGCGAATCATTACTAAGAAACTACTTACCGGATGGACTTTGAAATTTGCACAAAAATAAAGTGTAATATAAGGATAAACTGGTAATTGTTTTGTGTAAATCCATTATGGCGGAACAAAACGGCGGCCTAATTAAATATTTAAAAATTCAGTAGCAAAAAACTACTTACCCAATTGATTTGAGATTTTGTACAAAAATCAATTGTGAAAACTGATGGAATTTTAATTCGAATCCTATATAGCAAAACAAAATGGCAGCCTAATAAAATGTTTAAATATTCGGTAAAATTCCATTTTCTGGAATAAGACCTTCTTTTTATGGAGGAAAATAATAAAGGACATAATTCAACTTTTATAGGCTATATAGTAAAGTATAATAAAGTTATCAAAAATAAATAGTAAAAATAATAATAACAATAATAAACAAACTAAAAAAAAATAAATTATATTTTATAGGATTTGTAGACAGGTATTATCAAATAATTATATCCATTTATAGAATGTTATAATTACGTAGAAAGTTGTGAGAAAAGCGAATTTACCGTATTTCTGTTGTGGAATGGAGATTTATAACTGTTGTTGAATTTTCGTTGATGTTTCTAATAATCGAATATCTCCATTCTCCTATCTGTCAATGTTTTTGGACTAGCTAAAATTTCCTCCGTATGCTATGCTTTATAAAATTTGAGAGAAAAGAAGCCAAATGTCTATTATCTTCGATGGATTTTGCAGTAAGAGTTTTCACTTTTTAGGCACTGTAGGTGTTCGGCGGTTTCCCAGCCCGAATGGAAACCTGCCCGCTCTTTTTTCTTTGGTATATCATCATTATCAACAGCCTTTTCATCCACTGCTGGATATCGGCCTGTCACTCGCATATACCTATGATGTGTGTCTTAGCTGTAATTTACAGGTATATAGGACCTACAGTTTATCGTCGATTCCGAACGACGCTATTTGAGAGGTGATTTTAGCGTGTTACTGATAGAGCGCGCAATCACCAACCCATCAGAAGGCGAGCGATTATGTATTCTTAACAAAGTTTGCCTCAGCTCGGAATCGAGCCAGGGACTATGAGCGCCGAACAGCAAAGACACAGCCATCGGCGCCACGCTCGCCTTTGGTATATAATATAAGATAATTTATATAAATGATTAATCACTGTTATCTATGTGTAGTTTTCGAATTATAGTATTGTTCCGGATTGGCCGGTAACTAAAGACGTAGTCTCGGAATGCACTACTTTTATTCAAAACACAGCTTACAGGTAGTAAAGGTAAAAACTGGATATACCTGATACTCGTAGCTAAGGTAACCCTAAACCAGTCACTGTCTACTTGTTTATACTTTTAAATCTCAAACTAAACTGAAACAAAATGTGTTCGTGTGCTCTTCGATTCTTATGCCAGCCGAATGGCTATTATATCTCTTCATTCCTCGGGAAAACAACCAAATTGTAAGGATAGGGGAAAAAGTCATAGGAGGAAATCCTCGCGCGGCGCGCTTTTATAGCCTTAAGAAAAGGATGGAATGATCTAGAAAAACCTAAATACTACAGAGTGAAAAGAATTAAGCCCAGCAGAACATTTGAGAACGATTTTTGACTTTACATGGATAAAAATTAAGGTAAGTCTACTTCATTAAAATAGCAAATAATAAAATAAATTCATCTAAAACTTAACAAATCTATAACTAGGGCTAAATTCGCAACAGTTTATATAGTAATATAGTTATATTCTTGTGGAAAAGGATTTTCCGTTTCAGGGTCCCTAGATGCCGAAAAACATGTTTTCTCAATTCCGTAGGTCTGATCGCGGCATAGCTAAAAAATTACTTGTCAGATTAATTGTCAAATTTTGGTCACAAATTAAGGGTCATATGGGGATGACCTGATAATATGAAAAGATCCAATATGGCGAAACAAAATGAGGGCCTAATAAAATGTTAAAAAAATTATTACTAAAAGACTATTTATATAATTTGCTGTGTGTGAACAAAAATCAAGTATTATGTAGGAATCAACTGGTAAAATATTGGTATGAATTCAAGATGGCGGAACAAAATGGCGGCTTAGTAAAATATTTAAAAATTCAGCCTGAAAAACTACTTAATGGAGTGATTTCAAATTGTGTGCTATAAATAATTGTGGTATACAGATGAACTAGTAAATGGCGGCTAAATAAAATATTTGTATTCGTGAAAAAATCGCCCTCTCAGGTTTTACATTTCTTTACGTTTTAGAGTCCCTAGATGCCAAAAATGTTTTATCAATTCCGACGGTCCGTCGCGTCAGTCGGTTGGTTGTCCGAGATATAGCTTAAAAACTACTTACTAAAGTGACTACAAATTTAATGGTCATATGGGGATGACCTGGTAAAATTTCGATAAGAATTCAATATGGTAAAGCAAAATGACCGCCTAAATAAAATGTTAAAACATTATTATTAGAAAACTACTTATCCAATATATCTCAAGTTTTGCACAAATATCAAGTTGATGGCAAAAAATATGTTTTATCAATTCCGTCGGTCCATCTGTCGGTTTGTCTGCCTATCTGCCAGTTTACGGCAGAGCTTAAAAACTGCATGTCAGAGGGACTTCAAAATTAAGGGATATATGGGAATAACCTAGTAATATTTTGGTTAAAATCCAATATGCCGGATTCAGATGGCGGCCTAGTGAAACGCTAAAAACTTATTACTGAAAAAAACCAATTATCCGATTTATATGAATATAAGATAATATATAAGATATAAAATATTTTAAAAAACATCCTGAAAACACTACTTATTAGATTAATTTCAAATTTTGTGCAAGCATTAAGTGTAATATAGAGATGAACTGGTAAAGTTGTGGTACGAATTCAAGATAGCGGAACAAAACGGCGGCCAAATAATTTTTTTGAAAAGGTCAAGGTTAAAGAATCTTATTCTATTGACTTTAAATTTTGTAGAAAAATTAAAGGTGATACAGGGATAAACAGGTACGAATTCAACATGACGTAACCAAATGGAGGTGTGTGACAATGTAAAAGCTTCTTATTGAATTTATTTTAAATTATACCCAAAAATCAAGTGTGACATAGGTAGAAATTGGTAAAATATTGGTAGAAATCCAATATGATAAAAAAAAATGGCGCCGAATAAAAATCTGTTAAAAGATAGTATATATGTGTTACTAAATGACTATGTACTAAACTGAATTGGGTCACACTTCACTATTTCTAATAAAAGGAAAAATTCATAACGAGGGAAGTTCCAGGTAATGGAAATTTACCGATTTTTATATATTTGAATTTTGTTTTTCGTAACCAATCCACATTTCTTAATATGAGATTTCTGTTATTTTTTAACTGAATAAAACCCAAATAACTTAAGTATTACATATTCAACTCGTGCTTGCTAATTTATATATTAGGGAATTTGAAAGGAGTCCACAGTATGTGAATGTAATTCTCTAGCAATATTCTCTAATAACACAATCAAAATGTATTAATTCGAAAAGCGTGTAGAAGCCGTTTTGGAAATCCAGTTTCCCGAGTAGATGCCACTTTATATGTTTTATTTCGTATCTGCCGGTGTTTCTTTTTATAATTCCGGCGACCTAGTAATTAGGTCACACGAGTTTGCCATTTTAAAACGGTAACTGCTGTTATAAATACTTATCATATACTCTTTAGGCAAGCCATGTTTATGCATATAATATGACTCAAGAGAGTCTAGCTAGGTGGCTAAATAAAGGGTGATTCATGAAAAAGTTCCCAAAATAGCTACTATTAATATCCGAGCTGGAAATAACGTTTAACTGCAAGAATTTAGCTGTGGTAGTTTATAGCTGGGAAGGTTGTCCATGGGCCCAAAAGAACCTACGTGTTGTTGCTTGAACGAGTCATCCCCTGTTATATAGAACAGAAAAGTACCAAAATTATGAACGAAAGTCCTAAAAAGGTTGTTCAACAGTTTTGTTTTCTAGATACAAAGTGTTACTCTTGAAGATACTACTTTGCATATTTTTTGCGGTAGTACAAAATTAAAAGGCGTGTTCATAAGTCCAAAATTGGTAAATTGACTTTACACGGATCTTTTCTAATTATAAATTCTTTCTTTTAATCAGTACTATGAAACTTACTCTAGTCATAAATTATTGCATTTGAAAGTACTGACATCAGAGTTTAAACTGTACTTATTTTTGCTATTATGAATTTCAATCAGGCACTGGAATAGGTAAAGAGAGTGCACTGTAAGTATACTCAGATAAGCAAAATTGGGCTTGTAGTGGACACGCTACTATAAACAATAACTAACAGAGCTGATGCCCCCTAGACCATTTCTGTAAGAAAAAGTCCCTGTTAATATACTCGTTCACTTGAAGTGGATATCATAAAATGACTATCAAATTCAAACCATCATCATTTTTAAATTACACCGATAATTCTGTGATTTTTTTTTCGTTTTAATTACCATTCTTTCCCCTACAGAAGCTATTTTTTCACTTGTTTTTGATCTTTACATATCTGTAGTTCACTTAGTTCTTAGATTTTTGAATTTTTTTGAAATACATATGTGTAGTTTGCTAGCGAAGGTAGAAAAATGTGAATTACCTGTCAGACAGACAGTAGAACAGATTCTAAGTTCAGACTATTTTTTAGTTTTCGAAAAAACTCATTCTATAATACTCCAATGTTATTAAAACTATATTATTTTTTCAGCATCATATTAGCATTTATAGACAAAAGTCTAGGTACATCTTTTTTTACTTTGACATTAAAGTTTCCGCATTCAAATACGAGAATGACGGTTTATATCCTTTATAATGGTTTTTTCGACGATCCTGGTGCTAACCCACCTATTAGTATAGATTTCCTTAAAAATCCTTGTTTTAATATAGATACACTTTTTTATAACGCCTCAAAAAAAGACCTAACCAGGGCTAACCAAAACGCAACCCGATTTTTAAAACATAACTACATACAAAATTATAAGTTTTGTTAAAAAAAAATTAAAAAAGTCATCGCCCGAACCGGGATTAGAACACACATCCTCTGCAATGCAACTAAAGAACCCTTCCCCTAAGCCACAAGGCCCATACTGAAAATTTAGCGAAACTTGTTTATCCTGTGCCGAATCATGTTCCTTAACCAATAGCGCGTGCGGAAGCTTCATTCCAAAATAAAAATGGTGTATCAAGACGCTTCTACATTCATGTCACTTTTTTAAATATTAGAAATTTCTCGTTTAAAGGCGAACTTAAAGGACTCGTTTACTTGACAAATAATCATGACTTGTAAACACTTGTCATGTCGTATGCATGGTCTGCTTGTACGAATATTCAGCACTTGTTTATTTGCCATCGGTTGTCGGTTGTGCCATATTACAAGTCAAAGGGTGATGTGTAAATGCATTCAAATGTTTGTCAAATACACAAGTAATGTGATCGAGCATCTTGGATAATCGCCAAATGGACAATTATTTGTGAATTTGTTAAATACAATCATCAAAAGACGTGTATGTGAAGCAGGTTTAAATCCCACAGGTGTTTTAAATATCTGTACAAAATCGAATGACGATTGAATTGGATCACAGTTCTTATTGACTGGGGACTAGAACTTTGGGGACATTGTGTTTTTGCCGATGAAAGCAGAATTTGTTTATTTCCTGATGATAACAAGATTAGAGTATGGAGAACTAAAAGCGAACACTTGTTGGAACACTACGGTTCTTTTGAAGGATGCTGGATTATAGGGGTCCTATTTGTGTAATTACTCAATACATTAAAGGCTAAACGTTACTTATATATTTTGCGAGAATATATCTGGCCAATTGCCGATATTATAGGTGAAGAATTCATTTTTGTCGACGAAGCCTCATAGACCAGAAGCTGTTAATATTTTTTTCAACAAGAGAACTTAAGTCGTATGGACTGGCCCGCTACGTCACTAGATACCAATCCTATAGAACACATCTGGAATCGAAGAGTCAAATAAAGAACCGCTCAGAACCACCAAATAACCATCGTAAACTAGATGATGTTGTCGGAGATGAATGGAATCGTGTTCCACAAAATATTTTTAACAATGTTATTAACAACATGCAAAGGCATGCGGAGTAGAGATGGTCCTACTCGTTATTAGGATTATTAGTTGTTACTTTACTTATTTTATTCATGTTTTTTTTTTCAACTTTCTGTTGAATATATACTTGCTGTATGCGTTAATTTTTGCATTTTCTTTGATAACTAATTGAAATAAAGTATTCAAATGTTATAACATGGTTTGACAACATTTGAAGTATTGCACCTCAAAATGGTTATGCTACCTAAGGTACTCATCCATGATGATATGCACTAAGTTACCCGAGTTGCCTTTAGAAGATTTGGGGATACTTATCAACTTTTGGGGATTACTTGTAAAGGTCATTTTGTCTATTTATTCTTTATTTTTGTTTAATATATCGTGGTCAAACCAAGCCTGGGATGGTTAATTAACTTCTCCAGAATGCTATGGCTGTTTATTAACGTTGCGTTCTCTGAAGTGAAGCAAGGTTTAACAATCAACAAAGGATGACTATAAAAGTCATCCCTTTTCTATTAGGATATCAACAACAAATTCTCACTAGATATTTGTTAATATTAGATTTTTAATGATGAAAGATTTTGCCTAGAAGGGCAGCGATCGGTCCCCTCCCCATTGGCGGCGCTCATGTTCGAGAACACTTTTGTATTGTACGCAGGTCCCTCCTCGAGAGCAGTCTAGTACGTGAAACATTTACAGGAATAAACTTACTCTTGGCGACTAATTGCTTCAAAACGTACAATTTCCTAGACGTAGACCACATATGTTCACCCGATTTGTAATAGAATGTAGAATGAAGGAATAACTGAGAACTCTATGCAAATGCCGGAAGTTGTTTTTATGAACAGTCCATCCAAAACTTATGCTCTGCTGCGCTGTGTTGAGTCATGATGTGATAAGACCCAACTTGCAATATTGACATATTAAAACTTATAACAGCAAATCTTTTATTTTATGACATCTTAGGATATTAGGTGTGGAGAGGAGGGGGTCTTAACAGGGCACAGGACGATATACCTCAAATACAAGACGTTCTTCAAAAATAGGTAGAAGAAAGAGGTATCAACATTTTTGGAATACGAGGAAAGCTACAGAATACTGCACGCCAAGAAAACTCCTTAATTTCAGATAAATTTATAGCCAAATTGGTTAAAAAATATTTATCATCTAAACGTCCCATTAGTAGGCTTATAAAAAATACATAAATCAAGATATTACATCCGTAATACCAGTATTCCGTTTCTCTTCCCCTTTTTTACAGGTCATTACATTGCCATTAAATTAGCATTTTCACCCCAGCTTAAGTATTACCCTGTAATCGTCCTCATATAGCTGTCGGAAATGTCCTTTAATATGGTCCTGACTACTACTGTATTTCAAGTATTTAAACGGGGTACAAAGACTGACCCTTCGTAGCATGATATAATTTCGTGGTGACACAGCAATTGAATTAATAAGCACTATTAGATATATTTGTGCTAATCCAACTTAATAAAACCGAGTCAGACCCCATAGAATTTTGAACGGGAACTATAGTTTTAAAATTATCTCAAAAACTGGCTCCCCGTCAAAACTTGAACTGTGAATAATTACAAGTCACTTCTTTATGAGCTTCTTTGTAATCATTTTTTAGCAATAATTCCCTTCCAAATGCGATAATTTTACATCTCGTCAATGTTCCCGACCCATCCCTTAAAAGCAAAATTGATATAAACTATGGAACTCGAATCCAAAGCGAAACTCCAAACAGAGAATGATATGAATGAAACACTGAAACAAGGGCAGTAATAGTAAAATTTGCATTTATTAAAATAACAATAAACATTATATATTTATTAAAAAAACGCATTTTTGAAAGTATTTAAGTTTATCGACAAACGTGGAAAAGATTTTCATGCTCAGTTTTACGTATATGCCTCTTTGGGTTTTTGGAAATCACAATTTAAATCATATGCATTTTTTGTTAATACATTTTTTCACTTGATCGATCCTTGAACAACAGAAAATTTGGAAAATTGATTAAAAGCTATTTTTTTCTGTCCCCTTTCGGATTAAGAGATATTAGTTCTCTTTTACGAGGAAAAAAATCTCCCTCTGAGATTTTTTCAGGTTTCTACGTTTCAGGGCCGTTAGATGCTGAAAAACATGTTTTCTTAATTCCGTCGGTCTGTCGGCCTATCTGTTCGCGGCATAGCTAAAAAAACTACTTACACGATTGACTTCAAATTTTGGTCAAAAATTATGGGTTATAAGGGGATAAACTGGTAACATTTACAGGTAAATTGAATAATAGTTTTTTAGTGCACTAGCGAATTGTTTACAAAAATATTACATAGGAATCTACTTATAACATTTTGCTACGAATCCAAGATGGCGAAACAAAATGGCGGCTTAATAAAATAATTAAAAATTCGGCTTGAAAAAACGAATTAACGGGTTGATTTGATTTCAAATTAAATCAACCTCCCAGGTTTTACATATGTTCATGCTTTAGTGTCTCTAGATGCACAAAAAAACATGCTTTATTCAGTTTCGTCGGTCTGTTTGTCTGTGTGTCAATTTGCGGCAGAGCTTAGAAAGTAAAGTCCAATATGAAACGTTAAACAAATTATTACTAAAAAACTAATTATTCAATTTACCTCAAGTTTTGCGCAAAAATCAAATCTTGTATAGCAATAAATTGGTAACATTTGGAATGAATCTATAGATAGCAAAACAAAAGGGCGGCATAATAAAATATTTTAAAAATCAGTCTGAAAAAACCACTTATTAGGTTAATTTCAAATTTTGTGTAGCCATTAAGTGTGATATAGAGATAAACTGATAAAGTTGTGGTACGAATTCAAGATGTCGAACCAAAATGGGAGCCAAATATAATGACTTTAAATTTTGCAGAAAAATTAAATGTGATATAGAGATAAACTGGTACGAATTCAACATGACGGACAAAATGGCGGTATGTGTCAGTGTAATCCTACTTATTCAATCTATATATTTAAAACACTAAGCCAAATTTTTCAGTTTGTGAGAAAATTTATATGGTTTCTTTTTTGAAATAATTGTCTGCTGAACGAGACCTGTCAACACTATTTTTTTGTAATGTAAATTTATACAGGGTGTCTAAAAAATCTGCGTTTTGGCATACAGGCTAATAGTAGGATGTAGAAGTTCGATAAGAAGGGATTTTTCAAAACTCAAATTTCAAGGCGGTGAAACCGACCCTCAAATATTACAATAGTTTTTTATTTAAAAAACGGTAAACACTTAAACTTGTGTATTTTATTTGATTATTGTACATATTTTAAAATTTGTGAAACATTTATACAAAATTTAAAAAATCGGGCCATTGATTAATCACGAAACCGCCCCTTAAATATTATAATATTTTTTATTTAAAAAAATGTTAGTTTTCCAAAAGAAAAGGCTTAAACAGGTATATTTTATTTTATTTTTTTACACATTTTTTTAAAAATTTATACAGAATGTTCCACAAAATCGGAAACAATTTATAAATAAAATTCTCCCAATCCCCTCTTGACAAAAATTGAAAGAAAATGCAACAAAAAACGTGGTTTATTGTTAAAAAAAAAGTGGTATTGTTAAATAAGGCATTTTAATCCCCTCTTCATATCCCTTTCGTTATCGCCATACGCTGACGAAATCGCGGCTACTCGCTTTTTTATTTTAAATTATGTCCAACAAGTAGTATAAGTAGAAACTGATAAAATATTGGTAGGAATCCAATATGGTGGAACAAAATGGCGCCCAATGAAAATGTTTGAAAAAACAGGAATACTAAATGATTATGTACCGAACTAAATTGGGTCACATTTCACTATTCCCAATAAAAGGAAAGATTCATAACGAAGGAAGTTCCGGGTAAAGAAAGTTTTCTTTGTTTATATTAAGGCTTTCCAGTATATATGTTGGTCTTCTGGTAACGTTGAAAACACCTTAGAGTAGTTACAATATTAAATAATCAGTGAATAAGCTGTAAACTTTGTGAGTCCTTCTAGATTAGAAAACTTCTTTCTGTTGAAAGAAGTAATATGGGCAGATAGTAGTATTGTATATCTAGAAACTACAGACATTATTTCAAGGCATCTTAGCTCAGATCAAACAAGCCATAAAGATTACAGTCGCGCCCCCCTCCCACCCTTGGCGCTACGCAACTGCCTTAACATACCAAAATGTAGGCGCTTTTTTTCGTAAGAGAAAAATCGTCTTGACCGTATTAGTAAGCGATGCAGCAAGTTATAATTTTAATTCCTGTATTGTGAATAAGTATACTATTTCAAAATTGCCAAATACAATTTACGATTATATTACGCTAAATGGAAGTGAGACGTGTTTACTCTTGTGTCATTATTTTCCACAAACGTAGATAATTATTACAGTTCGATTTATAGGGTCGTCAAAATGTTTGTTTTTGAAGTGTCCATATTTACACGGGTTAAATCTAGATGAGTACATTTTTAAATCAAATACAATCTTGGCTTAGATCTAGATAAGTACTTTTTTTCACATAATATGTTTCATGTGTTTAGTAGCTACAAAAAAGTACGGATTAGGAACGTCCTAAGAGTTGGATAAAAGGGATATCACGGTGCACTCCTAGGCCTGGACGCAGTTATATAAGGACAAAGAGGTTACATTTACATACCTCTCACCTTTATTTAGACATTTTTTGAAAAAAAATCGAGTGTTGGTTTCAACGATCGACCCTTATCTGTGTCAGATGATTATAGGCAACTTGTCAGTTCTATTCTGAGACTCTATATTGTCAGGTTCTATAGAAGCAAAAGTTCTATCAAAGCATCAAATATTTTATTCTAAAATATTTTCTTTCTTGTGAACAGCGCCATCACTGCACCGAAAACGCAATAATACGGAAACGGATATAAAATAAACTCTGGAATAAAAAATAAAACCTCGGGTTAACGGCGTCTTCTAGCGGGAAAGCTTCCACACAGATCTGGATGAGTTTCCTGCAGATCTCCGAACTGACAGTTTCTGGAGAAATGGGCTAATTATGTGGGCTATTATTATATTTTTATAAAATCGACAAAATAGTGATACTTAAAGCGCTAACTATGAAAAAATGACGTGATATATTTTTTAATGGAGCACAGATATAATTCCGCTCTATGTGGTCACACCGTTTGCACTTTAACAATATATTAATTTCACTAAACTCATTCTGTCGGACCTGCATTGTCTTTATTACATCGGTTTCACAATTCCGAATGGTAACTATCCCCAATCGTTTTCAAGTGTAAACTTAATGCTACCTCTAAAGCTACGGGCTTATATACTAGTCGTGTGCGAAGTTTTATCGACGCTAGGCTTGCTGAAAATGCTTTCATTCCTTTTTACGAAAGCTGTTTCTATAAACTTTCGTTTTCGCCAGTGTTGTTCTCTATGCAAAATTTTAGCCTTCGACCACTGCATCCGGTCTTGATTTGACCAGATGTGTTCTGCTATGTCCGATCTTGACATCTTTCTCTTAAAATGAAAATGCTCCTTGACTCTTACACTAAGAGGGAGTTTTGTCTCTTCAATGTACGATCCACCACACTCACCCTGGATTTGGTAAATGCATTCTTTTTTCTTGTCCATGTCTTTTGGCTCTATTTTTGTCAGAAGGCTTCTTAATGTATTAGCAATATTAACATAGAGGAAGAACCAACAAGAGATGCTGGAAAGACCATAGTCAACGTAACAAAAAAATGTTGTCAGAGACAGAAGCAAGGGCAAACCGTACACCAGTTTTGGAAATAATTGCAGATGTGAAAACCATCAACATCCTTCAGTCTGAAGAACATGAATTAGGGCATAAATTAAGAACCGTTCTGGATAAACGGACAAAGATAATAAATAATATATCCAAACAAGAAGAAACTACATTTAAACGTCTCCAGAAAGAGAGTTCCATAAAGATTCTTTCTGCAGACAAAAGAAATGCTACGGTAGTTATGGACACTGACATATATGACCAGAAGATCGACGAAGTCTTTACGAGGAAACTAGAATATTACCAAAGGATTCCACAAGTGCAATTGAGAGCAAGATATACAGGACATTGAAGAAATATAGTACCTACATCCCAGAGAGGAGACGCAGCAAGTTAGCGCCACATTACAGCAAGCCACTCCATCTCTATGGTTTGCCAAAGATTCACAAACCGAACATGCCTCTAAGACGAATTATTAGCTGCAGGGACTCATCAACAAGTGTTTTGGCTAAATATATGTGTTAGAAATCATTCAACCTTTACAAGTTACGACGAATTCATTTCCTCAAAAATTTAACCATTTTTAACATCACATTAGAGTAAGAAGACAAATTTGTTCGTTTTGATGTAGATAGTTTATCTACAAATGTTCATATATGTGAATCATTAGACATGAGTTGAGAAAAGATGATACAATCGTTGAAAGAACGACGTTGCCTCTGGAGGGTGTGATGGATCTACTGGAATGCTGTCTCCGTAACTCCTACTTTCAAGTGAACGATAGGTTTTACTCACAAGGTGATGGTCTTCCGATGGGGTCATCCCTCTCTCCGGTGGTAGCCAATATTTATATGGAATGGTTCGAAGAGCACTCAATAAATACTGCTCAAATCAAGCCTAAACTTTTGTTTAGGTATGTGGATGATACTTTTATTATGTGGATTGCAAATGACAATCATTTGACAGAATTTTTCAATCGCTTAAATAGCATGTACATGTATTAAATTTACAATGGAGAAAGAAGAAAATTCTTCTTTGCCTTTTTTTGGCGATCTCGTTAGACGATCTGCAGAGGGTATCAGGAATACAGTGTACCGAAAACCCACACACACTGGACAATATCTCCACCAGGGTTCTAACCATTCAGCAGCAACAAAAGAGGGCATCAAAAAAATGCTTTACAACAGAGCTGTAACAACTTGTATAACAATACAATGGACCTTGAGGCAGAAATTGAAAATATAAAAAAGATGTACTGAAAAATGGTCACTCTGAGACGTTAATAAATAATACAATATTAAAATTACAAAATGATCATCATCCTTTTCACGATACCCTATATCTGAAAAGATTCGAAGAATAGCTAGGGATTTCAACATCAAAACCGCTTTCAAATCGGGAAATACATTAAGAAGCCTTCTGACAAAAAGAAAACCAAAGGTTATCGACACGAAAAAATAATGCATTTACCAAATCCAGTGTGAGGGTGGTGAATAGTACAAAATGTTCTCCTAAAACTTTTGCGGTTCAGGTAACCAGGGGGCGAAAACTTTGCGCATCACCGCAAACGATTAGTATATAAGCCCGTTGCTTTAGAGTTAACGTTTTTTTCAACTGCAATAAAAAAGCAAAGTATCTTGGTGTAATCTTTGATAGAAATTTAAATTCGGCAGCCAATACCAACAACAGCATTAAAAAGGCAAGCGACATTTTTTCCATGCTGTATCCGGTTAAATTATAAAAGTAAACTTGAGCCGAAATTTAAAATATCCATATAAAAAGCTTATATTAGACCTCTCCTCACTTATGCCTCGCCGACGTGGAGTATAAATCACTCTAATCAAAAGCAGAAATTGCAAACTGTGCAAAACAAAATTCTTCGAATTTCGCTTAACGCTGAAAGGTATATATGAAATTCAATCTTACATAGAGACTCTAAATCGAACTTCTAGATGATTTCACAGGTAAACCAAATAGAAACTTTTATATCAGGGCTGATATTTCACTTTATCAATTAGTCACAAACTCACATATTTTTTCACTCGACAAACACAAATACAAATTTCCAAAAGACTGTTTAATACCTTGTCGTTAAACCCCCTTCCTTTAATCCCCTTCCCCCCCTAGATCAATTATTTAAGCTCATTTAATACATTTAACTCAGGTCTACTGTAATCCGATGAACCAATGGGCGTTATAGCATCTGCTGACGCAAAACCCCGCACGAGTTCAGTGAAACCAGTATAATAAAGACAATGCAAGTTCGGCAGAACGAGTGTAGTAAACATTCGACATTGTCTACCACCTTCAAACAAATATATTAATTTATTTCATCATACTATTTTATTGTAGTCAAATTATCTACTACAGCTAATAGGAAAACATTGGTTATATTCACAAAATTAACAGCACGCATAGAGTTATTAACGATTTTTGACCCATATACGTAGTATTCCATTTGAAAATTGAATTTTGCGTTACAATTTTACAACTGAACATTTTGCAAATTGTGTCTGTGATATATTGCTTTTATACTCAGCTTGAATATATATCTAGTTCAATGGCCTATATGGGTAATTTGGACAAATAAGTGGGCCTTTGAATTTGTTGAACTTGTATTATGTTTCGTACCTCGTAGGTTGTTTTAAGTATTGTACGCGTTTTTTTTTTAATTTAGCTCGGAGTTATCGATTTTAATATTTAATTTCTTAAGTAATTAAAATAATTTCTAGATAACTAGATATAGAGACTACAATATCTGAGATTGAAAATAGGTCGTAAAACTTTTTCCTATTAACATCACTAATAGCTGGTATGTACCAGTCTTTTAAAATAAAAACAGGTAAGAATTTTTAAATAAGAAGTTTTTAAATAAGTTCTAAAGGATATTTAACAATATTTACTACCCTCTGAAAATAAAAAAATTGATAAGATTTAAAAGATGCCGAAAAGCGAAGGACGAAAGACGAAAGTACCAAATTAATGTACTCTAATAAAAAAAAGATACTTTAAAAATACATCATAAAATTGTCCACAAAATAAAACCCCTTAATGTATGCCAAATATTTTTTTAAGTAACAATTTCAAAACTCTAAAACATTGGTTAAATAACCATGCATATAGTACATTTTCATTTTTTTTAAATAATTTCTAGATAACTAGATATAGAGACTACAATATCTGAGATTGAAAATAGGTCGTAAAACTTTTTCCTATTAACATCACTAATAGCTGGTATGTACCAGTCTTTTAAAATAAAAACAGGTAAGAATTTTTAAATAAGAAGTTTTTAAATAAGTTCTAAAGGATATTTAACAATATTTACTACCCTCTGAAAATAAAAAAATTGATAAGATTTAAAAGATGCCGAAAAGCGAAGGACGAAAGACGAAAGTACCAAATTAATGTACTCTAATAAAAAAAAGATACTTTAAAAATAATCATAAAATTGTCCACAAAATAAAACCCCTTAATGTATGCCAAATATTTTTTTAAGTAACAATTTCAAAACTCTAAAACATTGGTTAAATAACCATGCTGATAGTACATTTTCATTTTTTTTATATTAAAGACCACCAATTTTCTAAAAAAAAAGAACAATTTTTCTGTAGGCACACAATTAAAGAATCTAGATGATTAGCCATGGTCGATCTAAATGCGCATTTGAAACAAGAAAAATCGGTAAATTTACTTCCCTCGATATAAATCTTTCCTTTTATAAGGAATAGTGAAGTGTGATCCAATTTAGTTCATTACATAGTAATTTAGAAACACATATAAACTTACTTGTCAAACGTTTTTATTGGGCGCCATTTTGTTCCACTATCTTGGATTCCTACCAATATTTTACCAGTTTCTACTATGCCACACTTAATTTTTAGGTATAATTTAAAATAATTTCAATAAGAAGTTTTTACATTGACACACACCGCTATTTTGTTACGTCATGTTGAATTTGTACCAGTTTTTCCATGTATCATATTAAATTTTTGTGCAAAAAAAATCGATTGAATAAGATTTGTTTATGTTGATTTTTAAAAATTTTATTTGGCCGAATTTTGTTTTAGTCATCTTGAATTGGTACCACAACTTTATCAGTTTATCTCTATATCACATTTAAAGCTTGCACAAAATTTATTTGGAATTAATCTAATAAGTTGTTTTTTCAGGCTGATTGTTTAAATATTTTATTAAGCGGCCATTTTGTTTTGCTATCTTGGATTCATACCAAAATATTACCAGTTCATTCCTAGATAACACTTGATTTTTGTGCAAAATTTGAGGTAAAATGGATAATTAGTTTTTTAGGAATAATTTTAACGCTTCACTAGGCCTCCTCTTGTTTCGGCATATAAAATTTTTACCAAAATATTACCAGGTCATCCCTATATGATCCTTAATTTTTGCAAATTTGAAGTCAATTTGGTAAGTGAATTTTAAGCTTTGCCGCGAACTGATAGACAAACAGCCAAACCGACAGACGAGCAGACATAATTAATAAAACATATTTTTTGGCATCTAGTGACGCTGAAACATCAAGATTTCAAACATTTTATTTGACCGTCGCCACTTTGTTCCGCCATCTTGAAATCGTACTAGTTCAGCTCTCTACCACTGTTAATTCTTACACAATACTCGATTTTTGCGCATAATTTGAGATGAGTAGCTTTCTGGTAATAATTTTTTAACATTTCACTATTCCGCCATATTGTCTCTCCATAGTGGATCTTTACCAAAATGTTATCAGGTCACCCCTACATAACCCTTAATTTGAAGTCAATAAGTAGTTTTTTCAGCTATGCTGCGAACAGACAGGCCGACGGGATTGAGAAAACATGTTTTTCGGCATGTAGGAGCCTGAAACGCAAAGATGTAAAAAATCATGGAGGGTGATTTTTTTACGATTACAATACTTCCCTTTTACGAGAGATGTAAAAATCAGTTCACCACCACTTTCCGTTCGATATGTTTCCATTCTGGAACACTGTTGCAGCAGCCTAAAAACTAAAAACAGTTTTTTTGGGCAACCGTGTCTCTTCTTTTAGAATCGATATTTAATTTTTTTAAATTGTTTCTCTTTTTTGGTGTTATCATTAACTAGTTTTTTTATACAACTATCGAATATTACAATCATTGTTGCTATTGTTAGGGTGTATATCTATTATTGTCGCATTAAAAAACTTTGTTAAGTTTAAAAAATATAATTTATTCATTACAAAATTCGAAGAACACTACATTTTTAAGCGACAAACTAATTGGAAACGTATTTCTGAATCAACATTTTCTAGTAACTCCATTGACTTCAATTACTTTCAAACACCTCCTAGACATGGACTGTGTGGACTGTAGTGGAATACTGGTCCATACCCTCGAATACTTCATCGAAATTTTAGAAAGTTCTTGAACCTAATTTCCTTTTAACTATCCTCCAAAGATTTTCTGTTGGGTTAAGATCTGGTCTACAAGATGGCCATTGTAAAACAACAAACCGGCAGTCACCCTCCTAGCAGAGTGCTTTGGATCATTATCGTGTTGGAATTTCCAAAGGTTTTCCAGTAAGTTAATGTATTCATACTGATCCATAGTACCAGTTATTCTATAAAAACTACCACAAAATTTGAACTGTGTTCATGGTGTAGCGAGGGTCAAATACTTTATTTGGTGGAGGCCAAACAAAACGTTTTCCATCAGAACCAAATTTATTTACCTTAGATTCATCTGACCATAGTATCTGCTTCCATTGTTGGGCGTTCCAAGGTAGGTGATTTCTAAGCAAATTCCAAACGGCTCATTCGATTCACTTCAGAAAGGTGAGGCTTCTTCATTGGTACCCTGCCAAAAAGTTATGCCTCGTTCAAACGATTACGAATACTTCGAACACTAAATTCCCTTGAATTCTCAACAAAAATGTCTTTCCGAATATCAACTATTTGTGAGGGTCTGCCTTAGAAATATGAACAATTCGACGATGTTTCCATACTCGTTTTTCTGGGACGTCGCTTCCTAGGAACAGTTCTAGTGGTTCCATGAAACCTAACATGATGAACAACGTTAAACACCGCCTTTTTGGAGCGATTAACCATTTTTGCAATATTTGATACGAATAGTCTTTCTTATGAAGATTAATTATGATTTGTCGGTCATTTTCGTTACAACTTTTTCGCGAACCCATATTTGTAGAAATTCGAACGAAGATTAACAATAAATTATTGATAGGAACGGAAGTCCATAATCCACTAAAGCTCTATGGTAACGATTGTCAATTTTAAAATAAGCCTTCTTATTAGAAAATGTTGATTTTGAATTTTAAAATGGGCTTACTGGTTTTAAAATGTTAATTCAGAAATAGGTTTCCAATTAGTTTGTCGCTTAAAAATGGAGTGTTCTTCGAATTTTGTAATGAATACATTACTATTTAAACTTAATAAGGTTTTTTAATGCGATAATAATAGATGTACACCCTTACAATAACAACAATGATTATAATATTCGAAATATCTTAAACCAATTTCTTACTAGCATTTCTTACTACATCATTGTAAGTCAGTTAAAACCAAGAAACATTTTTCTAAACCTTTAATTTTCAAAACTGGCGTTATTGTTTTTAACATTATTGAACAGTAAGAAAATCATTTGGGTAAGTACATTTAGCAAATACTACAAATAATAATAAAGATATATATTAAACTTAAACAAATAGAAACTACTCATAATTAAATTAATTTATGTTGCTTAGTTTTTTTCAAGTAAAAGTGGAGTAGCATTTAGAGAAATAATTAATTTTGAAGGCTTAAATACTTAGACGGATCAGAAAAAATTATACTGAATAGGGACGATAAAACAAACAAGTTAGGATTTTATAGAATATCGAGAAGTTGTATTTAAAAAAATAAATAAAAAATCTACGACTGTATTAAAAAGAAGGCAGTCAATGATGATTTTAAAAAACGTTGATTCAAGAAAGTAGGTATAGTTTTTTAAGAAGGGGCAATGTTATTTTAAAAATGTGTTTTTAGTTTTTAAATAGCTCTAGTAATAATAAGAAATAGAATATAGAAAAAAAATAATAGAATTTTCGGTTTTTCTCAGATATCTTCGGAAATTTTCGAAAATTCCAAAGTTTTTAAAAAAGATGCGCAACTTTTCCGATTCCACAATTCTTACTGTTCACGAGTGCTCTGATCTTTTTTAGTCGTTTCATTCGATATTATAAATAATATACATGATTTATATGGCATATAATATTTTTGCAACATTTTGGTAGTCTAACGATAACAGGGACCGTTTTAAATATGTATTTTAAGTTTTTTTACGAAATAGTAAAATGTAATGAGTTTTTTTGACGTTATCTGTAGATAAAGTTTTAAATTTTATGAGTGTTTTAACTATTACTCAAATAATTTAACGCCCATTTTCTTTTTCAAATTATAAATATCTTTATGCGTATGTGCATTTGTATTAAATATGTACTTAGTAGTGAATAACTGTTGGTTTTTTCAATTTACTCAAACTAAGCCTAGGTGCGACTTCTAAAACGTCTTGTCAACACACTGTTTGCTAAAGATAATACTGTTAATATATTGGACTGACACAATCAGTGATTGCTTATTGTCTTTGGGTTAAGATGCGCTGAATTACCTTCAACTCTTAAAAGTGCTAAAGTTAAGTTATTGTTTGCTGGTTTTAATATTAAATATGTTCTGGATTTTGGAGTTGGTTGTGACTTTTACTGTTGTTGGTACATTTGGAACAGGTATGTATATAAAGTGTTAATATTTCATTAGACATGTAATTCGGCAAAATAATTAACTTTATTCCTTTTTAAAATTGTCGCAATACCTAGATATGATTATACAGTAACAAAAATCCATAAATAAAATCTATAGTTCATTTCCTCAAGTTTCTTTTACAGTTTATATTTAAAAACCTATAATTAAGTTATTATATGTAACTTCACATACAAAGGAGGCTAATGTGTTTAACATTTATGTATGTATGTGTCATTTGCTACGATTTTGTCCATTTTTAGCCCCCCCCCCCCCGTCCCCATTTAAGGACATATAAGATTTCTCGTGGAGCTTTTTACATACGATTTTGCCTACAAAGCGGTAAATAGTTAAATGTCATTAGAAAAGCTTCAGGTACACTAAAACACGTTATTATTTGACATAAATCAAATATTTTTATAAAAAAAAATCAGTCAAGAAACTACAAACGAGGATTCCTTTGCGTAAGTGTCGGCTGTGTGACGGCTGCGTTTGAAGCGCACTCCCAGGCGAATTACGCCTCGTAGTAAAATATAACAAAAGAATGGCATTTACTCCCCGTTCATCCCCCCTGAGGTATGGTCATGTAAAGGCTCTTTAAACCCCACTACCCCTCGGGATCCTTACGTAATTAGTAAACACCCCCCTACAGGCTTCGCCTATATAATATTTTTCTATTACAGTATAATATGTTGCAAACCGGGTCATTGTTTTATTAATATGTCAAGTAAATTTTAACGGGTAACCTCTCACCAAAAAAATATGAAACTAGCAATTGTTTCAATGAATGTAGTTGCCGACAAATATAATTTCAAAGTTATGGGGTATTTAAGGTAAGTGACCGTAATCACATAAAGCCAAATCGCAAGGTTTTTTGTGCGAAAATCAATTAACTTCTAATTTCTTAAGGAAGGATTATATTAACATTTGAGTTGAAGCTATGATATGCATTATTAAATATTATCAAAACTATATGTACAGTGGTATAGCTATAAGCTATAGCTATAGCATGTGACATCTGAAATTTATTTAAAAAAGGGCTTTGTCGTTTAAGCAACGTTCTCGGAAAAGTTGGAAAAGCCTTAAAGCTGGAAGTTGCTGCAATATTGATTTTTTCAATTACATAATTATGTATACTTAAAAATACTGTTTTTACTATTCTTAGCTTTAATAATGCAATACCTAATAAGCGTTTCCTATGAAATAAAAAGTGATCAAGAAGTTCTAAAAAAGTGCCATACTAAACATTATAGTAAAACAAAATGTCAAAACGTAAGTTTTTTTTTACCTTAAAATAAAAGAGGATTTTGAAATAAGTCTGTTTAAATTTATAAATAAAAGTAATTAATCCTTTAGAGAATTGAGGACATACTTTAAATTTTTTTTTCATTTAGTGTAAACAAGAAATCCTATATTTATTCCGTTTTTATTTTATGCAAAAGCATGCATAAACGAGTGCTTATAAAATACCTATTAAAAAACAAAGAACCCGACTGCCAAAACGTATTAAAATTTCCTTCACATAGGTATCCGATATCCCTATGAAGTAAAACATAAAAATACCGTGTACCGAAGAAAGCATCTCCTCCGATATCATATTTGCACTACTAACTTATTTATTATTTTTATTATAATAACATTTATTTGGTAAAGAACATTCAAAATAAAAAATCCGTATAATTTATAATCGTTTTGATCTTCATCAATTTTTACGGCCACTAAAAGCATTTGAGGAGATATTAGAGAATTTCTGCCGAAATGTTTATTCTGTCGCGTTAGCAAGGCACACATTGGAAAAGCGACATTTTTCTTTAAATATAAATAAAAATTTCAAACGCGATTTTACTCAATTTCTTGATATAGGTCTAAAAAGTTGTTAAACTAAGTTTTGTATCTAAAATATGGAACTTTTGACATGTTCAATCGTTTTTCTCTTAGGAGGTAAGCAAAATCAGTCTTACCACCAATCGGGCCGAATTGTATCAGTTTTAAAAGAAACCATAGACATTTCTTGGGTGTATTTACGTCTTTCGCCCAAGACATTGACTTTAAAGGCAATATCCAAGATCAATCGTTTAGATGGTACAGAACTGAACTAGAAATAATTGCTTATATTTAGAATATACTGTATACTATATTAGCATATGTATATTTAAAATCGTCACAGGGAGCACTTTGATTTGTACCTTTCATAATATTTACAAAATAATATATTTTTTATGTTCGACAAAATTACGTACTACTTCCGCCATTTTGATTTTTGAATACACATTTACATCAGGCACGTAGTCAGAAATTCAGTTTGGGGGGTTTAAACCAAAAATTAATTTCGGGGGTATCCAGCCCTCATGGACATTGCTAATAGTATATGTAGACATCGCGATGCAAAGAGGTAACAAAACAGATGCAAAAACTTAAAAAGTCTTAAATTTCAAAAATACCTCTAATTATTTCCAAGACAGTTTTTGTAATTTGCACCTTTGATTACTACACTAGTTACTGAAATATACAGAATGATTCACGTAAAATTCCAAATACCGATTTTTGGGGAATAAACACCAAAATGACTTCTATATTGCATTCTCAGATATGTACAACGGATTTTTAGTAAATAAATTTTTTTTGATTTTTTCAATCAGGACAAAAAACGAATACAAATGAAAAAATATGTTATTTAACGAATATCATTTATCCTACAGAAGTACGATTTTGTCTCATTAACATATCTTTAAGGTTAAGCACAGTATCAAAGACAGATTATAATCCGAATATATGATCCATCAATTGGGAAATAAACACCCACTAAATCGAATCCAATTTTGTATTGTATTCAGTCTAGTTGAGACTGATGGAGAGATTTTTGCTCAATGCCCAGAGTTATAAGACGGTACGCGACGCATAATATCCGACATGCTGGTTAAATTCGTTTGTAGATCGATTTGACTATTTACTATATCTTTAAAGCGTACTTTTTGTCTTACTCATTGTAAACAGATAGACTTAAATCACATTATTGGCAACATCGAGCCAAATATTGTTGCGAGTGGGCTAATACACTGGTTAACACTTATATTGGAATAACTATTAATACCGTTAATTTCGCAACCCCATATTTTCGTTATTAATAAACCGATTTCCAAAAACTTTTTTTTGACTGAGAGGTCGTATCTTCCTCTTCTTGTATCTGTGTATCAAATCGGTAAATTTTGTTATAATCTATGGAGAAAAATAAAAATTATCTAATTGTGCACATTCATCAAAAATGTATTTGACCGCGAAACAAGAACCAGAGTACGGATATTCTCGTTTTTAGGTGTTTTAAATACACTTAGATCTATTGTATATAGTCACTGTGTGGCAACCTCGGGTGAGAAATACAGGGAGTGTAGAAATTGTTATAAGATAAAATCAAATTTAAAAAAAAAACCGCAGTTTGAAGTTTTTCTTTTGATGCACTGGATACTCTCTGCAGTAAATTTCTTTTACCTGGAACTTTCCTCGTTATCAATATTTACTTTTTATTAGAAATAGTGACGTGTGACCCAATTTAGTTCAGGACATAGTTATTTACGAACACATATATATACTGCCTTTTGAAACATTTTTATTTGGCGCCATTTTGTTCCATCATATTGGATTCCTACCAATATGTTACTAGTTTCTACCTATGCCACACTTGATTTTTGGACTTAATTTAAAATAAATTCAATAAGTAGTTTTTTTTTACAATAACACACAGCCTGATTTTGTTATCCTATAGCACATTTAATTTATCTGCAAAATTTAAAGTCAATTGAATAAGATTTTTAAATTTTTGCTGCCATTTTGTTCTGCCATCTTGAATTCATAATACAACTTTACCAGTTTATCTCTATATAACACGCCATGCTTGCTAGATATTTCAAATTAATCTAATAAGTAGTTTCTTCAGGCTTTTTAATTATTTTATTATGCCGCCATTTTGTTTTCCTATCTTATATTGATACAAAATTATTACCAGTTCATTCTTATGTAACACTTGATTTTTCTGCACAATTTGAGGTAAATTGGATAACTAGTTTTTTTAGTAACAATTTACGTTTTAACGTTTCACTAGGCCACCATCTTGTTTCGGCATATTGGATTTTTACCAAAATATTATCATGTCGTCCCCACATGCCCCTTAATTTTTGAATAAAATTTGAAGTCAATCTGATGAGTAGTTTTTAAGCTATGTTGCTAACTGACAGACAGACAGATAAACCGGCAGACGGACCGACGGAATTGACTAATCATATTTATTGGGATCTAGGGTTGCTAAAACATGAAGATATGTAAACCCTGAGAGGGTGATTTTTCGAAGATTACAAAAAATTTATTAGGCAGCCATTTGGTTCCGCCAACTTGAATCAGTTTTACTAGTTCATTTCTATACTACACTTTGTTAAGGCACACAATTTGAAAGCAGTTTATTAAGTAGTTTATTACATGCTGAATTTTTAAATATTTTAGTAAGCCGCCATCTTGGATTCGTACTAAAATTTTACCAGTTGGTTTCTACATAACACTTGATTTTTGTGCAAATTTTGAGAAACATTTGATAAGCACTTTTTTAGTAATCATTTTTTTAACATTTCACTAAATCACAATTTTCTTTAACCATAGAGGATTTTTACCAAAATGTTACGAGGTCAATCGGATAAGTTGTTTTTTAGCTATGCCGCGAACAGAAAGACCCACAGCATCTAGGGATCCTGAAATGTAAAAATCTGAAAAAATCTTGGAGGGTGATTTTTCCACTATTACAATCCCTTTTACAAGGGAAGTATTGTTTCACGGTCATGCACATTTTTGATGAATGCGCACGGTTAGATAGTTTTTATTTTTCCTCGTATAATAAAACAAGTTTAGTACAGAGTCCTATGAAGACGAAGAAACGATCTCTAAGCCGAAAAAAACTCCTTTGAATTCGGTTCATTAATAACAAACATATGGGGTTTTGAAATTAACGCGGTTAATAGTTGATGCAATATAAGTATTTATTAGTGTATTACGATTAAACGGCGACAGGAGCGATTGATGTGGCGAATTTATGAAACTGCCTGACTGCCTATTCATAGTACATATGATCGGTCTTTAACTATAGATCCTTATAATAAATTGTGTTAGAGCTGAGCCAGATTGCAATAAATCAATCAAAGAAGACAATATATTAGCAGAAAGCTTTAAAAACTATGACGATTCTCCTGTAATATATCATAGAATTGTTGGAATATTAGTAGACTTTTTGCAGAAAACTAATTTATTCTGACGTCCAGTCCACATCCAAAAGTTTTCGCGAATATACTATCAATCTATTTTGGATCCGCAAATCCCAAACCCAAATATGACGATTAAAACCGCATTCGTCCCGGGCAACATTTTTATTAGTGTTTTCCAACTAATCCAAAAGTTTTGTTTGTGTTTTATATTTGCGAATGTGTTTTACATCCGACCAACTATTAAAACTTTTGGTTTGCAAAATCCATTAATTTTAAACTTAAATCTCGCTTCTCCAAGTGTCTAATTTTAGTTTAAGTGAAATATTATATTTTAAAGTTTTGATGGTACTGTTTGAAATTAAACATTCGTTCGATAATCTCACTTGATGAAAATTAAATATTAGCACTTTAAGCAATAACTACAGGGTTTTTGTTTATTTTTATATTTATTACAATTTTGCTATTCTTCTTCTTATACGAGCGTTGGAGATGGCCACTGAGTGCTTTGAAATATATCTTATATCAAGAAGTATATGATTTTTTTTTGCACTATACTAAACGATTATACTAGGGAATTTGTTCTGGGCAGTGGTTTCTGGTTGTGTTCTGATGACGGACATGTTTGGTAATCGAAACTTAGGAAATTTTTTTTTTTAATTTAGAAATTCGGGATTTAAATTCTGTTGGTTAAAAATATGGTTCGGATTGAACAGAATGCCTCTGTAGGCTGAATAGTTATTGTTTTTAGGTCCTCCCATGACTTCTGGGTCACCTTTAACTGAGAAGAAGGAATATTAATACTTTTTGTTAATGTTTTTGGATTAATCGGGTTAGTTTTCCTTATAGATACTTTATCATGCAATTGTACCTTATGATGGTGAGAAAACCCAACCGAAACGTTGTTTTTTTTCGACGTTTTTAGACTGTTTTTTATTTTGCCCTGTAGCTTGATGTTTATCAATTTTGTTCGACGGACCTTCTGTTAAGTTTAGTTAAGTTTTGTACCTCTAGGGTACCGCTGTCAATATTGGTGGTGTGATTAAAAGTTTTAAACTCAGTACTGCACTCACCAGATATTAAAAAATGTTGGCTAAAAAATTTATAACTTGAAGTGCCTATCAAGTTCTGATTTATTTCTAAAGAACTATCACTAAAAATTTGACGCTGAGGACAGGGTTTTACAT
Organism: Kuschelorhynchus macadamiae; assembly: GCA_030620095.1. NCBI lineage: Eukaryota > Metazoa > Arthropoda > Insecta > Coleoptera > Curculionidae > Kuschelorhynchus > Kuschelorhynchus macadamiae. The sequence goes on along the minus strand of JAUTXW010001135.1, from coordinate 81,706 downwards.
TAAAAAGATACGATTTCACGACAGTTGCCTTCTACATGCGTCGTGTCGTGTAGTGTACGTATTGAGTAAGAGCCTTGTTACCGTTCACACTGCTCGCAGCTGTCTTAGCACTGAGCTACCGAGCAAGTAATAATAATTATAATAATAAAAATTATTTTCATGTATGAGCTTAGTGAAGTCAACTAGGATCAGGTACTCAAAATAATCATCTTTATAAAAAAGCCTCGGGTTATGGTAATATAAATGTTCCTCTAATGCAAATTTGCAGCCTTAAATCTTATTTTTCACAAACATGGGAAAATTCTCTCTCTTTCCTCCGTTTCCAAAAGTTAAGCAACTTAATGAGTTCAAAAATTTGTTCTCAATAAGAATTTTAACCACTTTTTCCAAAATCTTAGGCAAAATTGTTGAAATACAAATTCGCGAATTTGTTGTCACATAATATATCATTCAGAGAAAATTGTCGAAATAATAAGATTCGTTTACTTAAACAATCTGATTCTCGAAAACACCAGTCTTAATTTTCTTAGACTGTTCAAAGGGTATTTGACTTTTTACTTTTGACTAATATTTACTTTTGTCAAATAAAATTATAAAATCGCAATCCTCTAGTAGATAGAGAAAAAAAATCTGTAAAAATACACAAAACACCAAAACACCCTTAGTAATCAAAAATCTGACAAAATAGCTAAGGCATCTCTGACTGAAACTGATTTATAGTCTACGACACTGCTTGCCTTAGGATATTAAGGCAACTTTGTTCACTGAGAATTCATGCTTGCCTCCAAAAATATACGATGCCAAAGTTACAAAAAATCAGTTCTTGCGCATTTGAACCTTAAAAAATTGATCTAAACCAACAACTTTTCCATATATCTTGCAGATCTCAACAAACTAATAAAACATATATTTTGTTTAGAAGTTTCTCAAAATTCAACTTCTATACAACATCACGCAGAAACTACTTAGTTAATGTATTACATCAGTTCTAAGGCCTCCCAACATTTAATACCGGTATTGAAAACGAAACTGTGACGTAAATACCGGTATTACTGATAATCCGGTAAAAATTGTATTAGAACCTTGTATTTATTGATAGTATTGTCATATCACTGTAACACTGTATCTAGGGGTCTTAAAAACATATTTGTAAAACAGGGAACTTTTATTAAAGAAATATCTATTTTGGTTAAACAAAGAAACTGAATAATAAACTTTAAATGAACAAAACAAAAGGAAACACTCTCTATCAGTAATTACTGGACAGGAATTTAGGAATAATATTAATTAGTAAATAAAAACGATAATGAAAAACCTCTTTTATAATAAAACCCCAAACATTCATATCATATTCTTAAATCTAGGTATTTATTCACACACAGTCTACCTGCATTTCGGAACTGTCGATTTCCATATCTACACTTAAAGTTTTACAATACATGCGAAGGTTTATCGAAAGGTTTAGGCCTGCAGCTCGATTAGAACTCACGAGAAACTGACATGTACTGAGCAAAATCTGCAGATCAGGCCTTCAATACCCAACTTCAAACTAGTTTGAAAATTTATTATCAGGTCCATTAAATAGACGGGAAATGGGCTATTTATTTGCATCGTCAATGATCCGAGAAATTTAGTTTGAAAATGTGTTTTTTGGCCTTGGAAGGTCGCCGTTTTTAAACGATTGCAGAGGGGGGGGGGGTAAATTTAAGTACTTTTTTAGTAAGCACCCGGAGGTATATCAAAATACAGAACGAGTGACGGCAAGGATCCGAGTACCCCGCTGTAAAAAAAAAACTTAAAACTATGCGAAACGGGTATATTTTCGAAAATTGTCGAACGAATGCTCTGAAATTTTTCGGAGAGATGTCGCGCTATGTGCTCTTAGTCCGTCTTGATTTTTGGCACGATCGAAGAAGCGTCACTTCAGACCCTTCGGACGTTTTTATGGTACCTCTTAAGAAAGAAGAAAGTAGGAATTAGAGGAAATTGAAAGTCCAAATGGGTTTCTGTTTCAAAAATATCTATTGTAATATCGTTCGAAAAGTAAAAAAAAAATGTTTTGCTGAAAATGTCTATATTAATATTAATTTCGTTTTTCTCCAAAACGAAACGTCTCATGAAGAAGTGAGTTTTTTGCATTAACCTACGTTCAAGTATCTTAAAAAGCCATATCTCGCATATAGTCAAAAGCAGTGTTATCGTGCGGGTCATACGATTTATCAACGACAAACTTTTTAAGATTGTTTTTCTTTTAATACGTGTAATCATATCCTCCGCATAAAATCCGGAAGATGAGTTAAATAGACCTATGATATTTTCATATGAAAAAAGAAGATTAACATATAAATACCAGCAGTTGCAAACATCTTTGAGCGATGTCACTTCAGAGTCAGATTGACAAGTCAGTGACAAAATGAGTAATAGAAAGCAATTTTCGGGTTTTTTGCATCCACAAGCGAAAAAAATGGTATTAAATCTAATAAAATATTATGAAAATGAAAATTCACCGGCCAATATCCAGGAGACAGTAGCAAAAGCTCTGGGAATCGGTATAAGGACTGTGCATGAAAAAAATCATAATTTACTACCGAGAAGATTAAGAAATGTACACGAAAAAAGCCAAAGACAGAAGACTTAAGTGATAATGTAAAAAATGGATGTTCGTAATGCAATTTACGATTTATACACCTCAAAAACTAATATAACCCTTCAAGTTTTAAAAGAAGCTTTAAAAAATCGATGCATATTGGAAATTGGACTAAAATCGTTGTCAAAATTAATAAAAATGTTGGGTTTTCGATATAAAAAGGACTGCAAGTCAGCGAATCCAGTTTTTAAAGAAATACATGGAAAATGTCAATTCAAAATTTAGAAAAGTGATATTTTTAGACGAGACTTGGATATTTTCTAATTGAGTGATTCGAAATCTTGGCAGGACGAGTCTGTAAAAAGTGTTAAGAGAAAAAAGGGATGTGGGACGGGAAAACGGTTCATCATTTTGCATGCAGGTACTTCAACAGGATTTCTCCCAGGTGCAAGTTTACTGTTTTCTTCAACATCCAAAAGTATGGACTACCATGATAATATGAACGGTGAACTGTTTGAAAAGTGGTTAAAAGAACAACTGATTCCCAATTTAGATGCTCCATCTTTAATCATTCTGGACAATGCATCTTATCATTCAAGAATCTTAAATAAACAACCTACTTCATCCTGGAAGAAAAGTGATATTTATGACTGGCTAATAAAACAAAAACAAAATTCTTTACCCAATATGCTGAAACTAGAACTTCTTTTAATGGCAAAATCTATTAAAAAACAAACAATATATGCCGTAGCTGAAATATTACGGGAATATTGACATGAGGTTTTACGACTGCCGCCATACCATTGCCAGTTTAACGCAATACAATTAATATGGGCTGGGGCAAAATCATACTACGAAAAACACGTGAACGATGGTCTTACATCAAATGAAGTGCAAATTGTTTGGCAAGATTCATTAAATTATATTACGCCGGAGTACTGGAAGAAATCTGTGGAACGTAGGGAAAAATTAATATGTGATTGGTGGAAGTGAGAACGAGTTTTAGATGTCGAAATAGCACCAATGATCATTGCGGCATTTGAGGACGACTCAGAAGATGAGGACTTTTTAAGTGATGATGATATTTTTTAGTCTATAATATTAACAAATTTCTGAAGGATTATCTTAGTCTTTGACGTGTATAAATCATAAATTGCATTATGAATATCCATTTTTGCATTGTAACTTAAGTGTTTTGCCTTTGGATTTTTTCGTGTACGTTTCTTAATCTTCTTCGGAAGTAACTTATGTTTTTTTTTCATGCACAAGTTTCTGTACATTCCTTATACTGATTCTCAGAGCTTTTGCCACTGGCTCCTGGATATTAGCCAGCGAATTTTAATTTAAAAACTTTTTTGCTTAGTTTTTTAGAACATTTGTAATTTTTTAGGCAATAAATAAATAGTTATAGAATACTTGTTCCAATTTTAAAGCGTGTTTAAAATAAGTAAATTTTTTTATTTATTATAAGACGAAATTTGATATATCAAAATCGGTAAAATCGCTTTACCAGAAACTCGGGCTAACGAAAAAAAAAATATATATATATATATATATATATATATATATATATATATATATATATATATATATATATATATATATATATATATATATATATATATATATATATATATATATATATATATATATATATATATATATATATATATATATATATATATATATATATATATATATATATATACATATATATATATATATATATATATATATATATATATATATATATATATATATATATATATAGTATATATATATATATATATATATATATATATATATATATATATATATATAAATCGGTAGAGTAGTAGTAGTTTTTTAGCTAAGCCGCGAATCGACTGACGGACCCTTAAACGTAAAGATCTGAATTAGCCTGCATTTAAATAAATGCGTATAAGTGGTTAGATTTTTAGGTCAAGCGGGGCTCATAATTTTTGGTGATTGATAAAAAAATCACACTTAAATTAAGTGGCTGTATGAACAGAACATAATATCTGATTGTTCCACTGATTCGAACCGCCTTCCGACTTTATTAAGGCGCTTGCCATTTTGGGTTTTTTTGTTTTTGCCAACCAAAAAATTTTAACCAAATACATATTTAGCGAATTTTCTTATTTAGTCCCTCGACATTTAATATATAAAATAATATTAAGTGGCTATCTTAATAATATTGAGTAATATAATAAAAAAAACTGTTTTCTTTCTCCCTGTATATTTGTAAAGTGCCCATCGAGATTTAATAGCTCGATAAAAGACATTTTGGTATTCACTGTGTTTTCTGATTTGATTCATAATGTTGGTGACCTTTGGACCCGCACGATAAGACCGCATTCGACTATATCAAGTTTATTTTTTTATACGGGGAGCGAAATCTTGAACTAAACTTTTTCTATTTACACACTTTTCAACGAACGGGTGGGCCATCTGTTGGTTTCTTTTTGAAGTGCGCGTCATTTCAACGTTGACTTAATGGTCGCGCTTGTCAAAGTCATAGATATTTGGTGTAAAACCTTCGCTGTGAGTGAATAAAAAAATGGATCGTTTCTTTCTTCCAGAATGAGATATAATAGCAGATTTTTGGTGGCTAACTGGACGATTTGGACTTGGGCGAGCTTTGGTTCCAGCAGGATCGCGCAACGTGCCATACCAGCCGTGAAACAATCGAGCTTTTACGCAGTAAATTTGGTGACCGCGTTATAAGTCGATTTGAACACGTGCTTTGGCTAGCGCGCTGCGATTTGACGCAGTTAGACTATTTTTAATGCGGATTCATTAAAGACAGATGTTATGTTAACGATCCACAAACAATCGACGAACTTAAAGAAAATATCCATCAAGTTATTGGTGGAATAGAGCCACAAACAATCGACAACGTATTGAAAAATTGGCTTAAGAGAATGGGCCAGTCAGTCGCGGCAGTCATTTAAGTAACATTGTCTTTCATAAATACTCGTTAAGTGTACTATCTTTAATAAAGCAATAATCGTTTAAAAATATTGAATGGTGTAGTTTTAATAATGACTTCAGAAAGAAACCAACAGATGGTCCACCCTATATTTCTTGCTCCTATCGATTAATAACTCCGGATCGATCACAGTTAGGCCGATTGTACTTTCATACGATATTAGTTCATATTTTGACTAAAACCCATAAACGAATTGGAGGCTTAAATGGTTTCAGAGATACGAAAGACAAGTTGGGACTTAGGTCGAATATTTAACGGACAGATAATTCATTTAATTGGCTTCGACTCGTATTTAACGTTTTTTGCTAGGGCTTCAGAAAATGATTTTTTATGACACTAATAACATTGTTTAACTGAGAACGTTAAAAAATAAAAACTTTTGCTAAATCTGTGCGTGTTTAGTGGAATCTTCGTTTGATTGCAGTCCAAAAACTGTCAGTTCAAGAACTGAATTCTGTATGGCGCATCAACCAACCATCTGTGCCTTATTTGGATATTAAGAGAGTCGCGCTTTTATTGTACAGGATAGAAATTTATCTTTTTCGTGCCCCAATCCAACTATTAAATAAAAAATTATACTGTTTAATTTTTTCACATGAGTTTAGATTTTCAGTTCAGATCATACAGTCCTGAAATTGCAGACGGACTGTATACTGTGTGTGATCGGGTACCTAAAGATACAAATCACAGTGAAAAATAATTATATTTAAAAAAGTGTAACAAAAACGCAGTCAAAATAATTAGCCTTTTCTTTAAAGTCTGATCTCGAGAAAGATTAAGCGTTCATAATTGCGGTTTACGTCAGTGCGTCAACAGAGAGTAACGTAACTTCTTTAAAAAATATCTCTTGCTGCGTAAAAGACCCTTTCTGCTTCAACACTAGTATAGTCTAAGGCAGATGTGGTAATAAGTGGTCATAAGAGTCATTTAAATACTTTCCTCGCCCTCCACCAGTAGTCTTATAAGTACACATTTCCACTCAGGCGCGGATTTAAAATTTAGGATTGAGAGAGGGGGGCTGAAGTACTAAACTAGCGACCTAAATTTTAAATTATTATGATTTATAATATGATTAATATTATCAAGCAAGTTTTTAAATGGGCGGGAGGCTAAACTCAATTAGTCCTTTTTAAATCCGCCACTGTTTCCATTTCTTTCTGTTCAATATTTTGTTCTTCTAGTTTTCTCACGGCAAATATGAGTGTCCTTAACAAATGTCTCATTACTTGGTTCAACAAAATATGTCTTTACATTGTAAATATATTGCAGAAAAATAATACCATAATAACGTTGTTTTGGAAATAATTTCAGGTATTTTTTGCCACTGAATATTTTGTCCGAATACCGGTTTAAAATTACCTCAAAAGCATGAAAATCAAAAATCACTTTCTTCAAGACTTTTAACCCGTCTGACGTTTTGTACTTACAAAAATTATTAAAACAATTTTCGGAATTTTTCGACAATCACCAGAAAAGTTTCCACAAATTAAAAGTAACTTCCAAGAATTCATTGCGATAACATCAAAATTTTTGAATAAATAAATAATCCGAATGTAGGGGACCTAATATACCTACCAGTCTTTGACGGATTGGCAAGTACTTTCCATACATACCACTTTTTACTATTTCTGAGGCTACACAAAAAAATCCTGAAATAACTTAGAAAATATCATCCATTATTTGAGGCATATCGAACTTTTATTCGCTGATCCACAGCAATTTAATAGATTTTTTCGAGATCTACAAGTTGTATGAAAGATTTTTCGATTTAAATAAATTCGGAACTACTGATTTTTTTGAAATCTTAGAGCCCTCTATCTTTTTGGCAATAAACTACAGAGTTTAGCCTATGCTACAATATTATATTATACTACATGCGCTACCTTCAGGGCCCACGTGAGTGTGAAAGCCTCATTTTCTCAGTGAATAGTTACCGATTTTACACCCTTTCTTTCCCTCTCACGTTTCCTCTTTTCTCCATTTATTCTCTCTTTTTATTATTAAGTTTTTTTTTTGTTACAGTTAATCTCTTAAACCCTAAACAGAGTTTCGATTAAAATTTAGGTGTCTGCAATGATATCGCATTTTCCTTTAAAAGGAATAAATTTGAAAAATCGGTTTAACTGGGCTTTATCCGGAACTTCTCTCCTAATGAATTTCTTCACAAACAGATTTTTGTATATGCGTATACGTACAAGTAATTTAGAGCAAAAAAAGTTTTATAACAGTCTATACTCAAGGGTTGCTTTGGATTACATTTTTTTAAATTTTGCACTACTTACACAATAACCTATATTAACCAAGAACATAAACAAACGAATAAAATAAAATATTTAGTACTTTTGTTAAATTAAGCAGTATTATAAGACTTTTTGCCTTAAGGGTCCCGTACTCTCTAGCGTTAAAAGATTTGTATTCGTTTCCCTTGTAATATATTTCATATTGCGTGTAACATGCAGAACTTTATTAGGAGGGAAGCTCTGGGAAAAGGGTTTTCTCCTATTTTTTACTCGAGTATCCGAAACTTACCATAATAATAAATCATTTCCTGAAGAAGACAGAAATATATAGCAATGTATATAGGTACCGGGTATTTCCTCATATATTGACCCCCCCCCCCCTAGAAGAGTTATTTTAAGAGATACAAAAAAATATCAAATACAAAAGTTTTAGGGATTTCCTTGCAATTTTTGAATCTGATTTCATCCGTAAATGTCAAATTTTGACAGATGGTCATTTTTTTCTTATAGAACACCCTGTATACGAATTGACAGTTAAAAAGAGTGAAATTTTCTGATTATATATATATATATATATATATATATATATATATATATATATATATATATGTTTAATATGTTTAAATAAGGCGTTATTGAAATATCGGGCTCTAAACATCAAAATAATAACACATTCAAAATATCATGGTAGGCGCTGCATTGTGAATATTTGACATTTATTAAAAAGCAATTGAATCAGACGCCATTATTATTTACTGTTAGTTGGCTTTTAATTGTCAAAAAAATGCCGTACAGCGAGGAAGAAAAGTGCGATATAATTCGTTTATATTATAAAAATAATAATAATGCCAATGCCGCAAGGGCGGAATATCATCGCACGTTTCCTTTACGCCCCACTCCAGCAAAGAATACTTTTAAAAACGTGGAATAAGCATTGCGCACAAGAAAGACTTTAGTAAGAAAACGTCGGACAGTTGTGGCCAATCAAGACGAAGAACTAAACATTTTATTATATTTCGAAGGTTAGATCTTTTTCTTTCTCAAATTTCATATCAAAAAAAATTTATTTCTTTCTAGAAAACCCTAATAATTCAATAGAACATGCCAAAAATTTCTTCGGTCGGTCTGCCAAAAAAATTTTCTCAACTTTAAAAAAGTATAAGTATTATGCTTATAGAACATCGCCTGTTCAATATTTAAGTGAAGAGCAAAAAAATAAAAGAGTGGCATTTTGTCAAGAGATGCTAGTGTTGAAGGGAGAAGATAGAAATTTTTTTAAGAAAGTTCTGTGGTCCGATGAGTGCACTTTTACAACGGCAGGGGTATATAACCGCAAAAATGTTAGGTATTGGGCTACAACTAACCCCCGAATAACCAGGGAAATTAAATTTCAAGGACCGCAGTCCCTTCATGTATGGTGTGGTATTTTAAGTGACCAAATTATTGGCCCTACTTTTTACGATGAAAACATGTCCGGGCAAAAATATTTGGAGATGCTCACCAACGAAATTGAAGAGAGGCTGGACGATCTACCCCTAAGGCAGTATAATCAAATAGTGTGGCATCAAGATGGCGCCCCACCACATGATGTATTGCCAGTTATAAGATTTTTAAATCAAAAATATAATTTATGGATTGGACGTACTGGGCCAATTCGTTGGCCACCGAACAGCCCAGACCTGACGCCCCTGGATTCGTTTCTGTGGGGTTACCTTCAAAACAAGGTTTATGAGCGGGGAAATGAAAACGTCGAGATGCTCCGCAGAAAAATCATCGCCGCTATAAATGATCTCAATTTTAATAATATACAGTTTATAGTTAATACTTAAGACTATACAAATTGCATTAATAATAATGGAGGTCATGTTGAGAACCTATAAAGTATAATTATTAAATTTGAAGTTAATTAACAGGAAACTTTTTTGTTGTTATTGTTATTCCTTCCTCGCTGTACGGCATTTTTTGACAAGTAAGACCCACTAACAGTAAATAATAATGGCGTCTGATTCAATTCTTTTTTAATAAATGTCAAATATTCACAATGCAGCACCTACCATGATATTTTGAATGTGTTATTATTTTGATGTTTAGAGCCCGATATTTCAATAACGCCTTATTTAAACATATTAAATATATATATATATATATATATATATATATATATATATATATATATATATTGAAATCAGAAAATTTCGCTCTTTTTAACTGTCAATTCGTATACAGGGTGTTCCATAAGAAAAAAATCACCATCTGTCAAAATTTGACATTTACGGATGAAAAAAAAATTTTTGACATCAGATTCAAAAATTTCAAGGAAATCCCTAAAACTTTTGTATTTGATATTTTTTTGTATCTCTTAAAATAACTCTTCTAGGGGGGGTCAATATATGAGGAAAGACCCTGTACTTAATATTCTTTTAAATAGCCTTCTTACATATGCGTAAATAAGAATTTATGACAATACATCTATTTGATCCATAATTCTAACAATCATTTAGACTGGGACGAATAAATATTTTCCATCTCCTCTCCTTTTATCTGTACAAATTTTTAACTCCGGATCGGATATATATACATACATACATTCGTTTATTTATCTATTCAAATAAAACCACTCCTTATATTCCAGTATACCATATTTTAATTTGATTTTTTTAATTTATCATTAAAAGATCTTAATAAAGTATATTTATATAATGAATGAAAAAATGAAAACGTTGAAATATTGTTAAGAAAATATTTAATAAAAATTACAATTATTTGTTTAGTTTCAGGAAATGTATCACAATGCTACTACTGCGACAGTATATATTGTGGTGACCCTTTTGATACAAGATTAGGAGTAGCGGCAAGTTGCTTGGATGTTTATAAGAATGCGAAGCTATATTCAAGTCAAATTATTACTGGCGAATCAAGATCTGGAACTTTAGGAGACGGTAAGAATAAAATTACTTAAAAACGTGTCACTTTATTTTAGAATCTTCTAAATCACTTCATGTTATAAATTAAAAAATAAAGACGTACTAATAATGCCTTCACTAGGTAACTTGTTCATCCATTAAAAAGAGGCACAGTTAAACTTTTGTATTATTAAACGCCACTTACACCTAGGATAATAATCGCTGTGTGGACTTGGAACTGTGTACTTTGGTATTTGTAAACAAAAAAAAATTCTTGAGAAAATATAATTGAATTAATTATTCTAAACTGTGGTATTTTTTTATAATATTCCAAATCAATCTTTAAATAATTAACATTTTACAGTAAAATACTGTATAAGATGCAGTCAAAAATCTGTGGCAAGTCCTGAAAAAATGTAAGAGAGTGAAAACCCGTCTGAAATTAATTAACGACGTAGCGACAAAGACCGTCGCTTACTCTACTGGTGGAACTTAAAATAACTAGTGGTGTGTATTTCTCTTCTCAGATTCAAAATTTTCAACCACTATCATGAAATAAATGTTCATATATTTTTCCTGAAAATAACATGTACCTAGCTATTTAATACTAATGTGAAATTTTGATTAATTTCCCACGTTCTGGACAATAAGTTTATTTAAAGAATGGTTCTAAAATTATATGCAATATTAACACAACAACATTGTAAACAACAAAAATATTTATAGTATATACGTCAACCTTGTTGTTTCCCTCCTTATAGCTAATACAGAATCATTAGCATCTTTCACGGTTTCTTTGTCTTCTTATAAAAATATATTTGCACAGATTTCTTGGAGCGAATTTGCTTGGTTATTTCTGCAGTCGAGTTTGCTTGGAGATTAATACAAACCTATTAAATCATAACAGAAATTTCGTCAACTTTAATATTTAAAAAAATTCTCAATACGAACTTATTCACAAAAAGTAATTGAACGTTACAGATCGGAGAACTAGATCTTATGTTTATTTGGCTTTATAAATTTCCGCATTGAAAGATTGATTTGTATGCCCACCCTGAGTGAGAGGTAAAAAATAAGTAAAAAGTAAATAACACAATAACACATTCAACAGAGCATCGAATCTGTTCACTCTCTTTTGTCCATTATGGATCACACGCACTTGTTAACCGTACAGTTAAAAACGTGCGAAAGTTTTTTCTTCCCTACAATACGATTTTTTGACGGTTTTGTTAGGGTATGTGAATGTGGAATTGCAAAAATTGGCGACTGGAAAGATAAAAAGAAACACTGATAAAGATGCTGTAGTAGAAACTAGGTATTAAAAAAACATTTGTCTGATAGACATTTGTTTAATGAACTTTTTATGTAAGAAATAAAATGCATTTGACTTTTCCTAATAAAAGAAATATTGGACCTTATTAGTATCATAATTTTAATTAGTTAAATTTAGCATCAAACTTGTTTTTGAGCATGCATTCTAAAACGTAATTTTTGGACAAAAGATACAAACATCTATAAAACCTTTAATTTTTTTACTGGCTTGCTCTGTATATTATACTGTCATAATATGCACTTTCTGATTAGAAATACTCTGATTATTTAAAATACCATAATTTTTTTACCCCTAATTAGTTTGTCCTAATTCTTACTAAATTATAATTGTGAAAGAAAATAGGTATAAAAAAAAACAGTTTGAGAAATAAATGTCGCCGTCAGATTTGAGTGGATGGTCATAAATTTTAATAAATACAGAAGGTATATATGCCCAGATCAAAAGCGTAGTTGCAAAACGCTTTATTGAGAAATTAGTTTAAAGAAAAAGTAAAAAGTCTTAAAATGTACGAAAATATTTTTTGCTTACTTTGTGGTGTAATTTTTTAAATCTGAAATTCTGGAAAAAGCAGATTAAAATGTCCCCTTCTCTTGTTATATTACAAAAAAACAATCGGTAAATTTCTTTTACCAGGAACTTCCCTCGTTATGAATATTTCCTTTTAGTAATAGTGAAGTGTAACCCAATTTAGTTCAGTACATAGTCATTTAGTAAAACATATACACCGTATTTTAAAAACATTTTATTCGTCGCCATTTTGTTAAATCATATTAGATTTCTGCCAATATTTTACCAGTTTCTACCTATGCCACACTTTGATTTGGGCATAATTTAAAATAAAATCAATAAGTGGTTTTGTATATTAACACACACCACCGCCATTTTGTTACGTTGTAGAATTCGTACCAGTTTATCCCTATATCACGTTTAATTTTTCTGTAAATTTTAAAGTCACTTGAATAGGATTTATTTACGTTGATTTTTAAAAATTTTATTACAACTTTATCAGTTTATTTCCATATCACATTTAATGCTTGTACAAAATTTGAAATTAATCTAATAAGTAGTGTTTTCAGGCTGATTTTTTTAATATTGTTAAAGGCCGCTATTTTGTTTTTGCTATCTTATATTCATACCAAAATGTTAGTTGTTATATAACACTTGATTTTTGTGCAAAATTTGAGGTAAACTGAATAATTAGCTTTTTCAGTAATAATTTTTTTAACGTTTCACTACGCCGTCACGTTATTCCAGTATTTTGGATTTTTAACAAAATATTACCAGGTCATATGACCTTAATTTTTGACCGAAATTTAATGACTCTTTGATAAGCAGTATTTAAACTATGTCGTGAACTGACAGACAGACAGATAAACCAACAGACGGACCGACGGGATTGATAAAACTAATTTTTTGCATTTAGGGACGCTAAAACGTGAAGATAAATAAAACCTGAGAAGATTATTTTTTCACGGTTAATATTTTACCAGTTGATTCCTACATAATTCTTAATTTTTGTGCAAAATATGTGATAAATTGGATAAGCATGGCGAACAGACAGACAGACCGATGGAAATAAGAAAACATATTTTTCGGCATCTAGGGACCCTGAAACGTAGAGATCTGAAAATTCTCGGAAGGTAATTTATCTCTCGTAAAAGGGAAGTAATATCTCGTAATCCGAAAGGGGACAGAAAAAAATTGCTTTTAATGGATTTTCTAAATTTTCTATTGTTCAAGGATCGATCAAGTGATTTCCAAAAACCCTGTAGCTATGCTAGCTTAGCTATGCCGCGAACAGACTAAATTAACATGGCAGCAATAACGCAGTAGCTTCGCTCAGTCTGTTTAAATTTATACTTCAAAATAATACTTGTCATCAGTTGTAATTATAGTTTTTGTACCAAAATTGTTTATATATTTACCGTACTTTGTCCCGAGAATGTCCCAATATTCCCTCTTTCGACGTTATAACTTTTCGCTTGCCGACGTCAAGTCAACGTTAGAAATATTATTAAATATTACTATAACTGGTATAGTTGGGATCAATGTCAAGCCTTTGTTGGAAGATTTCCTATATACTAGTTTGCCTTATGGCGTAGTAGTATAATTATCCTCACACACCTGATATGCCAAAAAATCCCTATGCTTATGCATTTATTTTTTATATATTATATCGTATTTATCTGTTGGTATTTTCCTCACTTTGAATCATAGAATCTGTTTTATGACGACCCAAAAAAGGTTTAAAGGAATCTGATAATTATAAAACACGATTACATAAAAAATTACGTATATTTTTTGACTTCCGCGTGCAGTGAATACACAAAATGTGTAATAGAGTTCATAACAACCCAAAAAAGGCCTAACCTGGGCTAACGAAAAAGACAGTCTGATAATTATCAATCTTCCATTTCCGCTCCTCTGGGTTCCTCTGACTACGGTCTAATTACTATTTCCTGTCCTATACAACAGGAAGTTGTAGCATCTATGCAACTTGTATGTACTGTTTGGCACTATAATTCCACTGACTGGGATGGGTTGCGGAATTTCTACTTTTACTTCTCTTGGAATTGTGTTTGTTTTTATAGAAACGGTCCTTCCGAGGTTCTTCTCAAATCTTGGACGTAATCCGATAATTTTTTTATATACCATATTCTATTAAGTTTTCAAATCCTAACCTACAAGCCAAAAAAGAGGCACGAAACCACTACAATCGCATAATTCTCGAAGCCAAAAATGTCTGTAGTATATGCATAAAAGGCAAAGTTGCCAAATGGGAGTCAATTTTTTGGTCGCTTGCCAAAAATATCAATAAAAAAATACTGCACAAGCTGTCTTCCTCCCTTCCCACTTCCATCAGTTTCAGTTTTCCAAAAAAATATGCACGAAATTACTTTAAAGTTATAAAGATACGACATATTCTCAAAACAATTAATACCAAAAAGTCCTCTGGCCTTGATGGTATTCCGACCGTAGTCCTAAAAAAGTGCGCTTCTAAATTGGGATCTAAAAGGGATCAAAACTCTTCCCTCTAACTACGGACCCGTATCCCGGGTCCTAATTATTAGTAAGGCAATGGTGATGTATATCAATAATGATCTTTTAAATTACCTTGAAAGGTATAAACTTATACAGGACAGGCAATACGGCTTCCGCTACCAAAGATCCACAGCAGACCTTCTTACCTTCGTAACCCACAATTAGAATAAGTCTATCGAATTCCACGGAGATTTGTCCTCAACATATCCAAAGCATTTGATCAAGCCTGGCACGCACTTCTTAACAAAGTTCCTGTTATGGTCCTACTCCAAAACTTTATACTTGGATTGCCAGTTTTCTTTCCAACATAAGTATTTCTGTAGTTTCCCCAAATTAACGCAGGCGTTCCACGGTGTTCGGGGACACCTACCCTATTCCTACTGCACATTAATGACCTGCTTTCTTCAACTAGTAATCCTATTCACAGCTATGCTGACGATAGCACACTCCACTCCAATATACAATTTCCCAAACCTGTCTCCAAGACTGATGATAGGCGTATACTAAAAATTTTATCCCTAACCCTAACTGATAAACTTTCCCTGTCTTCGTTTAAAACAGCCATGGTACCTAACTGCATGTATTACATACAAATTTACGTGCACAAAAATTCACAAAACCGTTCTGTGTTGGCGTCCAATTTCGAATGGCGCTCTAAAACAGTTACACCCTTAATCTGATAATTAAAATTTACATTTAGTTAAGTGAGGAAAATATCTGTCATATAATCAAACCATTGCGTTTACGCGGGTAGCAAAGGATCTTTAGTGAGGAAAATACACACGCCCACCCTCCAACCACTCTCAGTTTAAACCATGTATTAACCATGCTAAATAACCAAGGTGGGTGGCTAATTAAATCTAAACGCTTTGCAAAAGCTAAAGGAGAGCAACTATGCAATTTTTCAGCAAGTTCAGCATTTGCCAATCAATGAAGATTTAAGTAGAGAGTCGTATGTGTTTTTAGGATATCTATCTTTGCTAATGTTATTATCAGTACTATGTATATTTCTTATATAAACAAATTACAGGAAGAATGTATCTGTGCTAATTTAATTATAATTACATCATTCTAATAAAAACCGGAGTAATAAACAAATCTATTTCTTTGCGTCAATTTACTTATAATCAACATCAAACAAGAAATTTTTCATGACCTGGTTTTCATACATGATTTTCCTACAAATTAATAAACAAGTGAATTTGTTATATTTTTTTTTCAATTACTCCAAGTAATTCTTATATATAACAAATTTACTAATTTGCGGAAAAAATGACACAAACACTTGCTTTTTGTTGCTTACGTCAAAATGAAGGGAAAAGCTGAAATTACTGACGTCACGATAAAGGTAGCTCTTCTATTGTTAGATATACACAAGTGCTAATGATTTGCTAATTATTATCCACTTTAAATAATAATATAATTTTATTAATACATAATAATACATAGTGTGGAAAACTGAATAAATAATAAACTCGATGAAAAAATGCACTATATCTTACGCATTCGCCAAATTGTCTAGATGGTTTATTTTAGAAATACGATCTTGAAATAAAAAAAATTTGCGATATGCGATATGAACGTGATTTTAAGGCTGAATCCGATATCATTAAATGAAATTCTTAACATAATATGTTTTAAGTATAAAATATAATATTTAAAAGCTGTGACATTTCCAGATTCTCATGTTGGTTCAGATAATTCCGAGGATATTGAAACTTTAAGTTCAAAAGATACCACGGAAGTCATTAGGAATCGTTCACATGCTGCATTTTTTGATATACAAAGAAAAATTTGGGAGTTATTTCATAAAGGAGAGATCGATGAAAACACGGAGTTTGTTTGTGTTAAAGCTAACTATAGTAGTAAGTATGGATTTAAATATATCTTTGTTAAATAATTCATTGGGTTTTCTGTTGGTTCTTGAAAGTACAGCTTAACAAATTTATAAATCAAATAAAAATGCCTTGTACGATATATAGATGTTAACTTTAAGTATTTTGTCATTATTTTACAGTAAGGAAAAGCCGAATTAGTTAAGTTTCATGCTTAAGTAGTCTGGTTTCACATATTCACAACTATCATACAATCATATATACATCTTGCGATATTGCCGCTGAATTTTTCTTGCGCTGAATATCCCATATTAAAAAATTAAAACAAAAGTTTAATTTTGATAATGACAGGTAATCAGTCATTATTGTTGGCTAAACTTGCAGATCATACCGGCTTTCTAGGTAAATCTTTCTGTTTTCTTTGATGTGAAATATTAAAAGAATTATTACAGTAAATATACAACATGTATATATTTTTGAAATCGGGAGATTATGAGGATTCCAATGGAAAAATAATAAGTATGGTGTTACATTTAAACAAGCTTAAACTGGTATTTTCCGACAGATTTGCGATGTTCATTAGTTTATTCCAATGAAAAAATCCCAATGGTTCAGACGAAATCCTACAAATTTTGCATTTAAAGTTTTTTGCTATGTCTAAAAATAAAAATTGAAGGAGGGCGGCGCAAAATAAGTAAGTAGACAGCCTGGTCATTATAAAAAGCAATTAATACAATTACAATCAACAATAAAATCAGGCTAGGTGAGGTTGTTGTAGTAAGTACTTTTTGAGGTTTTAGGTAGAGTACTTGTTTTTTATAGTGGCATATTTACCATAAACAACATTTTGGCCAACGATAACTTCAAATTTACACCGTGTCCCTTAAATATATAAAAATATTTTTTATTTCTATAATACTTAATACAAAAGAGGGTAATTTTATTTTCTTTTTTTGCATACATAAGCTGTTTTTCCTTTATATATATATATATATATATATATATATATATATATATATATATATCTATATAGGGTTTTATATATATATATATATATATATATATATATATATATATATATAGGGTTAATCTAAATGAGTGAAATAGCTCTCTAATACAGAATTAAAATTTGAAGGGCGTAAAACGTTAAATTTTAATAAATAAACTATTAATATTTCGAAAGACGGAAAGACCCCATCAATTTATTATATTTATAGCATATAAACTCGAACTTGAAAAAACCATTGACGTATACATATACATATAGGGTAGTACTATGTTTGTCAAAACACATTTTTTGTATATTTTTATAGAAGTACAGTACAATTACCAATTATACTTTGCGAATAGGACCGTGTGAAGATTAGCCACAAATTGTTTTTAACCTTATTAAGTTATAAACACTGCTTAGAGATTATAAAAAATTCCATACCCTGTGATTATAACAGGGGTAAATCTACCGCTCCCTCATAATATATCTTCAACTTTTTGCAAAAAATTTTTTGGATAAACTTACATTAGGATTCCAATTTTTTGAAATCCTAATTAAATCCAAACATTAAGATAGAGGAGCGGCTAACCTCTATACTGTTCCTGCATATATCCAAAAAATTACTTAGAACCTTTTCTTGCCACCTTTTTAAAGCCTTATGAAACATCGATTTTCACATGGATTTGTGTTTTCCTGTCTCATTCGTATACGAAAATTTTTTGTAGTAACCACATATCAAATCTAGTTTAACCCCTTACTTCGCGGCACTACAGTACCTATTTTTGGAGCATCTGGGCTTAGATTTAATCCTTATCATATTTCAGTTTTCTAGTACCTTTGGAACTACTTTGGAGTAGGGCGTGATCACTGATTTAGTTTTAAGATCAGTAAAAGGCTATTTTAGAAACACAATAACCAAAATTTAATGTTTCTTCTAGAGTAAAAAATTTCTAGTGATTGTCGAAAGGTATTCGATAATATTGTACGTTGGATGGCAGGCTGGTAAGTATCCCCACCGTTTTCAGGTGAATGTAATAATAATGAAGTCAATCTACTGGTAACTTTCGTGAATAAGAAACTGCTCTTCTTGTTGCGTTCTTTTATATAAACATGTTGGTGGGATCGCAAGGGAAGGAGTTTTTGTATTGCATAACGACCCAAAGCCATATATTTTTTTCGAGAAAAATGGCGTTTTTGACATTTTTTTAACAAAGACATAAGTATATCGCCTTCTATTGGTCCGACTTGAACCAAAAATAAAGCAATTTCTTCATTTTTAAATTTCCGTTAAAACTGGGCTTGTTTCCGAGCTCTATGTTCAATACAACAAAAAGCACATGACATTAAGAATTTTCTGCATAAATTTCAATCAAAACTTGTAAAAATTTACTTCTATTGGTCAGTAATATGCAAACCCAGTTTCAGGTCTTTGTACTCATAGAACAGTTAAAAATTGAAATTGAATTTTGATAATTGAATTGCTTCTAGTTTTATTGCAAACTGGCCAAATTGGATGTTTTTTGTTTAAAAGTAGATTTCTTATTCTCCTCAAAATGGCACTAAAACTTGTTTCATTAATAAAAATTTCTCTTTAATTTAAAATATTTTTTTTTATGTTTTATATACTATTTTTTATAATTATATGTAAACAAAAAAGCGACTATAATCAGAAAAATCCGAAATAGTTATAAAAGCTTATTTTTAACCAAAAAAAAATATTATTTCATTTTTAAATAAAATACATTTTATATTATTACTATTAGTTATTTAAACATAAAACTATTTTTTTTATTTAAAAACAAAGTTATATTAAATATAATACCTTTTTTTAATTTAAAAATATGTTTCTGTAACTTTTTTGATTTCCTTTTGAGTATAATCGATTTTCTCTATATTTAATAATAAAAATAAATATTTCAAATAAGCAATCACAATTTTTTTAATATTCTTATTTTTTTTTTAAATTAAGAAATTAAATAGGATTTCTTATTTAATAAATTATTTTTAGGGCCATTTTGAAGATAATAAGAAACCTACATTAAAAAAAACATTCATTTTGGTCAGTTTGCAAAAATTAAAGACGATGCAACTTTCAAGCTAAATTGCAGATTTTTATCGTTCTATCAGATACAAAGACCCAAAATTTCGTACGCTTATTAGTGACCATTAAGAGTATCTTTTCACAAGCTTTTACAATTCATTAAACACAAATAAAATTAAGAAGAAAATCCGAAAATTTGTAGGTTATGTATTGGACCTAGCGAGAAGATCCTAAATCAGCATAGGAACCCGCCAATCACAACACTTTAGAGTACGCGCGTATTTCCAATTTGATTTTGGATGACTGAGGTGTGCTTTATGGCTTTAATTATGATTTATGGCTTTAATGATGGTTTTATGGACGAACCTGTGCTAACCTGCTATGGCATAAATTTAAAAAAGTCATCCGCCTGAATACACATGCGTTGGATCCGAATTCGTGTATTCTACCACTGAACCAAGAAGCTCACACGGAATATTCAACAAAACTTGTTTATACTCCGCGGAAGTAAACGAAGAACCAATATGAAGGACATTGAAAATCTGTGTTGTGATTGGTGGGTTCCTATGCTGATTTAAGATCTTTTGACATAGAGCTCTAAAACCAGCGCACCTTTATAGAACTGAAAACGAAGAAATTGTTTCTTTTTTGTTTCGATCGGACTAATAGAATCCGCCATGCTTATATCTTTGTTAAAAAACTCTGGATTCCCTTCCTTTGGGATTTCTTTGACATGTTTCTACAAATAAATCTGAGGGGAAGATTTACTCCACTATTAATAAAATATCACATATAATAAAAATTAATATTGTAATTCATAATAATTACAGTACTCACTTGAAGACGGTCGGAGATATTTACTAGCCGTAGTGGCGAGGTGAAAATATAAAACGTCGGCTAAAAAATTTAATATCAACCGTATGTAGTTACCTACTAGGGGGGTAAAAACTGCAAGGAGACGTTTCGAAAAAAAATTGCTGATCGAACAAACCATAGAGATTTTATATTCTTGTATCTAAAGTTGTGAAAGTAAGAAAAAATAAAAGAACTATAATCGTTAATAAGTAAAAAAAAGAGAAACCTAATGATCACAATTTTTATTTTGGGTGGTTTTAATATAGAATTCTAATCAGGAGAGTTCAAAGAATATATATACAAGTTCTTATAATTGTATGAGTTTTTGTGAATACACCGTAGTTTTAGCATATGATAATTGCCCTGGTCTGTTTGCATATGTTTATAGATAAGAATATGGTAACATGTTATGTTTAAATTGCATTTCATATCAAGCGAATTTTTCCACTCTATCACTGATGCTTTTTTTTTCTCGTTTTAGGTGGAAATGGTGAAATGAAAATGTACCGAAGTTGCGTTCCAAAATATACTAAATCAATATCGACAGCGTGCGATTTTGTCAATCAAAAATTGACAGGTTCCACTAGCAATATATATAGTTGTTACACTTGTGAGACTAACTTATGTAACTCTGGGATAAACAAAGAAACTTCTTTGTTTGTTCTAGTCGTAGGAATAATATTTAAAATTATTATTTAGTTTTTTTTTTTCTAATTTGTAAAATAGTACATGTCTTTAAGTTTAGATAATAAAAATACATTTCGTAAAAAAGGATAACTTTAGTTTTACTCGAATTACATTACTCGAAGTATATAGTAACATTAATTGTATTCAAAACATTTAAAATTTTAAAGTTTTCGAAGACAAGTAAGTAATGAAGTTGGGTAATTGCACCAATAAAGAAATATTTAACAGAAGTCTTTTGTTATTTAATACTTTTTTTCAAACATCTAAGTCATATCTTTCGTATTTTACCTATAGAATAGATATAGATGTTATTTAAAAAAAATTAAAATTTTAAAACTAGGAATTTTTATTTGTAAAAATAAATATTATTTATTGTTATAAATTTATTGAAATCGTTAGAATTTACAAAAAAAAAAAACAAAAACGAATAGAAAATTAAAAAAAAATAGCATCAACTGCAATATTTTAAGCGGAATGCTCTGTAATGTCTCTAAAATGAGTCTGTTCTTGCTGATTAAAAATATAGTAGGATTTATCTTTAAAAATACCCGAGATGTTTGAGAAAAACACAATTTTTTTTAATTTAAAGTTACTTGATACCCATTAAGTCTCTAGGTGCCTTTTAATACACAACCAGACACCCGGTACCCATATTAAGCTAAATGGTAACAAGCAAGAAGAAGCGGACAAAGCCATCATCACGCAGCGTGGAAAGTTTTATAATGTTGAAAAAAAATCTGTATAAATTTGGTGAATATGTGCTTTAATGCCAACAAGCCTAATATACTTCTTTATACGGATACACATTTGTTGTCTATACCTGTTTGAGGCTTGTTATTATTATTATTTTTATGACTTGTTTGCGGGGATTGTTTTATCTGTGTGGATGTCAATGTCCCAGTAGAGCTTGTAGTCTTCGTTTTCAAGTATGATCTCGGGGTGTATTCAGTTCCGGCCATTATTCTACATCCACTCGTTATGTGATCGATCGTTTCTCTCTGCTGATGATATCTCCTACATTTCTCGTCTTCAATGGTTATGTCCTTGATGATGTGCTTTCGGTAGTTTCTGGTTGCTATGACTCTGTCCTGGATGGCAAGCAGGAAGCCTTCTGTTTCGGGGAACAGCTGCCGTTCTTGTAATCACGTATATGAAAGCTTTTTATGTATATGGTCTTGCTTTATGTGGTATCTGTGTCTTTCGAGAAGTGTTTTTTCAGACCAGGTGTTCATCTTTTCTAATCTTGATTGGATGTGACAGTGTGCGTCTGCTGCGTGGCTCGGTTGAGACAGGTCGAGCGGTGTACAATTCTTGTCTGCCTTCACTATTGCCTTGTGGAGGTTAGTTTGTTTGTTGTGGAAGAATTTTCAGAGTTCGTAAATTTGTTTTTTATTTAGCGATTGTATATCTATAATTCCCCTCCCTCCTTCTTTTCTCTCGATGGTGAGTCTTTCCTTGCATGCGGTGAGGTGTAACTTCCTGTGTTAGAGAATTCAGAGCGTATGAGAATGTGAATGTTTTCTATGTCTGTGTGTGACCATTTAATGATACCAAACGAATACGTAAGAATAGGTATGGCAAAAGTGTTAATAGCTTTCGTTAGATTTCTGGAATTTAGTTTTGTTTTTAGTAGCTTTGTGAGTCTGGTTTTAAAATCCGTCTTGAGCTCTGATTTGCTATGAGTGTGGTTAATTTTGGTGCTTTGATGGAAGCCTAGGTATCTGCATGTTTCTTCTTTAAGCATGTTGTCTATAGTTTCATTGTTGATTGTTTCCCTCGTAGGGTGATCTTTCCACTGTCCCTTGTTGATATGAAATAGCTTGCATTTACTTATACCAAATTCCATGTTTCCAGGGTAAACGTTTCTGTGACTTTAAGGAGTTCCTGTAGCTGTGCCTTTGTGCTTGCATATAATTTTATGTCATCCGTGTACAAGAGATGGTTTATTTTGTGTACGTTATTTTTTTGGTGTTTAATTTGGAATCCGAAGTTTGTGTTATTCAGTGTGTTTGAGAGTGGATTAAGACAGAGGCTGAACCACAAAGCGCAGAGTGAATCTCCCTGGAATATACCTCGTCTGATGTAGATCTCTTCTGTTTCGAAGTGCTCTTTTTGTGTCCTCAGGTTGATTTTAATTTTCCACGTAATCATGATTTGCGTAAGAAATTGCCTGATGTTTTTACTGACTTTATATAATTCTAGTACTCTGGTTAGCCAACTGTGGGGTATCGAATCAAAGGCTTTCTTATAATCTATGTAACCAGTATGAAGATTTCTATAATTTTTCCTGGTTTGTTCCATGATGACGCTGTCTATAATTAGCTGCTCCTTGCATCCTCTGCTGTTTTTCCTGCACCCTTTTTGCTCTTCCATTAGAATGTTTTTGTATGCTAGATGTTGTTCTATTCTCCTGGTAATTGTGGCTGTGATGATCTTATATAGGGTTGGAAGGCACGTAATACGTCGTTAATTTGACGGATCCTTATTGTCTGAATTTTTGGATTTAAGGTATGTTATTCCTTGGGTGAGAAAACTGAGTGTGCTAGGTTTTAAAATAATTTCATTAATTTGGCGAGTGAGAGCTTCATGTGTGGAGATAAACTATTTGTACCAGAAGTTATGAATGTTATCTAGTCCAGGACATCTCCAGTTCTGCGTGTATTTGATTGTTTCTGCAACTTCTTGTGTTTTCATTGCAAAGTCCGTTTGTTCCTCCAAGCACTTGTGTCTGTCTTCTTCCGCTTTAATCCATGAAGCGTTATTATTGTGTAGTTTCGGTTCTGACCAAATACCTTTCCAGTATTCTGTGATCTCTTGTTTGGTCGGTGGTTCTATTACTCGCGCCTCCTCATTGCTCATTTTTTGGTAGAACTGTTTTTCGCTTCTTCGAAACAGGTTATTAGCGTCCTTTCTTTCATTTGATTCTTTGTATCTTCGGAGTCTTGCGGCATACACGGATAATTTTTGGTTCAGAGTGTCAAGGATTTCTGTAAGCGTGTGATCATGAGATGCAGATTTGATTTTCTCTACACTTTGTGTGATACGTTTTGACTTGTTGCCGTTCATGGATTGGGTAAAATGTCCCAATTCTTTTCTAATTTTGTTGATTTTGTTTTCGACCCTTATCTGCCATTTGAATTTTGGTTTTATGTTGTTGGTGTGTCTGTGTCGTGGCAGGAGTTTCTGATTGTTCTGTATTATCGTGGTTATAGCTCCTGCGTAGATCACTGTATGAATGTCCTCAAGTGCTCGAATTTATTATGTACTCGGGAATTATGTGTTCGTTGATGGTCTTTAGGATTTTATGTGTTTCCCGTTTGAAGATTACACGAGGAATAGGATCTCTTGTTGTAGGATCGGAGCCTGATCATTTATTTAGATGTGATTTCATTTCTACTTTGATTGCTTATGTGAGAGACGATCCGAGGTGTAGCTATGTGTATGGTGCTTTGGGCGAATGATTCACTTGTCCTGTGCGCTGTATGGTGCTTGTCATCTGTCGTGGGTTGTTGCTGGGTGCTACGCCCCTACTGAGCATTGAATGAGGTTGCAGATCCTCTTGCACAAAGTTGGGCTGGTTTGTGTGTGGGAACGGTTCGGCATCTGCCCCACTACACTGTCTTCAATGTTTGGTTGATGAATGTTTAGTTCAGCAGCTACCATAGCTTTGATGTTTTGCAATGCAAGTGGGGTGAGCTTACTGGTCTTAGTGATGACTCTTTTTTGATCTATTACTCTCTGTTCTGTGATAAGTGGTTTGTATTTTGGATATTGAAGTGTATGCAGTTTATGTCCGTATCCTGATGAAATTATCTCAAGTTTGGAAGTGGTGTAGTAAGAATGCATCACCGTTCGATTCGTTTCATCTGTTCATTTTAACCTCTTCCTTGGTTTACCTGCCTTGGTAGTTGCAGGTAGTCGTTGCGATATATCCGCTGTTGTAATGGGCTCAAGTTGTTGTGTTTGGTTAGCACCTGTGTGAGATTTATTTGTATATCCATTTGGGCAGCGCATGATCGGTTCGCTTGATTCTGTAATGCGGCTCATGTGTTGCCCTGCCTTTCCCACCTTGGTGGGTGCCAGCTTAGCCGGCAAAACACTTTCGGTGGGTCTATTTTCCTTTGCCTGGTGGTGATCATTTCGGTCGAGCTGTCCTTTACTGCAGCGTCCTCGACCGTTACGCTGCTCGCCCGATGCTTTGTTTTTGGATTGATGTTTTGTGGTGTTAGAAGCTAAATTGTCCCGATATTGGATCGCCTGTTAGTAGAAGGTAGATAATTTTATTGTGTGTTTGTTTGCCTATTATTGTTGGTCTCTCTTTAATGCACATCTGTTTTGTTCTTGTTGTTCTTGGTTTTGAGAAAACATGTCGTCGTCGTAAAATAACGAAAATATCTAAAGTTCCGACCAGTTTTGTCGTAGGTATTTCAATGCGTCTTCTCGAAATTTGGCATGATTGTTTTGATGGCCGTATAGGTGCAAGCTGACTGATCGGAACAGACAACTTCCGTCTCCAACAATGTCAGCTCTGATGAAATTCTCGGGAATAGGTTCGGCTCTAGCAGTTTTTTCGGCTCGCCTGTTCAGCCTTTCGCCGCCACCGTCCCGCATGCTGTCACCTTCAGCAGTGGCTCCAAAGGTGCCCTGGCGATCCCCAAACAGCGGTTCTTTTCCGAGGCTCGATGCTTTCTCCATTTTCATGGGTGTGCCACCATTTGACCCTGGTGGCCCATAACTCGTGTCCGTGGAGGTGTCACTCCCCAACTTAACTGAGGTTAGTTGCTCCGTGCGGTTTCAAAGGTTAGGAAAGGTTTAGGGTGGCTAGGTTGTGGGGAGGGCAGGGATACTGGGTGTTTAGGACAGCGCACAGCTGGACGCCGCTGACAGTACGGACTACGAAATTACCGTAGCGTCCTCAATACTGCTGAATGCAGTACCCAGACGGTCAGACTTATTTATTATTATTATTGTTATTATCATTATTATTATTGTTATTATTATAATCAAAACCGACAATCATTATGATTATTATTATTATTATTATTGACAATTAAACAAATGTTGGTTTCCAAGCCCATCCCGGATGCATGCATCAAAGAGTGGGCTGGTTTCTATTAGTTCTATGTATTGTCCTGTAAGAATTTTCTCACTATGTGGCAAGTACTGAGCAGGACTGCCTTCTGGATGTCGATTAAGGTGTTAGTATGCAATCCTATGATTTTCAGATTCTGTTTTAGTGTTTCTGGAACTAGTCCAGTTGATGATACGATGATCGGTATCACATGAACCTTATTCAGTCGCCACAACCCCGCATATTTGGCCTTTTTGCTCCTGATATTTATTCAACACGTTGTTATTGTTGGGTATAGCAACATTTACTAAATAAGCTGTCTTTATTTCCTTATTTAACAGTACCACATCAGGCCGATTATTCGTCACCCGTCTGTCGATAATAATTGCCCGGTCGTAGTACAGTTTGAAAGCATTATTTTCAACCACTGAACTTGGTTGTTATTTATAATAGGGCACAAAGGTGTTCAGAAGCCCGTATTTATTGGCAAGCTTCTGGTGCATGATGTTACACACCTGGTTATGTCGCTGGCGGTAGTCCGCGTTTGCTAGGTAAGTGTAGCCAGATGTTATATGCTGTTATACTTGGTCATGTATTGCCATCACAAATTCTTCTGTCTCTCGGAATACTTGTCCATCCTTCAGCCACCTGTTGGATGCTTCCTTATATGTGTGTAGCTGATTCAAGTCATTCTGATGTCAGTCGTGCAGTGCCATTTGCTGTTCTTGTTTGTCGGGGTCTGAAAGTGACTTTAGGATGATGTCACTTGCAAGAATAAGTGGAGAGTTGTCTCTTAGGGCCACTATGCCGTGGAGGCTTGATGTTTGTGCCTTGTTGGTGAAGAAATATCTTAATTTTTGCAGCTGTCGGGAGCGCGAGTTGGACAAGTCAACAAGGGATCTTCCACCTTCTCTTCGTGGTAAGGTCATTCGGAGAGTTGATGACCTTGGGGGGTGTGACTTATACTTGGTCATCATTAGGCGGGTAGTTCGTTGTAGTCCCTCTAGCTGCGTGTTAGTCTATTTCAAGATTCCGAGACTGTAGGTCAACACGGGAACAGCATAGGTGTTAATTGCTGTAATGAGATTTCCGGCGGTTAGTTCTGTCTTCAGAAGTGCTCTCACTGTTTGGACGTACTGATTTTTATCTTGGTTTTTCCTTGCTTATCATCGAGCAGTTTAGCTTGTCGGAATCCTAGGTATTTGTAGGTCTCTCCTTGATTCATGGCTTGAACTATTTCTCCATTGGGTAGGGCTACATTACCATTAATGACTTTGCCTTTTTCGATGTATAAGGCTTTACATTTTTCCATTCCAAATTCCATATGGATGTCTTTCGAGAAGGTGTATGTCACGTCAATAAGTTTTTTGGGTTGGTTATGGTTTCCTCCATAGAGCTTAATATCATCCATATACAGAAGGTTGGCTTTGATGTTGAAGCCATGTCCTGTATTGTTGAGTAACGTGGAGAGAGGGTTCATCGCTAAGCAGAACCACAATGGACTTAACGAGTCTCCTTGGTAAATTTTCCTATTGATGTGTATCTCATATGTGGTAAGAGATTGATCGCCATTATAGTTCCTCAGGTTCGTTCTTCACTAGTGCTTGATAGTTGCCAAAAAATTGATAATCATAGGGTGAATTTTGTATATTCCTAGTTCGTCTATGAACCAGGAATGTGGTACACTGTGAAACGCCTTTTTATAGTCTATAAAAGCAGTGTGTATGTTGCGTTGTTTTTTCTGTGCCTGGTTAAGTACCACAGAGTCGATGATAAGTTGTTCTTTACATCCTTGATGGTCTCCAATGTATCTCTTCTGTTCCTCGGCTAATAGGTTATGACTGTCAATATGATGATAAATACGATTTGCAAAGCATCCTGTTAGGATTATTATTATTAATATGCAATAAAAATAAACTTAGGGTTCATGTTAGTTACAGCCGAAACCGGCAAGCTTTATGCAGGTATTATATATTGTGGTTTTGACAATGAGTCTTCCTTTTATTGTCGTTAACTTAGTCTGCTATACTCTTTTTTATCTTTGTTTTTTTTTTGGCTTTTAAATCCACTTTAAAAGCCTCTTTCGTTGTTATTTATCGTTTTAAACTATATTTCATAATTCCAATTTGATAATATTTAAACTGTTTTATATACACCATCTATTTTTTTTTCATTATATTTATTTCTGGTTTTTTTCCTTTAGGTCTGTTTTAATTTCATTTTCTTTTTCCTTTTTTTTTAAATAACACTTCATTCATTTATTTGATGTTCACTTTCAATAAATTGACCCTAAAAAGTGGCTATCTTTACTGAATCTGCATTTTGACAAAATATAGACAGATAAGTTCGAGAATATATGTATACGCAACCACTCGACAATAACACTATTAGATTAGCATCGATTGGTGATTTATTTGTTGCTACAATTTTTGTTTAATTATGTTTTTTTTATTATGTTATTATGAAATTGGGGCACGTCTAGATATGATGACAAGAAATTGTTTACTTTATACCTGGAACAGGAAGAGATAGTGGACACAGCACTAAAACTGCCTTATCGTATTACACCCAAAAATAAATTTTATGAAAAACAACAACCAAATATTATAAATCATTATAGAAGAAAAAAATTATAAAGGAAACACAAAATAATGTTTTATTACCTCTGAGATCTTTAAAAGTAAAATTTTGCATTTTATATGTAAATTTGCAATTAACTCTCCCAAGAAAGATGAATTCTAGAAATATATCGTTTTTGTTTAAATCGTCGTTATATTTTTAAGCAGTAGATACAGTAAAAGCAAGACATTCAAAACTCAAAGAAACATGTAAACTGTATTATACTGATAAATATAGGATTACCCAGCACTGTTTTAAACAAAGTTACCAGAGGTAAAGAAAACACAATTGTCGATTTATTTAATTTAGTAAATGTGAAACAAATGAATAAACACTCATTATACGCACAGCAAATTTACATCCTACCTATGCCGTATTTATTTAAGTACGCATTTCGCCCTGATGGAAAACAATTACTTTTGTGAATAAGGGAATTGAAGGGAATAAAAAATGTTTCACATTAATTACTTAGATCTTGTAAAAAGTATTTTTCCCTTTTGTTATTTTTTCAAACTGAATAAACCCAGAAAAGGATCATATAAATTGAATATTAATCATTTACTGCCCGAAATGTTAAACTTTATATTTAAAAAGTTCTGATTGAATTCTGTAAGCGCCATGAAAAACTATTACTCTTTATATCAAAATACAAGAGTTCTAACCACACTACACCACAACTTGTTACGTTCTGGACGCGCGTCTCGCTAACCAAGTTAGCATCATCAGCAGATGATATAAACTGCCTGAGTTGATGATATAAACTGCCGTGAGTTTATATCATCTGCTGATGATGCTAACTTGGTTAGCGAAACGCGCGTCCAGAACGTAACAAGTTGTGGTGTAGTGTGGTTAGAACTCTTGTATTTTGATCTATCTTCCACCACAGGTTCTAGTGTTAGGAATTACTCTTTATAGTTTGTATGTTTCTTTATGAAGGTTTGCTGTCAAGTTTTAAAATAATATTGCATACATTTAATGAATGTATATACTACACGCATTCATAGGCCAAATGAGGCTGATAATCGAGGGAGGTACAGTGTTTTCTTCGTAATTTTTCATTATGAAAACTATATATTTAGAAGAGTAGAATATGGATTGCGGAAGTTCCCAAGGCGACCCACTCTTGTATAGGGAAAAGTTTTAGTTCTGCGCACTCGCGAATGAATTTAAATTCGAATAGTTTTATGCAGGAAACACATATTTAGTGATAGGATAGTTGCATTTTTTATTTTTTTTAATAATATATCTTGAACTATTAATGCTAATGAAAGTCACAATATTTTAATTATTGTAAAATTATTGAAATGCTATACATTTGAATGAACCAGTAAAATATTATTAGGCCGACAATAAAGTAAGCTCCTACTATGTTTCAGATGTTCTGAATTATCCGTATTTCGCTCATTTAAGTGACATCTCAAGAAGCAGTCATAGAAAGTAGTTTTTTTACATGAACTTTGTCAAGAGCGAAAATTTGCAAATCTGAAATAATTTTGATTTTATATGTATGTACTTAAGAAATGGGTTCTTAGGAAAAAACTAATTTCTCAAAATTTTGATATCTGATTTGTGTCTTCTTCAATTAATTTTTTTCTTGTAATACGCATTTTTTTTCAACATTTTTCTCTCTAAATTAAAACTTCTTATTAAAAAGACTTGTTTTAATGGTTTTGGCTTCTCCAGGGACGTTTTGAAAAAAAGTAAATACAATTTTGTGTTTCCGAATGTTAATTTTACTTCAGGAGGTTTAAAAAGAAAGTACCATTTAGTATTTAGGGGCGGACGGGTAAGTTGTGTCCCACCCTGTATGAAAGTTTTAATAAATATATATTTTTTGGACGCTCGGTATACGAAGACTTACTAATAAAAAAGAAAACATACTCAGTTAGGTAGAACTTTCATTAAAAAGTGCCTAGAATTGGTAAAATACAGGAAGGTAGTTTTTATGTAAAAAAAAATGAAGTTTAAAAAATGATAAAAATTACTCAGACTACTACAGTTTGAAGTCACAAAAGAAACAAATCAGGCATCATAATTTTGAGAGTTTTTTTCGTAAGAATTCATTTACTGAGTACATACATATAAAATCAAAATAATTTAAAATTTGCAGATTTTCGCCCTTGACAAAGTTCGTGTAAAAAAACTATTTTTGTCTTATCCCTCGTATATACCAGACCAAAGCAACCCTTAAAACAAATATTCCACAAAAACATTAACAAAACATAAGTCTACAAAATGTAAAAAACCGTTTTTAAACAAACCATTTTGTTTACAAGTTACATTCATTTAAATTTAGGTTAAATTATAAAAAAATGCACTTCAATTGCACAATAGTGTATATAGGTCTTTCTTTAAGCTTACAATAGGAACCTCCAAACTAGTGATAAAATTAAAATAAACAATAAAAGTAACCTAGCTTAACTTACTATTTATGATAACGCCGTCAAAACTGAAGCATGCGCGGTGCGCATATGTTTCTTAGCCTTGAAAATCACATTGGGATTGTAGGAAATAGGAATATTTATATTGAATCAATTGTATAAAACAAATGAATATCGAAAAACGGTCAAAAAATACCAACTTATGGTTTTTAATCGAACACCTGGATTATAAAAATACACTAGGTTTGACACCGTTATATACGCCGTTGTAATTGTAAAGAAATGTATATAAGTAGTTATAATAGGGGAGCGCCTCCTCCTCCTCCTCTTCCTCTCTCTCATGTCCCTCATTCTTAACTTCCTCCCCTTTTATTCTCATTCGCATCATATTTTTTAATTTTTTCTCTTTGTTCTCCCACATTTGATTTTGCATTCTTAAGTCTTATAAATAGGTGCATCATGATCATTTTAGTATGTTAAGGTACGAGTGACTGTTAAAAGAAAAAAATCTGTTGAATAAATCTATTAATAATAATATTAAAATAAAATGAGTGAATCAGTTGGAGAAAGAAATCGATCCATTCCGCTTCAGACAATTAGCCTCGAAGAAATTATACCAGGAGTTCAAGAAGAAAATATACCATTAGTTCGAGTAGAAAATAATGGGATTGTTTTAAAAAATTTGAATAAAACTGAGAGTGAAGAGAAAAAAGTGTTTTGTGCTATTTGTTTTGAAATAATCGAATATTATGATTCATGTAGACCAAATACATGTTCCCACATTTTTTGTTTAAAATGTATTTTAAGATGGAATGATGAAAATGGTTGTTCTATAATGGTAAACAATTGTCCTGTATGTCGCACTAGATATTACTATTTGGTACAAATCTTCAAAGATGTAATTAGACATCATTTTGTTGTAATTTTAAAAAGAGGATAATATTTTTTATAATTTGTGTTTGTGAAAACTCTGGTAACAAATAATTTTGTAAAAAAAAGTAAATGTAAATATATATAATAATTGACACACATTTTTTCCTTTTCCTATATTGAAACGACAACAATGATCTAACAAGTTTTTTAATACATACTAATTTTCACATTACATAACAAAACAATTGTTATGGGTTTACACAAAAAGTGCCACGCCCTAAAATGGCACCACTTTTGCAAATGGAAGCTTAAATTTTCTTATGGGAATTTACATGTAAAAATGACGGTTTTGATTGTCGGACCGGCATAGCCTAATCTACTACTTTTTAATTATACTAATAATATTAATATAATTTGCATCAAGTAAGAGAAAACTCAATTGAATACAGAAACAAGCGTTAACAAAATGTTATGCTAATATATGAGTGCTTCTAGTGGCAGTTGACATAATCGACACTTTTTTTTTACATATGATTAGCTATTTCATTTACAAATACAGTGTCAGATGTTAGAATAAAAAGAAGTATTTTGCATATAGCAATGAAAATATATAACCGCTTATAGTAACAGTTGACATTTTTTAAAATTAATATTGTTGACGTATTCTACTTATTATCTTTACAATTTATGTTTAAAATTAATATTTTTGATATAATCTACCCATTACGTTTATAACCTATATTTAAAATTAATATTGTTGAAATAATCTACCCATCACCTTTACAAACTATGTTTATTATTAATATTTAACAATATAATTTTCTATCTCTTTTTTTTCATTTTTGTTGCAGTAAAAGCAAGCATGTTCAGGAATTAGTAGAAAAAGATGTATCCTACAAATAGCACAATGTAAATCAGAAGCACTAACAACATAGGCTCTTTTGTAGTGGCAGCTCACATGATCGGACTCCCCTCTCCGTAAATATCTCATGTGAATTGCACTACAAGGAAGGCAAATAGCAAATGTTCCTAGTCTTCGACTTTCAATTTTAGAGTAGCTTTGTATAACACATACATCTTTTTCTTCAAAATTATTAAATAATTCACTAGCCCTAAACTTGCTTACTTTTACGTCAGCCTCGGTTCCTAAATTTAGTAATTGTCCATCCATATCCACTCCTTCGTCAATTTCCTGATCATCTTCCTCCATCTCTTCTTCTTCCTCCTCAATATAATTAATGTCTATGTTACATAAGAATGATCTTCTAACAAGCCTAGATGATTTGTCCAAAAATGAATGTTTATAAGTGATGGAATCGCCTTCCAAGTTAATAAAAATTTCTTTTCTTTCCTCAATTTGAGCGGCGTTCTCCACATTATTTTCTTCAATTTGGTCGGCGTTTCCAATCATATTTTCTGCCATCGTTAGGAGCTTTAGATTTAGATAGATATATTTGATAAAAAACAATTTTGGTTATAGCTTATAAAATAATATCGACAACTGATATTACAGCGAATGATACTGTATGATCGTCGAGTGGATGTTCTTAAGTATATATCCCATCAACCACCACTTTTACTACCTGCAATACTTAAGTTTTTTTTTTTTTTTTTTTTTTTGCTGTCCCTTTCCCTGTCAGTTTCCTCGGGGGGGGGGGGGGGGGCCCCCCCTAAGGGGGGCTTCGCCCCCCTTAAACCCCCCTCACCCTCACGTTATCTTCTTTCTCTCCCTTCCTTCTTTCTCTTTTTTATATGTTTCTCCGTTTTCCTTCCTTCTCCTTTTTCCTTCCTTCTCCTTTTTCCTTCCTTCTTCTTTTTCTTTCCTTCTCCTTTTTTCTTTTCTTCTTTTTTAATCTAACCTAACCTAACCTAACCTAACCTAACCTAACCTAACCTAACCTAACCTAACCTAACCTAACCTAACATAACCTAACCTAACTTAACTTAACCTGAAGAGGGTAGCCCGAAATTGGGGAACCGGGATTTTAGTCTCGGAAATTCAGGGGTCCGGGGGGGGGAGGGGGGGAGGGGAGTAAGGTTGTTGATCGGCTTTGGAAAGTGGTTTTTAGAGATTGTCGTTCAACTTTAAGTAGGACACATGTGATTAACTTTTGCATATAAAATCGCCTCAGCGAAGAGACGAATGCAATTGATTTCTGCATTCACACTGTGCAGAGCTCGCGAGTTTTCTGGTGTTTACATTGTGTCTATTTGGTAAATTTTTATTTTTATTTCTAACATTTTTAATTGGCAAGATTTAATTCTTATATATATTGGTGACATTTTTATGTACATTTGTGGCATTTTTATTTATTATTACGATTTTTTTTCATAATGGACAATTTTTTGACATCGACTAGCAAAATAATTGACAATGACTTTGACTTATACACATGTACTCAAATGCAGAATTTTGCAAACCAACAAAACAATGAAACAGACGTATTTACAACTAGTCAACAACAAACTATTCAGGACTTGAATGAAATTATTTATAATAGCCAAGTTCAGAATAATGCCAACAAACACAACAACGAAAAATATTTATTTACAGCTACTCAACAACAAACTCTTGACGATCTTAATGACATTATTGACAACAAAACGCACTTAATTACAACAAAAACTAAACAAACTCTTGAAGAACTGAATGACATTGACGAAACTCAAAATTCTAGCGATGAGGATATTGTTTGTTTTCAAAAATCTAATCCAAATTATTTAACATTAAAATCGCCAATTAATTCTCCGAGACCAATTTGCTCTCCCTTTTTGTTTAGTGAAAATTCTGATTCGGAAGAAGAACAAATTGATCAAAATTTAAGTTTGGCTATTTGTCCTACTAATTCACCATATGATATTGTAAATTCTGATTCGCAAGAAAAACAAATTGATCAAAATTTAAGTTCGGCTATATCTTCTATTAATTCACCATTTGCTATTGTAAATTCTGATCCGCAAGAAAAACAAATTGATGCAAATTTGACTTCGGATATTTCTCCTAATAATTCACCAGTTGAACAAAATTCAATTTCGAAACCATCATTTATCATTAAAAAAAAATTTAAAATTAATAAAAAAAATAAAAAACAAATAGCAAACCTTAAGTGTCTGGGTTTCGCTATTCAAAATTTAACTAATTTGATCACAATTAAAAAGGGAGACGAAAGTACGGTGAATTATGTTAAACAGGCCTTTGACAAATTAGTTGACTCATTTGAAGAAATGGATTCATAAAGTCAATTAATTTCTATTGCTTTTTTCAAAATTTGACTATAACTAAATAAAAATGCACAATATTAATTTTATTATTATACAAAGAACTTCAAAAATGCAATTGCTTTTTTCAAAATTTGACTATAACTAAATAGAATTGCACAATATTAATTTTATTATTATTATTATGCAGAAAACTTCAGAAATGCATAAGTGTGTAACATGTAATAAAGTCTTTACTAGAAAGGATAATTTACTGCGACATATTAAAAAACATGTTAACGGAAATTCCACAAAACTCAACAGTTGGTTGAAAAAACCAAAGCTTGTTAAAGGTAAGAACATTTTATTTTTCATGTCATATTTTGTAAAATATTTTTTTCTTAATTTATATAGATTCTACAAATATTGTAAAATATTGTAAAGAATGCAAGAAAAATATAAACCAAAGTCTATGGGGTGGACATCTTCGATCTAGTGTGCACAAGAACAATTCCAAAATAGGCTTGGAGGAAGGTGTTGAAATTATCAAGTCAGCATTCAGGGAACGAATAATATCTTATAGGATTTCCTCACATCAAAACTTCATAAATGTGAAAGAATATTTTCAACATTTGGAATACAAAATTGCACATCTAATAGATCAAGAACTGCAGAAACATAAATG
This sequence comes from Kuschelorhynchus macadamiae, assembly GCA_030620095.1. NCBI lineage: Eukaryota > Metazoa > Arthropoda > Insecta > Coleoptera > Curculionidae > Kuschelorhynchus > Kuschelorhynchus macadamiae. The sequence continues at coordinate 45,373 of JAUTXW010001135.1, read as the reverse complement.
TATCAAGCTAAATATGGAACTGTTCGGTTTCTATTTTAACCCCAGCAGCGACAGCTATGATGTCAAATCTTTTAATGCGCCATTCCAAGTCATTTGCCAGGGATATCAGAAAAAAGAACTGTTAGAGCAAATCTGCACCATTATTGACCAGAAAGCTGACGAATTTGCAGAAAGAGATTCAGGTAAAGAATTTATTTTCGATTTTACAACAGCAACAAAAAAAGTAATTTTTTAATTTTTACGTTGCAGGATGGGCTTTGATGAATTTACTTCATTTGGAAATTAATGTTAACAAGCACAATCCGCTGAGAGCCTCATCTTTTATCGAACTTCCTCAAGAGATCAAGAGACGTCAAGCTGTGATCAACATTAGGAATGATGACAACTTTTGCTTCGCCTGGGCAGTTGTGTCTGCTCTTCACCAACCATGCGGATTAGATTTTGAAACTTCATCCTACCCACACTACTCTTCTGTTTTGGATATGTCAGGTATAGAATTTCCAATGTTGCTAAAGAACATTAAGATTTTTGAAGAAAAAAATAACATTTCTATTAATGTATATGGATTAGAAATTATAAATCCTAAAAAGGGGTATGAAGTAATTGGTCCACTTTATTATTCATCGAATAAAAAAAATCAACATGTCAATTTATTGTTAATAAGTGATGATGATGAAAAAACTTTTCATTATTGCTATATTAAAGATTTATCAAAACTAGTTTCTGCACAAATTTCTAAACATCACGGAAAAAAATATATTTGCGATGGTTGTTTACAATATTTCCCTACAGAAGAAAATTTATTACAACACAATAGCTATGATTGTGATCATTTACGAATTAACCTACCTTCTAAAGAATTAATAAAAGATAAGTTTGGAAACTATTCATATGATAATATTTTGAAATTTGTAAATTATCATAAACAAATGAAAGTTCCTTTCGTGGTGTATGCAGATTTTGAATGCATTTTAAAGCCTTTAAATAATGACAATGTTGATAAAAATCCTAATACTTCATACACCTTAAAACAATATGAACATATTCCACATTCATTTGCCTATTACATTAAATGTTCCTTCGACGATAATTATTCTAAATTTGAAAAATATAGAGGTCAAAATTGTGATACATTATTTATAAATTCTTTAGAAAGAGATGTGTATAACATATACAATAAATATTTAAAGGCTCCTAAAAAAATGATCCCTTTGAACGAACTGGACAAAATTTATCATAACTATGAAAAAGTTTGTCATATTTGTAATAAACCTCTTTTAAATGACAGGGTTGCAGATCATTGTCATATAACCGGTCTTTATAGAGGTCCAGCTCATTCACTCTGCAACATAAATTACAGAATACCTAACTTTATTCCAGTTATATTGCATAATTTGCGTAATTATGATTCTCATCTATTTCTTAAAAAATTATGCTTAAACAAAGAACAACTAACAGTTATCGCACAAAACAAGGAAAAATATATTTCATTTGAAAAGCTTATTCATGTGGATAACTATTTTGATAAAAAGACACAAAAGGCTAAGAAAAAAAATATATCATTAAGGTTTATTGATTCATTTCAATTTCTATCCCATTCTTTATCAAAACTCTCTGAAAGCTTAAAAGATGAACAATGTAAGGAAATAAAAAAAATTTTCAATGATGAAGAAAGATTTAAACTTATTCGGCAAAAAGGTGTATTTCCTTACAGTTATATTGATGATTATTTAAAATTAGAAGAAACAACTTTACCTCAGAAAGACCAATTTTATAATACTTTAACGGATGAGCACATCAGTGATGCAGAATACCAAAGAGCTGTAAAGGTTTGGCAATTGTTTAAATGTGAATCTCTTGGTCAATACTCCGACGTTTACTTACTCTCTGATACTTTACTTTTGGCAGATATTTTTGAAAATTTTAGAAGCACTTGTTTATCCACATATAAGCTCGATCCAGCTCATTTTTACACTTTTCCAGGTTTATCCTGGGAGGCGTGTTTGCGTTATACTGGAATAGAGTTAGAATTGTTAACTGATCCAGATATGATACACTTTTTCAAAAAAAGCGTTCGCGGTGGTGTGAGCTCTTGCATTTGTAGAAAATCTGAAGCTAATAACCCATTTCTTTTAAATTTTGATCCTTTAAAGCCAACTAAATACATAATTTATTATGATGCAACAAATTTGTATGGTTATGCAATGTCACAGCACATTCCAACGGGAGATTTTGTTTGGTTAACAGATAAAGAAATCAATGATTTAAATATTATGAATATTTCTAAAAAATCTAATAAGGGATATGTTTTAGAAGTTGATTTAGAATATCCTACAAGTCTACATTCCTATCATAACGATTTTCCGTTTTGTCCAGAAAACTTTAAACCGCCAAATTCTAAATGCATAAAATTAATACCCAATTTAAATGATAAATCAAAATATGTTATTCACTATCAATTATTAAAACAATGTTTGGAACATGGACTCAAGTTAACTAAAGTTCATAGAGTTTTACAGTTTTCTCAATCTGATTGGTTGAAAAAATATATAGACTTGAATTCAAGATTAAGAAATGATTCAAAGAATGAATTTGATCGTAATACTTACAAGTTGGCAAATAATAGTATTTATGGCAAGACTATGGAAAATGTTGATAGGAGAATTGACGTAAGACTTGTTACAGAGTGGGAAAAAAATAGAAGAAAAGATGGTGCTGAGAATTTAATTGCAAAACCATATTTCAAGGACTTAACAATATTTTCTGAAAACTTGGTAGCTATTCAAATGCAAAAGATTCAAGTTACTTACAATAAACCAATATATGTAGGCTTCTCAATATTAGATATATCTAAAACTGTCATGTATGATTTCTTTTATAATTTTTTAAAACCTCTTTATCAGGAAAATATTTCACTTTTATACACCGATACCGATTCGTTCATTTTAGAAGTCACAACTCCAAATATTTATTCTGACATGATAAAAAATATTCACAAATTTGACACATCTAATTATGAATTTAATAATATTCATGAAATGCCTATTACAAAGTCAGTTATAGGAAAATTCAAAGATGAATATGCTGGTGAACCCATTACTGCTTTCTTTGGTACTGGAGCAAAAGCATATTGTATTAAAACGGAAAACAGTTTAACAAAAAAAGCAAAAGGTGTTAAAAAAAGTGCAATTAAAAAGCAGTTGGATTTTATTCATTATAAAGATGTTGTTGAAAATCATTCTAAAACCTTTTGTTCAATGTATGTTTTTCGATCTAGACAACATACAATTTTTACAGAGTTAATTAATAAATTGGCTTTGAGTTCCGAAGATGATAAGCGGTATAAAATTCCCTATAGTTTTAATACATTAGCTTGGGGACACCAAGATATTGCTTTGTATCAATGGAATGCAGAACATGAAGATTTAGATATATTTATGTAGATATTATAAGGTATTTAAATTTGTTGTTTTTGAAACCAAAGTTAGTCTTCATAAGTCTTTCACAAAATGTGCATAGAAACTTTTGACAAAGAAATTGATAACAGTTATTTTAAAACATATGAAAAACGACTTTCCACTTTTAAAAAATGGAAAGGAAAATTGAGACCAGAAGTGTTAGCTGGAGCTGGCTTTTACTATACTTCAATCAATGATATTTGTAAATGTTTTTATTGTGGTATTGAAATTTTTGATTGGTTAAGTTATGATGATCCTATTGTGGAGCATAAGAAATTTGCTAGGAATTGTGATTTAAATAACTGTTTATGGAAAAATAGGAATCGAATAATTGTAACCATTCAAAATAAGTCTTCAAGCTACACATTTTATATAGTATTATTAATATCCTTATTTATGAACTTTTACATATATTTAAATTAAGTATTTTATTGTTATTTTTTTACAACTGCTTTTGCTTTCGTGGTGAAAGTATCTGCTTAATGTTAATAAATTTGGAATATAATTATTAATTTGTTTTAATGACTATCAGTAGATCTCAATTTATTCTTCTTTATTTTATTTTCCAAAATGTTTTTTATGTTCATCATCCCCCTGGCGTAACACAGTGTGAAATATGTTTTTCTAATAAAACAGACGTCACTCTAAGTAAATATTGTAAATTTATGAAAATTGGATTAATTAACAATAGTACAATTAGTTGGATGGAACGAATAAATGGAAATGAAAATGCAAGTAAATTTTTTAAAATTTTGTATCATTATCCAAATCGATCTATTTTTGATACAAATTGGATAGAAAGGTTAGAGTTTAAAAATAATCAGTTACAAATTTTAACCCCCAACTGTACCAATTATTATGACGGATTCAAAAATTATTACTTTTCCATCATTAGTGTTACATTAAACTTTGCATTATTTTTATACATTACCATTTTAATTATTTATCTTTATTACAAATTTCAAACTGGAAATCTATTTTTTCATTAATCCATTTTAATCAAAACTTTAAAGAAAGTGGGGATGAGAATATTTAAGTACAAGAATAACACAATATGTTTCAGTCTCGTTTAGTCATTATGAACAACGCCGTGGTTCATAAACCTTTGGAAACGCTTCTTAATTCAAAAATTTATTTTTTAAATAATTCTTTGTCAAAATTTGTTCTTGTTGGCATTAGTTTAAATGATTTTTCTCCAAAAATTGTAATTGGTGGAAAAACTGGATTTTCAATCGCACTAACCGAAGAAAATTGGAAAGACATTTGTGTTCATCAAGGAATTATTGTAAACAATTTCTACTTTCCTCAAGTTGATCAAACCAGTGTGAATATAAACAACATTCATCTGCAGGTTCAGAAAATAAATGATACCCCTGTTCTACAAATTACAAAAGGCCCACACTTCATATACTTAGGACAAGAGTCTTTGGACAATTTGTGGCGATTAAAGGAAATTATTGATTATAGATTATCTATACTTAAAAGGCAAGAATTCAATACATATTTCAAAATATTTCAAAATAATATTTCATCTGATTGTGGCGACTTGTGTACGCATGTTTATAATATAATAAGTCCAACAGAAAATCCTAACAGTGAAAATGTTTCAACTATGATGGAATTACTTGCTTTATATCCTGAACAAATGGAAAACAAATTGAAGCAAAATGGAACAAAACGAAAATATTACGAAGAAAACAATGAAAATGGATCAAAAAGAAAATATTACGAAGAAAACAATATCTTTTCTGGAAGAGAACAATAAGGTGCATGTGTTAGTGAAGTGGAGCTTTGCTTACAGACAAGCCCGTAGGAGTAACTTTCAGATGTGGTACTTAGATAGACTCCGTTTTGAAAAAAGAATAAATGATTGTAAACTTATTCTAGATTCGATATTATCTGAGGAACATAGAAATAAAATATATTTGACACGTTTTAATAAAAATTGTATTTGATGTTTTACTTAATAAAATTTTAGTTTAGTAAATGTGAATTTTATTTGAAATTAATTAGCACATTAAGACTTTGTAATTTGTATCAGCTAAAGCATAAAGTGAGGAACAGAAATAAAACAAATTTAACTAAAATTTAATTTCAATTTAATTAAACAATATTTTTTTTATCAATCCATGTATTATATTTTTTATCAAGTCCTAACCATTTCACATAAACTTTGTTTCCTTTCCTTCTCAAAATCTTCTCAATAAGATACACATCGGTATGCTTTACTTTTAGTAATTCTTGCTCATAAAAACCACCCAGAATGTCCTGATTATCTTCGTCTTGAATTAAATATGTCCAAGGGTTTGTCATCTTAACTTCTTTAATGTGGAATATCTCATTTGACCAATTTGGTGTGTAACCTTTTGAAAATGCCTCTCGATGCTTGCTTATTCGTACGTGATCACCCACTTTAAACTTTGGAGATTTTATATCTAACGTTTTAGCATGAGTAAATGCAGATTTCAAGATTCTATTTTCATTTGTTTTATTTACTTGTTTTGGCTTCATTCCTATTGAAGAATGTTTTGTATTGTTATAATCTTTTACAATATCCGCTAATATATTAAACCATTTGTAATTTCCTTGAATGCTAAATATTTTCCACATATTATTCTTTAAAGTCCTGTTCACTCTTTCTACTATACTCGCTTTCAAATTGGAAAACGTGCTATAATGGTTAATTCGAAATTGTTGCATCAAATTTTGAAAATTTACATTGAAAAACTCTCTTCCTCTATCCGTTTGCAAGTTTTTTGGTGGAGTTTTTGCACTGATTAATATTTTTTTCATTGCCGCTGTTACGTCTTTTCCAGATTTAGATTTTAACGGTTCGGCCCAAACATACTTAGAAAATACATTTATGGTAATCAAGATATATTTAAATCCCTTATTAAATTTGGCATAGGGTAACATTTCAACCAAATCAGCTTGAAAAAGATCATTTAACCCTTTCACTACCACCCTTCTGCGTTTGTAGTTTTTTCTAGCAGGTTTATGTAATTCATTAACGACTTGCTGTTTAACGGTTGTCATGACAACAAACTTGTTTATTCAATTTTAAGGAAGTTCACTTTCTATGTTTTGTAATAATTCGAAATATAACTTTTATATGTTTTTTCCCATTCATTCAATTTATCAATTTGTATTGTATAACTTTTTTCATTTAAAATTTTACTAATTTTAGTAATCTCCTTTTCTAACGCATTAAAGGATTTTTTTATCTCTCCAGTTAAGAAAGTAGTTGATCTACTATCACTATTTTTTAATTCCTCCTCTGTTTTATTTAATTCTTGTTCTAATTTCTTAATTACACTGGACATTATATTTTCAAAGGAAATATATTGTTGATTTTCTTCCAAAGTGAGTTGGTCAATTGTTCTACTGTTAAGAATGCTATTTTGATTTCTTTTTTTTTTCATCATCTAACCTTTTTATAAAAGTTCTTAATTGTTTAATTTTTTCCTTGTGTTTTTCAATTATTACTTCTCTTATATTTGTTTCCATTATTTTATTAATTTTGTTGATATCATCACTTAATTTTTTGTCTTCCTTTTTAACATGTTCATTTAAAAATTGCAAATCTTTACTTATTTGATTTAGCGTTAGCAACTGTTTATTAACGTTTTCAATTGAGGTATAGCATCCTTTAATCTGGTTCTCATACTTTAAAAAATTTTCATCAAAAACCTTAAGCTTTTTAGCAAAGATTTCATTATTTGTTTCATTTTCACCTAATCTCCTTTTTAAATTATTAATGTCACTTATTCTCTCTTGATTTTGTTTTGAAATATGGCGTCCAAATTTATCAACTGTCATGTTGAGCTTTCATTAAACAATAAATATGATTATATTTGATAGCTGTTATTTATAGTATTACTTTATCTTCTCTTAATTCTTCAATAATAGAGATAATCTCGTTACTATGAGCATTATTTCCCGCATCACTTGATGAAATTAATAAACGTAGCCTATCAACAATTTCGTTAACATTATTCCAGTATACATAGTCTGTATTTGATCTGTTTGTTTTCAAAATTAATCCCTTTCCTGTAGATTTGGCTCTAGTTGTTCTAAACGGAGGTTTTGGTTTGTTAAATGCTGTAACTAATCTTGGCAAGGTTTTTGTCTTTGTAATCCCCTTTCTTTGTAAATATGGTCCTATTATTGTAACATATTTGTGTGATGTATTTCCTTGAACTTGTTCATTTGAATCAAAATTCCTACGATATACATTTGTTTTAGCTAGAATGTTCATGTAATTATCTAAATCTTCCTTCTTATAACCTTTCGGTTCTTTTTTGAAAAGCAATTCGTATAAACCTGGCGTGCCTGTGTACGTTATTCCTCCCACTTTAATGTCTTTTCCAATAATTTCTACCGGTATCTGTGTTAAACCAAAAGAAAACTTATCCGTTTCGAGGTCATGAACTATTCCATAATAATGGTCAAATTTATGTTGTGTATCTTTCACACCCTCATCAATATATGATCTGGGTAATTCATGAAAATCTGCTAAGTAATCTTTATATGATGGTGTACCAACATAGGTTTGAATTGTTTTTCTAGTTTGTTCCAATATGTCTGACAAGTTTAAATTTGTTGTTGTGTCACTAGAAGGATCTGAAGTTTCTGCTATAACAGTTGATGACAATGGTTGTACTACAGGAGAGGAAGAAGTGATACTACTGTCATTTAAAAATGTTGGTAGTTCTGTAGGGAGTGACGGAGTTTTTCCTGTTTTCTGAATATTTTTCGTCGGAGTTGATGTTTTATAAAGCTTTGTAGGTGTTTTGAAATCTTCATACTTTGAAACTCTTTCTTCTTTTAAATCGAATGGTTCGGATTTACCAATACTTGAAATTAGCTGTTTAAGTGGTTGTGTTATTGGTCTATAAGTTTGTTCTAATTCGGACTGAGCAGAAGAAGTAGCTAATTTCAAGCTTTGATATTTCTGCTTCACGGCTTGTCTGGATCTTATTAATTCTCGAGCTAAACGTTTATCCATGCTGTACAAGTTTTAAATGAAATAAAACTGCAAATTTTTTACTTTTATAAATATATAAAGGAATCGAATTTACTCCTATATCTGCCGTGATTTACTTCACAATCTTTGTCAATTACAAGAAAGCCATATGGATCCATCCAACAGTTAGCACAAATATTTTTAAACTGATCAAATGTCATATCTAATATACAGTGGTCATTATATATATGTTTTAAACTCAAACAGTCCTGTTTAAATAAAATTAATAAGTTTGCATTTTCTCGAATTAGACGTTTAAGGATTGAGGAATATCCTTGAAAAATAAAAAAACAATCGGTGTTTCTATGCCTTCCATGCGTGAAATAGTCCCTAATAATAGATTGATTATGACAAGGAATATCATCAAAAATGATAACGGAATTTGGCTTTATCTCATGAGGTGAAATAATGTTCTCATCGCTATCATATTCAAAGTATCCAATTTCTTTCATAGGTTTTAACAACTTTCTTAAATATTCATATTTTGGTTGATCTAATGACTTTGAATAAACATAGACATTTTCAAACCTAATTCCATTTGGATGCTCGAGCAGTGTAAGCATAACGTTGGTTTTACCGCTACCACTGCAACCAACTATAAGCCCTCTTTTTGAACCACCGCAAAATAAGTCACCATGCTTTCTCAACTGTTTACTTAAAATTTTTTCATCATGATTATTTACTGGTAATGAGAATTTTTGTTTTTCAATCCTCATTCTTAATCACACTAGTAAATATTTTTAGCTGTAAAAGTATTTATACCAGAAAAATGTCAATGTGCTTTTAGTATAAAAAGAACTTCAATGACTGTGGGTCGCCATAAGTTGAAAAAAACTATTAAAACACGTAATAGAAAAGGCTCTGGTTTAGTAAATAAATTAATTAGCAAACTACCTTTCGAAGTTCATATACCAGGATATAATTATTGTGGTCCCGGCACCAACTTGGAAAAAAGATTAACTAGAGGTGACGTTGGTATAAATCCATTGGATTCCGCTTGCAAAGAACATGATATATCTTACTCTCAGACTGAAGATTTATCAAAAAGACACATATCTGACCAAATATTAGAAAAAAAAGCCTGGGATAGGGTAAAAGCTAAAGATTCTTCTATTGGTGAAAAAATTGCAGCTTTAAGTGTTGCAGGAATAATGAAGGGTAAAAGAAAGTTCGGTTTGGGATTAAAAAATACAAAAGGGGGTAAACTTAAATTGAGAAAAAAACGTATCATTCGAACGCCCAAAAAAATTGGAGGATTTCTACCTCTTTTGTTTCCCATTCTTGGCGCCCTGGGTGCACTAGGTGGAGGCGCGGCAGGAATTGCTAAGGCAGTAAATGATGCTAAAGCAGCTAAACAGCAACTAGAAGAAATACATAGACATAATATTGCAATGGAAAATGCTTCTAAAGAAGGGAAAGGATTATATATTAGACCATATAAAGGAAAGGGACTATTTATTAGACCTTATAAAGGAGGATCCGTCAAAATGAAAGCAATCAGACAAAAAAAAAACTCAAAATAAGTTTTCCAAAAAGAGCACTTACGAACAATGATATTATTAAATATGTAAAGCTGTTAAAAATAACTGGCTTTAGAGGTGTTTTTATGCTCGATGAACTTCCAAAAAAAATTAATCTGAAAGAATGTGGTATTGTAAATTTGGATAAAAAACAAAATAAAGGATCTCATTGGACTGCTTATATTAAAAATAACAAAAATGTAATATATTTTGATAGTTATGGAAATTTAAAACCACCTTTTGAACTTCTCAAATATTTTAATTCGAATGGCAAAGTGGATGTATTTTATACTTATGAAAATAAACAAAAATTTAATTCATATAACTGTGGTCAACTATCCCTAAAATTTTTGCAAAAAAATATATAAACTCATTATTTATTGTAATATCTCATTCATAAATAAACTGCAATGTCTACCACAATTGCCATATCAGGAAACAGTTCTGTTTTGTCTGCTGATTTTAATCCGCCCATATATTTAGAGGATGAAAAACAATATTACCTGGGTTTAGCTGATTTTGAAACGTTTATGACTATCCCCAATATAAAAGAAGGATATAATAAATTTTATATAGATAAAAAAGTAATTGTTATTCCCGACGGAACTTATGACATTACAGATATAGAAACATACATAAGAGAAAGTATAGAAGATTTATTTCCGAATGAAAAAATTTTTTTTCTTTTAAAAGCAAATGTTAATACTCTAAAAACTTTTTTAATGTGTAGTAGAATAATTGATTTTACCAAGGAAGATTCGATAGGAAAAATGTTGGGTTTTAATAGCAGGATACTAGAAGCTATGAAAGAGGAAGAATCAGATAATGTTGCAAAAATAACTAAGGTGAATGCTATTTGTATTGACTGTAATATTTGTGTCGGTTCTTACAATAATGGTAAACCTGTTCATATTATTCACCAGTTTTATCCAACTGTAGCTCCAGGGTATAAAATAGTTGAATCTCCTTTGCCCATTTTGTATTTTCCAGTTAGCGTCAAAGCAATTAACAATATAACAGTTAAAATAGTTGATCAAGACGGAGAACTTATCAGTTTTAGAGGAGAAACTATAACAGTAAGGTTACATTTACAAACAAGTGAAATATAAAATGGTAGTTAGATATAATAGAGCCCTTGGGATGAGACTTGCCCCTACTACTATCAACAAAGTAAAAACTTATAAAAAGAAAAAGCCTAAACACCAGTTCAGTATCAAATCCAACCCCAACACGTTAAGACGAGATAATCGTAAATTTCTCACATCCTTGGGTTTCACTGTTTTAAAATAATGAACATATTAAACGTAAACGAAAAGCTTTATGTAGACAATTCCATCGTCAGTTCTGAGCTTCACACATATCAACCATATATTTCTTCAAAATTCGATTACAATGATGAAATAAGGATCCCAATTCAAGAACTCGATGCTTACACTCTACCATCAGATAGTTTACTTTATATCGAAGGAAAATTAACTAATACAGAAGGTAAATATAAGAAAGAATTGCTATTTATTAACAATGGTATAGCCTTTTTGTTCAGAGAAATCCGCTATGAACTAAACGGAATTACTATAGATTCAATAAGAAATGTTGGATTAGCATCAACCTTAAAAAGCTACCTTTCTCACAATACCAACGAAAGTTTAAAACTGGAAAATGCAGGTTGGTTTCCACATCGGAAAGAAGGTGATACAATTTTAGTTGATAATGATGGAAAATTCTCCGTATCCATACCACTAAAAATGCTTTTAGGATTTTTTGAAGATTACAGAAAAATTATTATGAATATGAAACAGGAATTGGTTCTTATTAGATCAACTGATGATTTAGATGGTGTTATTTTCAAAGAAGATCCGGCACACCTTGTTACTGCTCCTGACACTCCATTGGTTACTTTCGATAAAATTTATTGGAAAGTTCCTCACATTCTAGTTGATATGCCACAACAACTTGCTCTATCAAAAATATTAGAATCAAATAAAGATATATTGATAGGATTCAGGAGTTGGGAACTTGTTGAATATTCTTCTCTAACCGAAACAACCCGTCACACATGGCCGGTAAAAACAACTAGTAAACTAGAAGCTCCTCGTCATGTTGTGATTGGCTTTCAAGAAAACAGAAAAGGGAAAATTGTTAAAGATATGAGTAAATTTGACAATATTACCTTGTCAAATATTAGAGTATATTTAAATTCTGAAAGATATCCTTATCACGATTTGTACTTAAATTTCGAAGAAAACAAATTTTCTGCTTTATACGAAATGTTTGCCAACTTTAGACAGTCTTATTATGGTGTTCCAAATGAACCCATTTTTAATCCTGAACAATTCAAAAACATTAGTCCTATTACACATATTGATTGCTCCCATCAAAAAGAAACAATTCAAACGGGATCCGTAGTAATGAGAATTGAATTTGAGACACACAATGCAATTAAAAAAGATACTTCTGCTTATTGTCTTATTTTACATGACAAATTATTTAGCTACAACCCTCTTACTAAAATTGTGAAACAATTATAAACTTTATCCCCACTATTTTCATATTTCGATTTAATTTAAAGAAATTTTCAAAAGCTTTTAGTTTTAATCATGACATCAAAACTACAACTACAAATTGAAAAATTTATTTTTAAAATTAATCAACTGAAAGAAGAAATTGCAAATTATTCAAGTAAAAAAAGTCTCATTAAAAAATTTGCTGCTTTGAAAATATGAGATTGGTTATAGATATTCAAGGATTCAAAGATGAAAAAAATAAATTTATACCGAAAGAGCTTGCAGCTTTTGATGGTTATGAAATGACTCATTACATTTTTAAAAAGCCTTTTCCAATGGAGTTTCTTTCACCTGATTGTCACAAGCAGGCGGTATGGTTAACGAAAAATTATCATTGTATACATTGGAATAATGGATTTACTCCATTACATCATTTCCCAAAAATAATTGAAACACTTACGAAGAAAGCAGATTTTGTTTTTGTAAAAGGAAGCGAAAAAAAGGATTTTATACAGAAATATTCTAAAAAGCATGTGATTGAAATAGATGAACAACCAGCTCTAAAGCTAATGGAACCAAAATGCTTCTATCATTCAAAATCACCTTGTATGTGTGCTTTGACAAATGTGTTATTTTTATATGACAATTGTTTTATGAATGAATAAAAATATAAAAAAAAAACTTAATTACCTTTTTATTTTGCATTAACCAACCATGATTGAATACAATTAATATGATACCTTAAATCTAATTTTCTAAATTCATTTAAAAGTTCATACTCATTTTTATATTTTAAATAATCATTACAAAATTTAGCGGCTAATTTACATTGTTTCATTCGATCTATATTATTAACATATGCTGACAAATCTTGTGCTTCTGCGTCTTCTTCGCCTACAATTGATAAATATTGGAAGTATGCTGCAGATATAATAAACTCTTCATACATTTCAGTAACCATTTGCTCCATTGTAAATATTATTAAATTTATTCTTCCTTTTCAATTTCTTGAAGAATAGTATCCTCGTCAATAAATTGCTTCAAGTCTTTTAAATAGTAACCAAAGCCAATATCTTTTAGATCTTGAATAAGTTGAAAAAAATTTAATGTTTCAATGTATTTGTTGCAACAGAGGGCAGCCTTTACGAATTCCTCAGATTGATTACAATAAAAGTCTATCCACTCCGGACCACTTGCCATACAATATGAGAAATAGGTTTTTGAAAGATTACTAAATTTCTCCTCTAATAATTTAACTGCAATCAGCAACTCAGCCATTTCATTTATTTAACATAATATTTTAAATATGTAGGGGGACGTCTCTTGCGAATAGGATTAACTTTCTTTGATAATACCTGTTTTTTATCTTCGTATAATTGAAACCTCTTTTGGGTTGCAATAATAGCAGGTATAAATTGGCAATCTTCTCCTATAAATTCTATTAGGTGGCTTAATTCTCCTACAAAGTATGATTTCCCAAATGTATTGAAAAACGTAGTAAGGCTTATAATTCCTTCTAAATAATCATCACAACAGTCAATTGCTTCCAAATAATCTCGTTTCAGTGGATAAAACAGCTTGGTGTATTCATCTTTCGAAATCACTTCAAAGAAATTGAGATATTTAACTTTTAACTGTCTGATAGTTGTAGTTAATTTTTCGCGATTACACATAATTCACTTATTACTTGACACATTTTTTCTTTTTGTTTTATACAAAATTGGTGGAAAAATTCAAAAATAACTTTTTACGCAACTCGAGCACAGCTTAGTAAATGTGTCTCGGCATACTAAAATGATCATGATGCACCTATTTATAAGACTTAAGAATGCAAAATCAAATGTGGGAGAACAAAGAGAAAAAATTAAAAAATATGATGCGAATGAGAATAAAAGGGGAGGAAGTTAAGAATGAGGGACATGAGAGAGAGGAAGAGGAGGAGGAGGAGGCGCTCCCCTATTATAACTACTAACATTAGACATAAAATAAACATTAAACACCACTCTTTTGTTCAGTTTCGAATTGAGTGGTTCTCTGTGTATCGATAAGCAAGTGTATGTGAAGACGAGAATTTCGAGTCAAACGCGCCGAAGTTGCAAAATTTCTCCTGACAAATTTTGTTATATTTGTGGAGAATTTCTGGGGAAATCACAAGCCAGGCCATTTTCCGAAAATGTAAAAAAAGCCTACTTTAAATATTTTGGTGTGTTAATTGGCGATCAAGATAAGCTGTGAGCTCCCCATGTGTACTGTTGTAGTTGTAGTGTATTATTGGTGCAGTGGATGAGGGGAAAGAGAAAAAGTATGTCTTTTGTAGTTCCCATGGTATGGCGAAAACCCACCAATCATTCTGACGATTGTTATGTTTGTCTGACAAAGACTGAAGGTTATTCCAAAAAGAGAAAGCACAATATAGAATATTCAAATTTGCAATCTGCCATACGACCTGTTCCTCATAATGCAAATTTATCAGTGCCGATTGCCCCTTTAAATTGGCAAGCTATTAATTTGGGAGATAATGGAGATAACGCATCATCAGGTAGCTCCGAAGAGCAGTGCACCGATCCCATTTTTACCACAGGTCCCAGTTCCGGCGCGCCACATTTCATTGTTCAAAGTGATTTAGTACGTGATTTGGGGTTATCCAAGCAAGAGTCAGAACTTCTGGGTTCCCGTGTTAAGGAATGGAACTTATTGGCCAAACAAACATAAATTACGAATTTCAGAAAAAGAAATGCTATGTTTTCTGAATTCTACAGTATGGAAAATTCGTTGTGCGCGTGTACTGATGTAGACAGTTTAATGCAGGAACTTGATATTGAACATTCTCACCGAGAGTGTTATAGACTCATCTAAATATAGCTTAAAAGCTGTGTTATTGCATAATGGAAATTTAAAACCCTCTATACCAGTTGCCCATTAAGTTGCAATGAAAAAAAAATTGAAAATATGCACACCATTTTGGATAAATAAACTACAATAGGTATAAATGGCAGATATGTGGGGACTTAAAAGTTATAGCGATTTTAGTGAGACTTTTATTTACAAAATATTGCTGCAAAAAATTATGAACAATTAGTTAATAAACTCTTAGATGCCTATAAAGCGCTTGGTGCCAGAATGTCATTAAAAATTCACTTCCTTCATTCCCATCTGTCATTTTTTCCTAAAAATTTGGGAGCTGTTAGTGACGAGCAGAGTGAAAGCTTTCACCA
Source organism: Kuschelorhynchus macadamiae (assembly GCA_030620095.1). NCBI lineage: Eukaryota > Metazoa > Arthropoda > Insecta > Coleoptera > Curculionidae > Kuschelorhynchus > Kuschelorhynchus macadamiae. Next base: position 29,650 of record JAUTXW010001135.1, on the reverse strand, counting down.
AGATATCAGAACAATGGAAATTCGGTACCAAGGACGATGGGTTCCAGCCATGATGGGTGACTACTGTTGGTTTTTGAAGAGAGAAGATAGGACACCTTATAAACGAAAAAAATAAAGTTTAATTAGTGTTTTAAGTTAATATTTTTCTCGTTTGCTTTTCTCTTAGATGTGTGGTATGTTTAATAGACGAAAACTGTAAACATAGCAGGGTTAAGAATTTTCTGAAATCATTTTTTCTATAGATATTAAGTATCGTAACATTCGATATGGTTCTACAACTCTAACAAGAAAACCCTACGTGCTACAACTTTCTATTTGTCATTTTCGTATTTGGATAGGTCCAGTCTATTAGATTATGCTATTCTGATTTGTATTACAACAAAAAAATTTTTTTGTCGGCCAGTGTTATTAAAGATATTTTTCATTTTATTATCTAAGGCTATTAACAACATTATTATTTAAGATTTTTGTTTAAAGTCTTAAAATTATATATTTAAGAATCAAATGACCCTTATTTCAGAACATATAATCTCGCAACACTCAAATGAATCTACCTGCCGCTACAGTTGTTTTTTCCTACTATATACATAAAAAAACTTCCCTTGAAAAAAAAATTATTTAAATCTAATTAAGTTAATGTAATTTCGGAGACGGAGATATGCTACAGTGGTATTCATGTGTATGTTTAAAAATGTATACAACAGATGAATGTACTTATTTACTGTTCCTTAAAAATTTCATCCAAAGTGGCCAAATCATCACAGAGCAATCAATATACAGACATAAAAAAACATAGGTTCGAAATTGATAGAGTCCTTTTTGAAAGAAATGTTATCAGAAGATAAAACATTTGTGTCAGTATCAATGCGTATAAGAAAGAGGAAAAATAAGTTCAGCAAACTAATTTCAATCATTTTTTTATTGAGACCGATAAAACAATAATAATGATTTAGATATATAAGTTTTAGAATAATTGGAAAACAAAACTGTAAATTTAATTTCTAAATTGAAAACAAAGATCTAATACATTTAGTGTTCAAAATAACAAACCCTGAAGCGCTAATAGAATATAAGTGTAGTGTTACTGCCTTGTCAAAAAATCATACATTTTAAATGGTCATAATACCGTAGTTCTTAGGTGTTGATCCCCGGATGTATAGAACTTTTTTGCTTTTAACTACCTGTACTTTTACCTGTTAAAATATTTGCAGTAATTTCCCTTTGACCCTGTATATCGAAAATTATATTAAATATAGAAACATGTCAGAATTGACTAGAATGGTACAATGGAATAATACTGTTTACTCATAATTTATAAATTTTGCATTACATCTGCGTTAGAACTGAATTGTGTGTTTTACTTTACTTAAAAAAAACCTTATAAAAATATTGCATAATGCTCTCTTCGCTTAGTATATAATATTTAAAAACTTTTGAAACTTAAAATGAAGGTGATCAACATACACTGTTCTACTTTGATAATTTGAGCTTACTTTGGTTCTGATTTCAAGGTTGTGTATATGCAAGATTGATGCTCCGTTCCGTCTAGTGAGCGCCAACAATTATTAGCGATAAAGTCAATAGCACTCAATACATTTCGCAACATCCTTTTTTGGTTGGGTAAAGACCATTGTAAAATGATACATTCCAAACAAATGTTACACGTTTTTTAAGCAAGTTATAAGTTTAATTTGAAATAGCATTTTTTTCTGTTTTGTGTGCCGGCTCAAAAAATATCGTTTTCATCAACATAATATATAAGACTTTCGTTACTTTACAGCAAGAGTCTTCAACCTTTTTTAGTGCAAGGGCCAGGTTAAATCAATCAATCCGATTTTTGACATTGTATAGTTTTGGCAAGTGCGTCGATATTTGGTTTTATTTTTGTAGTTGCAACCCGCAAACTTCCTTCCAGATGTGCGTCTGTAACTCTCGACCTTGTTTTAAACTTCATATTCTTCATACGATAAAACAGCTGCTCGCACACATATGTGCTAAAATCAAGAAGACCCATGTCGAACTTGTCTTTTAGTTCCGAATTACACTGCAAATCGATAAGCTCCATCTGACAGTTTTCTGGCATGTCTTCAACGGATATACTGAATGGTCGGGCAAAGAGATTGATGTAATTTTCTTTATCTCTGAAGTCAGAAAACCTTGCGTGGAATTCTTCTTTGAGTAAATTTGGTACTGCGACATACTTATCCACATCTGTACATTCGCAACTCTTCAGTTTAGGAAAGTGCGTAAACTCTTTTTTCAACCACTGATTTTTCCATAAATCCACTTTAAACTCAAATGCCTTCACCATGTCAAGTAGGTTGTTGATGAGATTTTCTTTTCCTTGTAGTTTGGTGTTCAAGTCATTGAGGTGCAGCGTGATGTCCCTGAGAAATCCAAAGTCGCGCAGCCAGTCGGGGTCACTAAATTGAGGAATTGGTTTCCCTTTAGCATTTTTCCTCTGCTTAACCAACGAGCATCAGAAAAATATGTCAGATCACCATACTCGGCATTAATTTCGTGTAAAAAATTTTCACAGTTCACAGTTTTTACGACCACTTTCATCACCTCATCAATATTTTTGGGTTTTTCACAAAGATTTTGTTGATGAACGATATAACAGTAATGCATCAAAGGAAGATCCAATCGATGGTGCACCCTCTGTTACAACTGCAGAAAGGTTTGTCAATTCTAAATTATATCGTCTCAGTACTGTCATCAAACACTTATAAATATCACATCTTTTCGTAGTTCCTTTAATCGAAAAAAGGGCAGCCATCTCTTCAGTGATTTCAAAATTATTATCAATACCCTGAATAAACATAGCTAATTGAGCGGTACTGGTTAAATCTGTGCTTTCGTCGAGTGCAACTGAATAGTATAAGAACTTCGATTCACGTTCTTTTAGTAAGTTTTCAATGTCTGCAGCTCTTCGATTCTTCTGGCGACGGTAACACCGGACAAACTAATTTAAAAAAAAAGTTGTTTTTGAGACGGACACAATACTTCAGCGGCGGCCTCCATACGTTCCTTGATAAATTCACTATCAGTAAAAGGTTTTCATTTCAAAGCTATTTTTTCGGATATAATGTAGCTAACCTTTACGTTCTGTTTTTGAAAACTATCTTGCTGTCGTTGAAGCTGACTTTTTAGAGCTCTCACTTTATCTTGCCGTAATGGTCCTCTGAATGTCTCAAACTTTGTGGCATGCTTTGTATCGTAATGTCTTTTTAAGTTGTATTCTTTCAAGGCTGAAAGGGATTCTTGACACACCAAACAGACGGATTTTTGATTAACACTAACGAACAAGTACAACTCAGTCCATTTTTCTTGAAATATGCGCTTTTCTTCACTAGTTTTTCGTTTTTTACCCGAAGTAGAAGCCATTTTTAATGTCAAGGTAGAAGAAACTCAGATAAAAATATCCACGACAAAACTAAACTTGCGTGACTGCACGCCACAATACAGTATCCGTCTTACAGGCGTCAAAACACACTATACTTAACTTACTATAATCACTTATCGTACAGGTAGTAAGTTAACTGCTAGTTGGCACTCTTTCGCTTGTATCACTTCGTTCGCTCTTGGAATTAGAACTGGCCACTGCCATGTGATGCCAGCTTTATATAAGCCGAGCGCGTCAACTTTAAAGCTCTCGAAATTTCGATCAGCTACGAGACTGGACTAGTAATAATAAACTAATAAGATAATTTCTAGAATCATTAGAAATATTCAATAGACATGCAACGGCATCTAGTGGTCTTGTGGGTAGTCGTGATCGCGAGTTCACAGAGCGCGACGCGTTTCTATATTTTCTTTAGTCTCTGGGAGCCGCAAGAAATTAGAAGACGGTCCTTGCTTTACACCATCAACCTTGAATTCCAGTATTTATTTACTTTTTTTTCACCCAGTGCAGAATTAAAAGAAGACTCTTTTCGGTTAAAAAAGCTCCATGTCATACTGACTACAATGATGCTGATGAAAATAAAGTCTGAGATTAAAAAGCTGACTTTTCATTAACTATTTTAGACTTACTGTTCGGGAAACACGCTTCCAGAACAATCTCAAAATACAATTGTTTGTTCAACTTTGTACATAAACATAATTAAAAAACCCCTCTCTAAGATCAAAATAAGGAACACATTCCAAAAAAAAAAATTTTTTTTATAAAATACTATTAATGACCTACTTTATAAATAAAAAACAAGATCTACATGGCAACTCTGCTTTCCGTTGACATCTACGTGATCTAGCCAAGTAATATCCGGCAAATACACCTTAAATAATCAACAATTTTTATTTAACAGCAAAAACAAAGTAGAGGCAAGAAACATGGCTCTTTTCGCTCGTCTTTACTCAACATAGTTGTGCACAGTTGGGTTGACAAAACCTTATAACCTTTTATCTCTTAATATTCTGAATTAGAATACATACCCAGATTACAACTCACAGTTTTGTAAATTATCTTTTTTTTCAAGATAATTTGACCTACAGGACGTCCCAAAATTTCGTTCCAGTATTGCGAGGGGCTATTTTACATATAGAAATAATAAAAAAAAATCCTATGAATATAGGCGGCCAGGAAACATTTCAAAAATAGATAATTATTTGTCAAAAACAGAAAACAATAGTACTACATAAGCATATAATTTATAAACTAAACAATTATACTGCACTAATTCCAATAAGATTAAATTAAATTAAAAATCTTATTCTAAAAAACCACTTTGAATAGTCGTGAAGATACAAAATGTAACTTTGATGTTTTAGTGTTAAAAAATATTTCTCTTCCTTTCGTTTGCCTCCAAAAATAACAAGAAATTAAAAACTTGCAATCGGTCCTGCTGCTGAAAGTAGTTCTGGTAGACGCTCTAGAAACTCATGAGGTCTGCTAGAAGCACTACGATGTTCCTATCGAGAACGTAGTTTAGTGATGGCAACTTCTTACCGAAATTCAAAGAAACTTAACACTACCTATGAGACTGCAGGTAAAAAAGTGGGACACCTTTTACTTAAATCGACGTCATACTCTCTGGAGGATGGAAATCAAAAATAAATCTCTCTACTTTGAGATTTAAAAAATTGACCTGCAAAAACCAGGGCTCCTCTGAGCTCTATGCTTACACAGCTCTACTGTACTTTCAACACTTCTGCCGACTCCACAAACTTCTGTCGACTAACTTGTGAAATCTAATTTTTAGAAGGCCTTGAAATTCATATGCCAAGCGATTGGTCAAAATGATTTTAATACCAGAAACATCAGAATCATAAAATAACCACGAGAAGCAAGGAAGTACGAAGGAGTAAGAGAGAATAAGAGAACAACGACTTTATTGGCAACAAGATAAACAAACATCTCGAGTAGACAATTATAAAGGTCGAAATCGCTATTTTCATATGTCCATTAATTTATGAACCTGGAGTAAGTGAATCTTGTTAATTTCTTTGGAATGTGAGCGTTATTTTTCTCTCAGGCAGGGATTTAAAAGAACAGTTGTTTTAAACTAGATTTTATGTACTAGGTTGCATACATTTTTAATGGGGAAGGCGAATATGCCTGTTTTCGCTGACGAATTAGAAATCAGTAGGAAAACAACATATAAAAATTTTATATTCTATTCGCTTTAGAGGATAATGGTAAATCCTATATCATCATACTTACGTTTGTTTTCCGAACTTTGTGGTATCAATTACAGCTGCGTCTTGCAACTTTTCGTTATCCCTGGAACAGACGTGGCTATGCTTTTTTCCTTTGGCTTCAGCCGCCCTCCAGTCTCCTAGTAACCTCGCAGCTTTTTCTACTGCTGCTTCACATTGTTTTCTCGATCTGCAATAATAATTTAGATTTAAAAACAAATGTAATTAGACTAAGTTTATGGTACCTAAAAATAATAAAAAATTATTCTATTACTATTTTTGCATTCGACCAGGACCGGTTTTAAAAGCTACCACGTGTAGAATTTTAAAAAATTGTTAAAAGGTAACTCGTATTTTCAAGGACATTTATATATCTCATATACAGATGTCCGCGTATAGAAATTAAAAAAGACAAAACATCTATAAAATATTTTTTCGAAAAAAGTCACTTTTAAAAAGCCCAGATCATTAAAAAAAATACGAAATACGTTGTAAATTCCAATTTTGTGACACGAAGTGGTTAGAAAATTCAAAAGGTAATATACTGTCGAGAGTTAACTAGCCTTATTTTTAAATTTTAAGCAAAATGATACATAAAAAAATACTTCACTTCTAACTAAGTATCCGTTGAATAATCAGAAAAATTAAAACATTCCGCAATTCTCATCATTTTGTATTGGCAATAGGAAAAATGCGCGGATATGGGGGCACCGTGTTTCAATATGAACTGACTTCATTTCTTTTGTAATTTCTGTGCAATTAATAAATAAAGAAATAATTTTTTATACATTATTTTGCCTTAAAATCAAAAATAAGGCTTGTTTACTTTCACAATAATTCACATTGTTGTCTTTTTAGGCACTTTATATGATAAAATCCAAAAATTGCAAGGATGATCAGATTTTTTTAACTTCTGTTAAGAATGACTCTTTGAAAAATTATATTTTTAGTTATTTCGTTCTCTTGTGACTCCTATCAGTGGATATACTTTATCTGTATTATGGTCTAAGGCGTAAACATGTATGATATTAGAAAATAATAATAAATTAAAATATTTGTTTTGTAATTAGATTTAGAAAAGAAATAAAAAAAGATGTTAAAAGGTTCAAACATTGATTAAATGTATTTCTAGATTTTTCTTTTGCAAACCAATTTTACGAGACTTCTATTAAAATAGAATAAAATTATCGACACCTTATTGGTAATAGTGGCTCCTCTAATTATTTTTTATCCTCTTTAAGACAAAAAATTAACGCTCACCACAAGCACTGTAGATAAGTGGCCTAGCCAGAAAAACATTTCTGGGGCATTTGTCTTAATTATATTGTTCATTGAATCTAAATTATACCACAAATATTCAGGTCAGTATTTAGAGTGTGGGGAGGTAAAAACAAGTGACTCAAAAACAAGGAAAAACAATTTATTGGCACGTCGCCCCCCTTCCCACTCCCTTAGAAACAGCCCTAGAGATATTAATAAACCGGTAAAATTCAAATGAATAGCGTGTTAAACAGTTTTACACTCTGCTGTTGGAATTGAATCATAGAGCAGATTTTAATGAACGTAACAAAAAACTTGGCATACATCATATTTATACTATAAAGTATACTCATACTCAATTTATTCATAAAATACATACATCGAATACTTTTACATGTCATGTCAAAATTAATACAAATTTTAAATCCATCTGGGAGTAGGCAGCTGCTTCCCTGTTCCCTGTGACTATGCCGCGTTGGAAATAGACTTCACAGAAAAAAGTAAGGTGAAAAATTATGAAAAGTGGATTTCACCTCCTCCACAGGTTGATTTTTTCTTGTATTGCGTTTTGCGTTTTTTTTCCATATTGTTACCCATTGCCCAATATTCAAAAATGACGTGAATTGCGATCACAAGCACTGGAGATAAGTGGCCTAGCCAGAAAAACATTTCTGGGGCATTTGTCTTAATCATATTGTTCATTGAATATAAATTATACCACAAATATTCAGGTCAGTATTTAGAGTGTGGAGAGATAAAAACTAGGAAAAACAATTTATTGGCACGTCGCCCCTATTCCCTCTCCCTTAGAAACAGCCCTAGAGATATTAATAAACCGGTAAAATTCAAATGAATAGCGTGTTAAACAGTTTTACTCTGCTGTTGGAATTGAATCATAGAGCAGCTTTTAATGGACGTAACAAAAAAAACTTAGCATACATCATATTTATACTATAAAGTATACACATACTCAATTTATTCACAAAATACATACATCGAATACTTCTGCATGTCATGTCATAACTAATGCAAATTTTAAATCCATCTGGGAGTAGGCAGCTGCTTTCCTGTTCACTCTGACTATAAAGTGTTGGAAATAGACTTCACAGAAAAAAGTAAGGTGAAAAATTATGAAAAGTGGATTTCACCTCCTGCACAGGTTAATCTTTTTCTTGTATTGCGTTTTACGTTTTTTTCCATATTGTTACCCATTGCCCAATATTCAAAAATTGCGATGCCGGGACCTAAGCGGCTGCTTACACCGCCTGACGGCTAAAGCATACGACTACATACAGTTCAAGCTGTATCATCCTTTGCTTCCAAAGCTTAGATTTAAGGGCTACAAATACTATTAGCTAATAATAGCTAAGTATTTAAATGTTACAAATGCTATTAGCTATATGATATTTATCTATCTAAACCTATTATTGCTTTGTCATAGAATATGCAGTGTGTCCAAGATTTGACTTACGTGTATTGCGATATCGAAAAGTATTATAGTTAGAAAGATTGTTAATTAAGAAAGTTTTAAAGAATTCTATTCACACATTCTTAAAACTTTATGGTAACTTTCGCTGACGTATCTAATAAGGATATCTTGTACCCTCTGTTCCAATTCTTCGCGATTTTCTGGTGGCAAAAATGTATACATTTCATTTTGTGCGTATCGCCATAAATAAAAATTGGCAGGTGTAAGGTCCGGTGACATCGCCGGCCAAGCATTATTGGAAATAATTTTATTGCCAAAAATGTCTCAAAGAACATCTGTAAACTCTCTAATATTGTAAGATGGACAGCCATCTTGCTACAATCAAGTGTTGCAGCATTGCAGCAGATGCAGATATCTATTTAGATTTTCTTCGAAAATGAAAGACCCCATGAAATGGTTGTCTAAAATTTAAAAAAAATCCATGTGCAACTAGTAATCTAAGGGTTTATTCCAAATTACCTATATTAGGCTTAGGTTTCGAAAAAGAATAAGTCAGCAAATTGTTAACTAAAAATCTAAAATGCAATTCGCTGGGCTGATGACGCTCCGAAAACTGTTATTTGTACTCACGTACTTCAAATTATGCATTCCTGTGAGCTTTAAAATAAACTTCTATAATATCTAATTTTTCGTCGTCGGGATAAGTACCGGCCATACTACTAAAAAAACTTTAGAAACTAACTTGCAAACACAATTAAACTAAAGAATTTGAAGGTAACTCACGGAAGGCAGATCTAGAATGATGTCGAGGGGGGAGGGCAAAAAATTTACTATATGTGTGTTTAATAAGTAACACAGATAAAGGGTCAACCTATACATCCCGCTCAAAGGGGGGGGGTGCGAATTACGATTTTCAATTGATGCAGTGCTTGTTTTATATATAACATTGTAACCACTGAGTATTCTCAGAGGGGAGCGATACCCCTTTCGCTCCCCTCTAAATCCGCCACTGGCCTTCTTTTGTTTGTTTCATTAAGGTGACCAAACCCTACTATAAAAAAACAGTAATTTTGTTTTTTTGAGCATAAGGTAAATAATATTCTCCACTTATTATACGTTACTTAAAAGCTCTTGACGAGCTCTTTAAAAAAAAATAAAAATCATAATTATCTCCAAAATCTCCGAAGGTAATTTGAATATTTAATCAATCAGAGTCAAATTTGTAATGAAATTCTCTACAACTTTCCCTAATTTACCATCTTTCTAGATATAATAGTCTTCTAGATCCCAATACATGTAAGTAAAATCTTTGACACATTGCATATCTAGTCTGCGATATAAAAGTTCTTTGTTTAAAACACCGTAAAAAGTGATTTTTTTACGAATTATTATTAGGCTGGAATATTGCTCAGTTAACTGTTAGCAAAGATGGCAATATAGCTCCGGAAAATAATAATATTTTCATATTACAATGAATAAGTTTTATTGCAAATCTGATATAATATATGAATCATACATATAGCTCTCTGAATAATATCCCAAATTAAAACGCCAACATTACTGATTCACTTTTTTTTATTGTCACATTTATATTTTTTACGATTTATAGCAATTTATTTACATTGTTACTGAAGTAGTAGCTTGTAGAATTTGATCTCCTAACTATTCACCTCGCTGCAGTATTAAATTAGCTAGCATTAAATTATTGCTAGCTTCGGAAGGCCTTCCCAGTGACAAGGACTCCCTGCGCAAGCTGTATTATCGCTTCCACGATGCCTATGGGATTGGTTCATCTGAAGTGGACTCAGACCTTGCAGCGTATAAATCTTTCTACTCCTCGGAAAAAATTTTACGGCTCCAAAAAATTCGTGAAAGTACTGGTAAATATTATTCTAGTGGTTCACCATCAAAAAGTAAAAATTTTTAGTCAATATGACGCGAAAAGAGGATCTAGCACCCTCTAAAAAATTGACCAATAGTAATTTTAATCTTTTTTTTCTTAATATTCAGTCCTTAAGACATAAAACAGACGAATTATATCTTTTGTTAGAAGAGCTAAATTTTCCAGAAGTCATTGCCATCACTGAGCACTGGCTAAATATCAATCAACCTGTTTTTATTAAAAACTATACCACAATTGCCAGATTTAATAGAACTAATTTAACTCATGGAGGCACCATGATAATGTCTTCAAACAACGATTTTTCCGAAATATCAAAGTATAATCATTTATTATCTGAAAAAGTATTTGAAGTTTCTATCGTTTATCACAATACTTATGACCTTTATATTATTTGTATTTATAGAACACCTGATGCTGATGTGCAATTATTCTGCCATAACCTTCTAAGTTTGCTCGAGTCCCTTCCTGTAAAAAGCAAATTAATCTTATGTGGCGATTTCAATATTGACTTTTCCAGTGTGTGTGCTGCTCAGGAATGTCTTCAGTCCATCTTTGAGTCATTAGGAATTGCCATGCACGTCAACTCACCAACCAGAATTACTAAGACAAGTGCCAGTACTTTAGATTACGTTGTGTCTTCTTTCGATCCTAGCTCCGTCGAATGTAATGTCTTAAGTCCAGGTTTCTCCGATCATGAAGCAATTTTCACAAAATTTTCAATTACATCCAAAGCCAAAAATTCCTCTAGACAAGTAGGTCGTATTTTTTCGGTTAGAAATTTCATCAATTTCAAACACCTATGTCAAATAACTGACTGGGACTCTCACACTTATGATGTCGACACTGAATTTTTTCGTTTTATAAAAACTCTAACTAATATAGCTTCTGAATCTTTTCCTCTTAGGCCTATCAAAAATAAAAGAAGTAAACCCTGGTCCACTAAAGGTTTACGTATATCTTCTAAGAACATGCGGTCACTATCTCATTTAAAGAAATTTTCGGACAGTGTCTTTTTTCATAATTATGTAAAATCATACAGAAAAATTTATCATAAGACTATTAAAGCCGCCAAAGATATTTATTACAATAATAGACTTTCTAACGCCAAAAATGTAGCTAAAGAAACCTGGTCTATCGTAAATGATTTAAGAAACAAAACTCCTTTATCCAGCACTATCCTTACCTCTCCTGAGGACCTAAACAATTATTTTGTAAATGTAGCCAAAGATTTGACTAAATCCGTATCTCAATCTAATGACCCAATTTCATATCTCTCTAATCATAGGGTAAACCTGCACAGTTTCTTCTTTTCACCAGTAGTTTTATCAGAACTTCGTAGTACAATTAATGATATCAAAAATAAATCTTCCTCGGGAACTGATGGGCTTACTTTAAAAATGTATTCAAGTCTGCCGGAATGCACACTGGAGCATCTGACTACTTTGATAAATATGTCTTTCCAAAATGGTACTTTTCCAAGCTGCCTTAAAACTGCAATAATCATACCTCTTCACAAAGGAGGTGTTTCAGAAGAAGCTTCGAACTATCGCCCAATTGCACTTCTCCCTACGCTATCTAAGATCATCGAAAGACTGGTTAAAAAAAGGCTTTTATCATTTCTGTCTAGATATGAAATACTTACAAAACATCAATTTGGATTTTTAAGTAACAAATGCACAAGCGATGCCATGTTTTCCCTTCTTAATAGAGTTTACTCCAGCCTAAACAACCATCACGCTACGGCAACAATTTTCTGTGATTTTTCCAAAGCTTTCGATTGTGTGAATCATAATATATTAACTAACAAGCTGCAGTACTATGGATTTAGAGGGGCTCCTCTCAATTGGTTTAAGTCATATCTTAGCAACAGAAATCAAGTTGTGAAAGATGACAACAAGATGTCTTCTTTTAGGCCAATGGAATATGGAGTGCCTCAAGGCTCGGTACTAGGCCCTATCTTGTTTCTTCTGTTCATAAACGACATGGCTAATTTAAACATTAGTGGAAAAATATGTCTCTTTGCGGACGATACCAGCTTTACGTGGAGCCACCCAGATGTCACGGACCTACATAGGATTGTATCTAATGACCTAATCACCATTAAATCCTGGTGCGATTCTAATCTCCTATGTTTGAACATCTCTAAAACGAAAGTTTTAGAGATGTTTTTTTTCTTTAAAAGATATAAAAGTTAAAGTAAAAGTTTTTTTTCTTTAAAAGATATAAAATACTAACCCTTCCTTGCTTATTCATTTTGGAATCGGTTTGCTTAATTCGTAAGCACGCACCTGCTCTATTAGAGAGACCTTCTCACAACTACCCTCTCAGAAATACTGAGCACGATCTCTATCTTCCAACCCCGCACTCAGAGTTAATTAAAAGATCAGTAATCTACAATGCAAAAAAAATGCATAATCACCTGCCATTTAACATCAAATCCATAATATCTCTGACTTCATTTCGCAAGGCTTTGAAATCATTCTTACTGGAAAGTGCCTTCTACACCGTGAACGAGTTTTACAACACATAATTTTATCCTTATGAACCCCTAGTGTGATAGTTGCCATTACCAACCATTTTTACCGAATTTTGTATATGTATTTTTTTAATTGTTTCGTACTTTTTTATTTTTTACTTTGCTTTTTTATTTTTTTTACATTATATTTATGAAAATGTTTATAACATAGTACGACTGACAAAGTACATTTCTAATGTACTTCTTTTAGGATTCTATAATATTAATATTCTAAATTCTTGATTTAAATATTATTTTTCTATAATATTTATGATGTGTTTTTGTTTGCTAATTTTGATGTTTGTAAACTATTTTTTTACAACAGCTTTGTCCACAAAATTGTAAAATTTTTTGTGACAATAAAGCATTTATTTATTTATTTATTTATCCTCAAATTAAGTTTAGCGGATATAGGATGTAGGAAGTGACACGAAATGAAAACATTCTAGTACCCCAGGCATTTTGAAAGAAAAAATGTATTCTTTATGAACTTCGAAATACTGAAATATTTTCGAGAAAAAAATACCCTTTTTGAAACACTCTGTTAATCTACTACATCAAATTGATGCAGTTGAGGTACTTCAGAGATCTTTCAAAAAAGTGCCATCGAATATAGTCATAAAAAATTTAATAAGCGAGTTATGTGACAAAAAAGATGACTATAATTCTGAATTTTGGTAAATATTCTTTTTGATCATATTCCATTGATCCTCTATGAAAGATCCTATACATTTTATCTAACAAAAAAAAAGTTCATTTCTAAAGCATGTCAGATGTATCCATTTGATGTAGTATGATTGTTGTACTTCATTAATAATGTTCCAACTGAAAGATTAACTGAATTTATTATTTTGTGTGTAGGTATTTGCCAAATAAACAACCAAATATGCGAAAAACTGTCCTAAATTTTCAAGAAATTGGGTACCTTTTTACCTGCATTTTGCAATGTAAAAATTTGTGATATTATGAAGTTTCTTCTTAACGAATGGGGTAAAAATAAATACCACAATCGTTTAATCAATTCTCACAAGATAATTTAATGCAATTTTCCCAGTAAGTCACAGAATGGGTTGATGAAAACTAATAATTGATAGTAACCAAGGTCGTCCCGCATTACACCATAAGGATCTACTAGGATAGTTAGTTTTAATTAAAAACTTATGTGGACTCGTTTTACGAAATGATAAAATCCTATTTACGAAAAATTTACCTGTGTTGACTTTCAGTCAGGTTCCTCAATGGTTTTGCGGTTTCTTCCAAAAGTGAAGTTCCAGATATTCGATGAGCTTCTGCCTTAGCTTCTAACTCCTGAGCTACCGCTTTCCAAGCGTCATTAAGGCCTCCGACACCGTCTCTACAGGCTCTTGATAGTTTGGCACTCAGTTTGGACAAGCTTTTGGCATACTGTGTTTCAGCTTCGGCTCTACAATATTATTATGTTTTAGTATATTTACAATAAACGAGGAATGAAAATTGTCGTCGTTCCGCAAGATAACTAGAGACCCAGGATACTGAAACTAACTTTATTGTTAATAGGCTAAGGTTTTGTCCTTTTATTATTATCATTCGCTATGTTTGGTGTCTAAAAATATTGTTCGTTATGAAAAGATGCATTTGTTTTTTAGATCGTACTATTTGAACAAAAAATGAAAGAATAATAAATAACATACAGTAAAAAAATGTTACAAGATATGAACATTGTTTAAAAAATGAAGAGAGCTTCATGGGTATATGATTTGTCTCTCGAACTATTTTACTATTATCTTGCTAGATGCTAATAGCGGTGCTAATCCAGATATTGATATACTGTCTAATGGATTTTCTGATCGATTTAATTAATCACTGCACTTATTTTCGATAACCAAATATTAGGTTGAAAAATGGAAAGAATATATTCAGGTGGCTATTTTTAAATCAATAAAATGCTTCTTCAGATTATATATATATATATATATATATATATATATATATATATATATATATAATGTGTTTTCATTCCGGGTGTACATCCGTTCACTACTGTCGTTCTGAAAAGAACAGTTTTGCTAACGTTTCGCCATCACATTTGGCATTTTCGAAGCTTTCTTTCTCGCGTCCGAATAGAGACTGAAGTGTTGGTGACTGCAACGCTTCCTTTTATACCCCACTCGGGGCCGAAGGTTATATCTGCGCAGGCGTTGGTCGTTATTTATGTTTTCCGGATGGTGCTGTTGTTGTTGCGCTAATTGCGCTTGAGTTTTTGCGATTTTAGATTTGTCGATTATTGTCTTCCATACTGTTGGTAGTTTTAATGATTCGTCCCTTTTATTCAAATCACCTTGTTTTTCAATTTCTATGGCTTCTCGGATTATTCTGGTCTTATAATGTTCTATATTGGCAATCTCCCTACACCCATCGAAATTTATTTTATGGCCGGTTTCCTGATGATGTAGGAATAGAGCTGAGGTTGTTTGTTTATTTCTGATGCTGAGTTTATGCTCTTCCACTCTTGCTGATATTCGCCTGTTAGTTTGCCCTACGTACAACTTTTCACAGTCCTGGCACGTAATACTGTACACTCCGTGGTTTTCCAGTTTGATTTTACCTTTTGGGTTTCCGAGTAGTTTACCTATAGTTGTTTGTGGCTTGTGTATTGTTTGTATGTTGTGTTTCCTCAGAATTCTTCCGATTCTGTCTGTTGTGCCTTTTACATATGGTAAGACTACTCGTTGCTTTCCCGGTTCATATTTTTTGTTGTTCGTTGTTCGGGAAACCTGTGCATTAATAGCTTTCTCTATGGTGCGATTTGTGTAGCCATTTTTCTTTAAAGCACTAGATATTACCTTAAGTTCGTTTTGTCTCGTCTGTGTTTCAGTTAGTCGCATGGATCTAGATGTTAGAGTATTTGCCACAGCTTGAATTTGTGCTGGGTGATGATGTGATTTTGCATTTAAATATCTGTCTGTATGTGTTGGTTTTCTATATACGGTATATTCGAAATGTCCGTTATGTAGTTTTGTGACCAAAACATCTAAAAATGGTAGTTTGTTGTTTTCCTCTAACTCTAGAGTAAATTGTATTCTGGGGTGGATTGAATTTACGTGAGTCAGAAATTTTTCGAGCTCTGCATGACCATGTTGCCATATAATGAATATGTCATCCACATAACGAATCCATAATTTGGGTTTTAAACTTGCTTTCTCAAGAGCTTCTTTCTCGAATTATATCATAAATAAATTCGCGACTACTGGTGATAGCGAGGACCCCATTGGAGCACCATCCATTTGTTTATACATTTGCCCGTTGAACATTTGCCCGTTGAACAAAAAATATGAACCGGGAAAGCAACGAGTAGTCTTACCATATGTAAAAGGCACAACAGACAGAATCGGAAGAATTCTGAGGAAACACAACATACAAACAATACACAAGCCACAAACAACTATAGGTAAACTACTCGGAAACCCAAAAGATAAAATCAAACTGGAAAACCACAGTGTACAGTATTCCATGCCAGGACTGTGAAAAGTTGTACGTAGGGCAAACTAACAGGCGAATATCAGCAAGAGTGGAAGAGCATAAACTCAGCATCAGAAATAAACAAACAACCTCAGCTCTATTCCTACATCATCAGGAAACCGGCCATAAAATAAATTTCGATGGGTGTAGGGAGATTGCCAATATAGAACATTATAAGACCAGAATAATCCGAGAAGAAAGAATAGAAATTGAAAAATAAGGTGATTTGAATAAAAGGGACAAATCATTAAAACTACCAACAGTATGGAAGACAAATAATCGACAAATCTAAAATCGCAAAAATTCAAGCGCAATTAGCGCAACAACAACAGCACCATCCGGAAAACATAAATAACGACCAACGCCTGCGCAGATATAACCTTCGGCCCCGAGTGGGGGTATAAAAGGAAGCGTCGCAGTCACCAACACTTCAGTCTCTATTCGGACGCGAGAAAGAAAGCTTCGAAAATGCCAAATGTGATTTTGGCGAAACGTCAGCAAAACTGTTCTTTTCAGAACGACAGTAGTGAACGGATGTACACCCGGAATGAAAACACATTGTATTTTTCCATCCGTGAAGGAGTAAAAATCAACATTGACAACACCTTGATCGCCATTGAATTACACTGTTGATTCCAGGCTTTCGTTAAGAGCAATAATGTTAATATATTTTTATTCCACCAACGTCGTACTAAGGACACCATGATCTCTGTCTGGAACATGTCCTGCAACTCCTCAGGCACAATGATCCGTGATGAAATCACAATCATCCTTTGATCAAATTGGATCGTTGTACCTGCGGAGTTGCAGGGCATGTTCCACAGAGGGATCATGGGGTCCTTGTTGTGACGTTGGTGTACCTGGAATGAAAATATATTAACATTATTGCTCTCAACGGAAGCGCGGAAACAAGAGTGTAATTCAAAGCGGGTCGTGGTATTAGCCATCGGAGTAGTTGTTTCTGTCATTCCATTTGGTGCCTTTGTCCTACATGGAGCCGCTAGTTCAAAGCGGCCTGATGTGCTCTAAAACGGGCGAAAACGCGATCATGATACCTGCGGAGCTGCAGGACATGTACCAAGCACGTTGGGGATAATGGATCATGGTATTCTTGTTGTGACGTTGATGTACGTGGAATGAAAATATATTAACAAAACTGATAAAGTTACATGGACGGAGGTAAGGAAAAATCTGATGACATAATTTGCTTCCTGTCCTACATTTTTAATCAATAATTAATTTCGTAAAAAAGGGAAAGCAACAGGAAACTTATTTTTAAAAAACAATATAGAGGGAAGAGAATATTACATAGTTTACTTGAAATGTTATTATTCACCTAAAGCCTTCATAAGTATAGAGATTTTAAATCAGAATGAGAAAAGTATCTTGAAATATTTTTTAAGAAAAAAGGAACATATACACATTTACTTTTTCAGGTGCAAAATTGTATATGTGGTACTACTAGTTTTACTTTTCACAACTTAAAAGCTAATTCAAAAAATAATCTATGGAATAATTAAATCACATTATTCCTACTGTAGAAAGTCATCACTTTCCATCCGCGTAAACGTCGCTTTCTATCCGGATAAATGCCAGTCAGAAATACGTTTATTTCAAACTTTTAAAATGTCAACATTACATACGTGGTTGTAAATAAAAATACTAATTACCTTTCTTGTAAAATTGTAGCTAATTCTTTGCAAAAATCACCGCCTTGTTTCACATATCGTCTGAGGTCTTCAAATCCGTTTTGACCCTGAAACAACAAGAATGCCTTAATTAGAAAAGATAAAAAAAAACATATAAATGTATACAACTTTGTGATGTAATATGACAAACAAATGTATATAGCTTTGTAACGTAATTGAGACATTTAATAACATATTGGTATGTTACGTTTAAAATATACATAACCCGTGAATATGTAAAGGTTAGAAAAATTTATTTCGAATAAAACTAAAATGTTATGTAAAGGTACTAAATAAATTAAACAGAAAATAAAAAATAACATTTATCGAACTAGACCTGTCCTACAAAGAAAAAAAAGGGAAGTTTCCAGTATTAGTTAGTCGTAGAAACTTAATTGATAATTTGTTACTTGGTGGATCTTAGATGTTTCGGTTTCAGTACTACTTTAGTTTTCTGTAAAAGGGAAAGTTTTGACTGAAGTTGGTTCTCTAAAATAGTATAACAAATGGTCGTTGTGTATACGTAATTGATGTTACGTTGCTGGGTTTCTAAAATATTTGATTCAACATTTTTTTTTTCGGTACTAAGCTTATATTCTAACTTCATATATAAAATGACAAGCAGATATCTGACACTTTTTTTCTAACTTTACATAAAAATCTAGCTGGAGTTTCAAACATGACTGTCCAGCATTTGACTGGAGATTTAGTGCTTTCCTATTCATGTAGTGTAACCAACAAAAATAATAAAATATAAAAAACTGCCCTCTAGTTAATACATGTTTGGGCAGAGAACTTCGGCTTTGTTATCTGCTAAAAGGAAGAATAATTGGTACAACTGAAATAACGTAAAAATAAGGGAAAATAAATGAAATAATTTAAAATGTGAATATTATAATATATGTTTAAAGAATGCGAAAAATTAGTTTCAACAGAAATTTCAAAGAACCTTCAATATATTAAATTCGTAATATTTCCTATCTAACTAGCACATATGTTTATTTCATTTTGTTCCGTTATGGTAATTATATTATATATACAATAAAATCAATTTAAAATAAATAAGTATTCTCGGCTGAGCATAACAGCTTGAATTATGGTTAGTTAATCAATGGTAAATTTATATTTTAAGTTTTTAATAAATAACACACAATAAATAAACTTAAATTTAAACGATTAATTATTTTGTGTATCTTTTTCATTGCATATAAATATCATATAGCATTTTTATAGTACAAGTTCCGAGACAATATGATATTATTAACAGCATAATTTGTAATAAAATAATTTGTTCAATTCGGTGTGGTTTACATTTCGAAACTACCGAAGGGTCCAAATTAATCAAGTTGGTTCAGCTTTTTTTCAGCTCTTCAAAACAGACCCAATGTTTAATGATTAACCGCACCAGCGCCTTTAATGCTGAACTTTATGCAATTTTCCAATCATTAATATTCATACGGTCAATACAGTCCAGAGACTGGGTAATAGCCTCAGATTTTAAAACGTTTCTACAGTAAACATCTCTTGATTCTCAGAAGCAAAGATGTATTGGTTGACTTTGATATGGAAGGCAAAAATATTTTTTTTTATGGATCTCAACTCATATGAGCATTCATGACAACGAGATAGCTGATTCCTTGGCCAGATAGGTTCATCTAGGACAAACTTGTCCATATATTTTTACTTCTAGTGATTTAACCCCATATATTAAAAGGTTTATTTAGTTTTGAAAAACAATATAGGGGGTAAAGAATATTACAAAGTTTACTTGAAATGTTATTCACCTAAAGCCTTCTTGAATATAGCAATTCCAAAAACAATCAGAATGATAAAAGTCTCTTGAAACATTTTTTAAGAAAAAAGGAACATATTCCTGCGCATTTACTTTTTCAGGTGCAAAGTTGTATATATGGTACTCCAATTTTCATCTAGGACAAACTTGTCCATATATTTTTATTTCTAGTAATTTAACCCCATGTATTGAAAGGTTTATTTGCGATTTGGTACAAATGCATTGGGTCTTTCATGAAGATCAAAATAAATTATATGAAATTAAGTCGGAATTCTAATATCCCAAATAACAATATCAGAACAGAACAATCCATAGTTAACAGACTGATGATTGGTCACAGCAGACTAACACATGAATTGTTACTAAATAACAGAGATATTGGCACTTCTTCCTTTTGTAACACTTCCACAAGCATTAAACATTTATTTATCGAATGCAATCAAATCTCAGAAATAGACATAAAATTGACCTCGGGCATATGAGAAAGATTTTTTTCAAAGAAAATAAATAACGCATTTTGAATTAATATAATAATAATAGAAATCGATCGAGATTATTCATAAAGTATAATTCTCTAGTTATAAATTGACCACGTTCAAGACTGGGCGCCAAATGGCCTCAGATGCTGATGCGTCTTTATCAATACAAACTTCTCTCTCTCTCACATTTCGGAACTCTATAATCAACATACTTCTCATTCTTCGGGCTTTCCCATTTATCTGTACCCTAGCATGCCCTTATATTCTTAACACATACATTTAAAAACTGATCACAAGAACTCTGTCTTAAAAGTACTGTGGACTTAAAAGTAGCATATTATATAACAGTTTGATTAATTCAGGTAGACTATTATGTCTAAATTTTTGCGGAAATTTTAATTGTGGATTGCTCACCAAACCATGGCAATCTCATGTAAAAAAAGGTAATTTAGAACAACAGTTGATAATAGAAAATACTGCGAATTAGTGGCAACCATTTTATTCTTACTATAGACGTTGAGTAGAATGAAAGAAAATTTACTAGTGGTACCTGGGATAACATGGAAAATTGCCCTTGCCCATATTTCCACGCAAACTTGGATTACTAAATGATTAATTAATACAACCCGGCTTTGGAAAACCAAAGGCTTCAGTGTTTGCACGTGGTTTTTCCACACAAACTAGGATAACATGGCCTTTTTTCTAATTTAGAATAAGAGAACGAGCAACCCCAAGAAAATATTCAAGAAGTCATTCAAGGCTGTCCCTGGCGTTTTTTATTGCAACGGTAATTCCTAGACAGATCAATACATAAAAAAACCCTATTCTTTTTATGTACTTATAATGTAAAATATGTATTGTTTATGGTCTGATGAAGTCTGTTAGCTTGAAACATGTCACCTATTTTTAAATTAAAAACTTATTTTGGCCTGAGACCTTAAACTCCAAAGACTGATCTAACAAAATAAAAAATATACAGAAAGTCTAGGTCTCAGGCAAAAATAGGTTTTTAATTTAAGAATAGGTGACAGGCGAATTTCTGGTCCTAAGAAGCTTTTTTCAATGCAATTAACTATACTACAGTTCCGTAAGTGAGCGTTGGTAGGATCACCGGTGTATACAGCCAGGGAAGTATTTGATACTGTAAACTATAATTGTTCCCTATTACTCATCCAAACTGCCCCATTATTGCAGTGTTTTTATTAAATATATTTATCATTAGTATTTTTTTTTTCAATTTATTTTCTATTGTGACGCCTAAATACATAACCTCCTATTTTATTAACAGTGACTTCTGATACAATGTAATATATCAGGGGTTTTTTGAGGGCCTATAAATTTTGTTGAGGACTTGGGCCAAGATAGACTATCCGCTTTAGCAATGTTAAATATCGAGAAATCGTTTATAAAAGGAATGTGCGTGCAATTTTAACGAGCGTGTCATTCAGCATTTTTCCAATTCTAAAGAACGAAGAGTAGACCTGAACTTCAAGAGAATTTAAAGCTCAATTTAAAGATAAGATATTTATTTTTATTGTAAGTATGCCTATTTTTAAATTTGTTATTAACCTCCGAATATAATTCACCACAAGCCGCCACTGGTACTAAGCTTATATCCTAACTTCATATATAAAATGACAAGCAGATATCCGACACTTTTTTGTAACTTTACATAAAAATCTAGCTGGAATTTCAAACATGATTGTCCAGCATTTCACTGCAGATTTAGTGCTTTCCAAAAAATATAAAAAACTGCCCCTAAGTTAATACATGTTTGGGCAAGAAACTTCAGCTGTGTTACCTACTAAAAGGAAAAATAATTGGTACAAGTGAAATAACGCAAAAATAAGGGAAAATAATTAAAATAATTCAAAATGTGAATATTATAATATATGTTTAATTGGCAAAATTAGTTTCAACAGAAATTTCAAAGAATCTTCGGTATATTAAAATCATAGTATTGCATATCTAACTAGCACATATGTTTATTTCATTGTGTTCCGTTATGGAAAAGATGTAGAAAATAAATTGGCTGCGATAATAATTATACCCTTCACATCAAAATCGTAATTTGTCAAATAAACAGCGTCCAATTACCCTACCTAATTAGCTGAGCAATTGGATGTTCTCGACGTGATAGGAAAAGAAAACGCAGGCATCTAGGAAATGGAGCGTGATAGAAATCATTTTTATATACAATAAAATCCATTTAAAATAAATAAGTATTCTCGTCTGAGCATAGCAGCTTGAGTTATGGTTAGTTAGTTAATCAATGACAAATTCATATTTTAAGTTTTTAAAAAATAACACACATAATAAATAAAAAATAATTTACTCATTTCTTCGTGGTTTAGATTTCGATCCTACCGATGGCTCCAAGTTCCTTAACCAAGTTGGTTCAGCTTTTCTCAGCTCTTCAAAATAGAACTAATGTTTAATTATTAACCACACCATCGTCTTTACTGCTGAGTGTTGTGCAATTTTCCAGTCATTAATATACATACGATCAACACAATCCAGAGACTAGGTAATAACCTCAGATTCCTTAAATTCCCTTCGCGCTATTAAACGTTTCTGTAGCAGACATCTCTTGATTCTCAGAATCAGAGATTTACTGGTTGACTTTGATAGGGAAGGCAAAAATATATCCATTCTATATATATATGACAAAGAGATAACTGACTCCTTGGCCAGATAGGTTCATCTAGGATAAACTTATGAGAAAGATTTTTTTCAAAGAAAATAAAAAATCCATCTTGAATTTTATAAAAGAAATCGAGAATATTGATAAAATATAATTCCCTAGTTATAAATTAATCATGCTCACGACTGGGCGCTAAATGGCTTCAGATGCTGATGCGCCCACATCAATACAAAATTCCCTCTCTCTCTCACATTTTGAAACTCTATAATCAACTTCTCACCCTCCGGGCTTTCCCATCTATCTGCAATCTAACATACTCTTATATTCTGAACACATACATTTAAAAACTAATCATAGCAACTCTGTATATATCATTTGGACATAAAAGTAGCATATTACATAGTAAACAGTTTGATTATTTCAAGTGGACTCTTGTGTTTAAATGTTTGAGGAATTTTAAATTGTGGATTGCTCAACAAACCATGGTGACCTCATGTAAAGAATGTAATTTAGAATAACAGTTGATAATAGAAAACACTGCGAATCGGTCGCAACCATTTTATTCTTATTAGTTCGGACTAAAGTTTATTTCACTTAGTAAAAAGCAAACATCATCCAGTAAGCCAAGAATCAAAGAAAAAAAGGACATCACCCAATGGCATTAATTCCAAATAGTGTCTTTATTTTCAAAAAAGCAAATATTAACATCTATACAGACATTCATATTAGTAGATGTATCCAAAAGTGAACTTAATATTTAAAATGTCTTACCTGAATTGGTTAAATTGGTTTAAAAAAAGAAACTTAAGGAAGGATATTTTCTGAAGACTGTATAGAAATTTCAGTGCTTGAAAATAAATTCTTTTTTAGCTTTAAAAGCTTTTTTAGCGTAAAAAGAAGGCAGATTAAGGTGTTCCGTCAGCTTTGATTCAGTATCAATTCATTCATTTATACTTTTATAATACGATTAAGATAAAGAGATAGATCCTACGATTATATACATGCTTCACTTTAATAACTGTCAATAATTTCTATGTTTTCAACAAAATTGTTGTTTTAGTTTCTCGGTGTCCCTGTTCTGGTCATTATTGTCTATTATTATTCAGTGGCAAATTTACTATTTTATTATTTGATTGATACTGTTCGCAATCTACTATATTACAACTAAATTTTAACCTGCTTCTGCCATCAACAACTTTAAAAAGTTATTTATTCCTACATACGATGGATGTATGACTTTGTCTTAATTATTGCCTACACCAGATATCGCCTTAATCCACTTTTAGGATGCCATGGCCTTTTTCCTTACTTAGAATGAGAGTACGGCTGTTTCTTAGACAGATCAGTCCTTGCAGTCTAGCCAATTTCTGGGTCTTAGAGGCGAGCAACTTTACTACAGATCCCTAAGTGATCCTTCGTAGGATCATCGCTATATACAGGCAGTGAAATATTTGATACTCCAAACCTCATCGCCTCCTTACTACTCATCAAAACTGCCCCATTATTGCGGTATCTTTATTAAATATATTTATCATGAGCATTTTTTTCGTCAATGTATTGTCTATTGTAACCTCTAAATATTTAGCCTCACGTTTTATTAACACTGGCTTCTGATACAACGTAAGTGATCAAAAAATTCCGCCTTTTCCTGAAAAGTTTTAGCTCCAGTTTGTCCGAATTTGCTTTATCAAATGCTCATTAGACATCAAAGAATACCCTTGTTCGCTATCGATTTTTCTGTCTTGTACACTAAAAAAATGAAATGCTGTTTATGTCGACGTTGCCCTTCTGTGTGCATGCTAATTTGTATAAGTAGAGCTTCTTCTAGAATCTCCTCGGCATCATCTCTTCCACCTCGGGAGATAATGGTGTGACCTCTGAAACATCTCCAGGAAAATGGATATGTTGTAGGATCTTGAAGGAATGATGGTGCTATATATGAACCATCTCCAGAAAAAATTAATCTCTAAAAATGGTTTTCCCAACGTTCAGGTACACAATTCCTTAAATTATTTTTCATTTATACTATACTTATATACAATTTTACTCCGCAAAAAATCCAAAAAGTTTCTTTACAAAATTTTTAAATACGACAGACAAATACCAAATAAATTTTCAATTTAGTATTGAAAAACTTTTTGTAACATTTTAAGAACACTTGTTCATTAAAAAACTCGCCTCTACTTGAAACGTGTGCTAAAGCTATGTCTTTTGCAACTAATAAGTCTTTTAACAGACTATTTTAACTACAGTGAATAGAAGACATCATACAAAAACTAAGAGGAAACATAAATATTTTTCTAGGCTATGAACATTTCACATCCGTAAATCGTAAATCTTTATAATCCCTAATTTTGGGCCCATTTGATAAAGAAAAACCAAGGATCTATTATTTAAGCCTTTGCATAGTGTCTCCAATATCCAGTCTTCCAGTTTAAATTACGATAATGCATTGAAAGACGTAATGATATAAACGTTCTTTATTTTAAAGCGCAGATTTTATGTTAGTTAATTTGATTTACCAACTTTCAAAACATCTGCTTTCATGTTTCCTATTTTTATCGATTCTAGAGAGAGAGCTTATGAATATGGTCCAGTTTTATTTTTAGACAATTCGTGAGGCACAGGTTGTAATATTTACAGTGAAAAAATAGCTTATATTATATCCAATTTAAACCAACCACAGAAATTGTTAGTTGTTGTTGTTACATTTTCGTTTTTTTCTCTAATTTACACAATTTCAGTTTAATTTGTTGTGGTAGTCGAAACTAAACTGATTTGTATACGCTGTGGTAAAACATAAATAACCAACTATCTAGTTGAAAGATATATTTATGTTTTGCAGGTTTTTGGAGGGAGCATTAAAAGATTGCTTACTGCTATATAAATATTTGCCAAAATATGTAAACAAACCGATGTTCTAACTAAATAGGTATATTTTTTATATCTGTATTATTTCCACAAATTATTTTTTTGCTGGAGTCTTACAGATGTATTACGTGAATAATAATATTCTATTTATAATAAAACAAGAATAGTCAAGTAGAGTTAGTTAGTATGAAAATTTTATGATGGGCATGATTTTTCTTAAGAATAGTTTTAATTAAACCTATTTACATAAATGTCCGTCTTTTTTTGTTTTTTTAAGTGTGGAAATTATTTACCAGATTATCCTGGCCAATAAATTAGATTCCATCTCTTTTTAGTCCAGCTAAATGGGAAAATAACTCATACCAAATTTCATAATTTTGCACAAGTATCAAAACGTGTCCTTTATGTTTGCGGCGCAAAATCGAAGTGTCTAAAGTTGGTTAAGAATTGATATTTTGCCCACTCCAATACTCCCTGATACTGAATTTGGTGCTTTTGGATACTGACCAGCTAAAAATTTTGGAAAATATAAGAGAAACAGAATCTGTCAATAAAAATATTTGAAGACTACTGCTTTAATCTGTTTGATTAAACGCATAAATCAAAATTTTTAAAGGGAATATTTTCTGGACTACCTTAAGACAGATTTAGTAATCACAATACATAAAGGAGGTGATGAAGAATGTCCTTCAAACTTTCGCCCAATGTCACCATTACCTACACTCTCAAAAATATTTAAAAAAAGGCGTGTTCATTTACAAAGTATAAATCAGTTTGGCTATCAAAATTCAAAAAATACTGGAAATGCAATATTTTTCTTTTCGAGAAAAAAAATGTATTCTGATTTGATCGACCAAAATGTAGTTGCTGCGGTTTTTTGCGATTACTCCAAAGCTTTTGACTGTGTTAATAATAAAATTCTCCTCAAAAAGTTAATATGTTATGGATTCCGAAGTAACTGCTACAACTGGTTTAAGTTATATTTAACAAATCAACTAATTTCTCGTGGAGTGCCACAATGATCTCTCTTGGATCCCATGTTATTGCCTAGAGAAATAAAAATGAAGACCTACTGAAATAAAATATCTCAAGAGAACTGAATACTTAAAAGATGATGTGAGGAGAATAACTTTACTTCTAATGTGTAAAAACTCATATTTTAACGTTTAAGTTTAACTTTGATAATCTTTACCTATCAAATACTAAGGTTGAAAACAAAACAGACATACATACATGGAATACACATAAATAATAACCTGAAATTTATTAATCAGTAAATAATCTAAATGAAAAGGTTGCAAGATATATTAATATTCCGTTCGTATTGTTGCAAATGATCTCTGCAAACAAGAATAGCTTACTTTGCATTTGTAAATTGAAAATTCTTATGATATAGTATTTTGGGGTTACCACAGCCAACAACTTTTTAATCCTACTTCTATTTTGCAAAAACGGGCTGTACGTTAAACGTGCAAGGCTGGTACCCAAGACCATTGCAAACCACTTGGTAAGATATAAAATGTTAACACTTACTTGTCTTTTAATACTGGAATTTGTATCACTCATACATTACAAACATGGAAATTTAACAACTGAAAGGGCCTTTAATACTCCACAGAATTTAAACCGCCCCTTCCTATCACCAGAACAACTTTAGTAAAACCTTCAATTTTATATGAGAGTAAAAAAATATAGAACCACCTCCCACAAATATTTAGACATATAGAATCTCTTACATTATTTAAGAAAAAAGTAAAATATAGCTTAGAGGCAAAAGCATATGCAAGAATTTTACGATGATAGTTAAGCATACCACATATTTTGTTTTTTTATTATTCATGTATTTTAGGCTCTGTGGCCAGAATATGTGCTTAATAGCTTTTTATTTCTTTTATTATATTATATATTTAAGGATGGATTTTATTATGGCTCAATTTTCAACTTTTTGTAAATGTAGCTACTTAGTTTTGAGTTTTTTCTTTAAATATGCACGAATATTCAAATTCAATG
Source organism: Kuschelorhynchus macadamiae (assembly GCA_030620095.1). NCBI lineage: Eukaryota > Metazoa > Arthropoda > Insecta > Coleoptera > Curculionidae > Kuschelorhynchus > Kuschelorhynchus macadamiae. The sequence goes on along the minus strand of JAUTXW010001135.1, from coordinate 1,924 downwards.
TGGGTTGCGTCATTCAATCTTGCTAAAAGCTCATGATTTGCTCCTTTAAATAACTCCAGATACCGATTTTTAGTCGAATTTACAAAGATCTCAAAACTTGTCCTCCATATTGGCTGTTCCATTTTGAATTTTCAATGTTGACAAAAAATTTATAATTTTTTACTCTAAAATACCGAGGTACGAATTTCAGTTAAATCTGCATAAATGAAAAAATTTGTCTGCCATGCTGGTGGCACCATTTATAAATGTTGACTGAATTTATAATTTCAACTCTTAAACACCCTAGATATGTACCTATTTTACAGTGGCTTCTGTACAAATATTAAAATTCGTTCACCATGTTGATATCGCCATTTTAATTTTTTAAATATAGAATCTCTTACATTATTTAAGAAAAAAGTAAAATATAGCTTAGAGGCAAAAGCATATGCAAGAATTTTACGATGATAGTTAAGCATACCACATATTTTGTTTTTTTATTATTCATGTATTTTAGGCTCTGTGGCCAGAATATGTGCTTAATAGCTTTTTATTTCTTTTATTATATTATATATATAAGGATGGATTTTATTATGGCTCAATTTACAACTTTTTGTAAATGTAGCTACTTAGTTTTGAGTTTTTTCTTTAAATATGCACGAATGTTCAAATTCAATGTGGGTTGCGTCATTCAATCTTGCTAAAAGCTCATGATTTGCTCCTTTAAATAACTCCAGATACCGATTTTTAGTCGAATTTACAAAGATCTCAAAACTTGTCCTCCATATTGGCTGTTCCATTTTGAATTTTCAATGTTGACAAAAAATTTATAATTTTTTATTCTAAAATACCGAGGTACGAATTTCAGTTAAATCTGCATAAATGAAAAAATTTGTCTGCCATGCTGGTGGCACCATTTATAAATGTTGACTGAATTTATAATTTCAACTCTTAAACACCCCTAGATATGTACCTATTTTACAGTGGCTTCTGTACAAATATTAAAATTCGTTCGCCATGTTGATATCGCCATTTTAATTTTTTAAATTTCAACTAAATAAAGAGATGAGTTAAGCTTAACACATGGTAACAATTTGAAATATTTTAAGCTTTTGTAAATAAAAAAGTTCATTTATTAAGTGGGACATTTAAATTTGTGTACGGGCAGTTTCGATATAAAGGAAAATTAACACCCTCATAAATAGCGAAATATTTTACGAAAATTGCTCAAAAAAAACTTCTTTTATTAATGGTTGATTTAGTAATAATTTTACACTGCACTACACTATTTTTCTTTATATATATTTAAAACACTATAGGTGTTCAATTTAAGCAGTGCTTTTCGTGAAATTTTCATATATAAAACTACCCCAAAACCACAGAGACAAATTATAGGCTTATTAATAAATCCTTAAGATTTATTTAAAGTTAAATTATAAATTGCCTTATAATATAAATTAATATAATTGCACTATGCGTAACTACTGTAAGCAATATTTCTAACACTGACTTGAATATCGATACAGTTGTACAATATCGTAATTTACTTGAGCATTTCAAGAGGTTAATTAATAGTTAACATTTTTTCCCAAAATTACAATTATACATTTAATAGATTTAATTGCTCTAATAACAGAGGTGGAGGTGGGTAAAGTCAAGTGGTCTCTTGAACCTACTTTGTCGGCATAACTTACAGACAAATATTTTGTCATAGACAAGGGATTTTGATTAAAGCAGCGGATTTCGCTCATAAAATTAGAATAATCCTACAAAAAAGTGATATTTTTTAAATTAAAAATTATCCTTTTAATATTACTTTACTAAATTTGGGTTGTGTTATCTTTTGAGATGTTTTGAAATCTAATGTTTCAGAAACATCAAAATAATAAAAAAAATTGCTTTAAGCATAGGGTTCCCAAACTATTTCGAAAACGAATGCTTCTAC
>JAUTXW010001134.1:0-29436 GCA_030620095.1 Kuschelorhynchus macadamiae | reverse complement strand
TTGTATATATATATATATATATATATATATATATATATATATATATATATATATATATATATATATATATATATATATATATATATATATGTATATATTTATATATATATATATATATATATATATATATATATATTAAAGAATTTTATGAATCCTAGTTTCAGAATATATTTTACCTTTATCCTGTTGCAAGGGAAAATGTTTTATTAATAGTATAATATTCAGCCTTGTATTGATTCGAGAGCGGGTTTTTTATATCAATGAATAAAAATTGAAAATATTTGCATATGCTTGTAATATTTCCTTCCCAATATTTTCTCTTCGGTCCGTCCCCGCTAAAATCTGTTTTAGCATGAATATGTTTCCTCTAAAATCAAGTCCTAATATTGTTGTCGCTATTAAGACGCTAAACTATAGAAAACTATAAGAATAGGTTTACGATATGATATTTCTCCTTCATACGCGTAATTTTAGCTTTTTCGTAGCCTTTGATGCAAGGTACTTTGTAAGAGTACTGCTGTACACAATCAGTAAATCTATTCTAGAGATCGCTGGTCTATAAACAACATCATCACCTACACGATGTTCTACAGACCCAGAATGAGCAAATTCAGGAAGTCCAATAGAGCCTAGACACTTAACCAAATTTCCAAACTACGCAACAGAGCTGAAAAATAATTACTTGTAAAAAAAGCGCAGCAGAAGTACATTTGTTTTTTATATAACATATCTTAAAAGTAGTTTAAAATATAGTTGCTGATTATAAAGGTGGATAAAAATGGACAAAATTAAGAAAAATAAAGAAACTTTTTTATGCATAATAATTGAAATATCAACAATATAACAAAAAAATATAATTTTATTTTGACCTAATCTAATCCCAAACCCCGTTCTAAAAAATAGAGTTTTGTCATATAAGATTTCTCTTTCATCTTCCATAAGACGAAAAGTTCCCCTGAAAATGTGTCTTACCATTAATTACATCTTATGAAATGAAAATAAATTCAATTAAAATCTTTCAAAAAAATAAATAATCCTAGGATAGTGAAAGTATACACCTTCCAGATTAAGCTGTCATTTTTAAAGTAAAATTGGTCTATTTTTTGTCTAGCGGCACAGGAAACGATTAAAGAGACAGTTCACATATTGGTGTTAGTTGATAAAATATCAGGCATATTTTTAAACTCCAAAAAGATTGACTTTTCCGATGGCAGTTTCCTGTGGTGTTTCCCGTCGTTACACAAATACGTTTTATTTTAGGTTAAAACTTAAAAATGAATTGATAGTCTCTTTAATATAGATAGAAATAATACGAGGGTCGGTAACATCTATTTCAAGGACTTCTTATCAACAGTTGGAAGATTTTCAAAATTTTAACTTCTAAAGCTGGTGTTTCTTAAACTTACTTTTTAATTTAGCAACGTTTCGATGACATTTTATATCATCAGGTCGTTGCATTCATATTATATTTATTTAAATGCCACCCTATTAATGGTGTAAAATGTCATGGAAATGTTTTTAAAACGGTTAGTTAAAATAACTGTAAAACGCATGAAATTATTTTATTCCTTGCTATATTATTTTTTTTTACACTTTTAGAGGACTAGGGGATAAGTTTCTTAAAAATACAAATATTTAAGTTTTTATTAAACGGTGAAAAACGTCAATTTTGTGTTATTTTTTTTTTATTTTTTTTTTCTACTACATACTGTAAAACAGCTTTGAAAAGTGAAAATATCGTTTTATTTCAGATGAAAGAAAACAAAAAAACACGCTTAATTAATAATATTTTTTATAAAATTCAATGGAGCCGTTACTTGATGGAAATTTATTATACACAAGTACAGAGTGGTCCAATAATAGAGGACGACGGTTGCAGCTCGGGAATTGTTAATGCCAGAACTTAACATATTTATGTGTAAATCGGCCAAGAGAAATTGCTGTAAATTATTTTCAAGTTCGAAAGTTAGTCGCTAGGGGGCGTAACAGCAATACAAAAGTGTAAATGCCAACTTTCTCTTAAATTTCCATAATTGTGGTACGTTGAAAACATAAGCATTGTGTTCTCCAACTACACTATTGTGCAAATGAAGTGCAATTTTTTAAAATTTAACCTAAATTTAAATGGCTATAACTTGTAAACAAAATGGTATGTTTACGAATGTTTTTTTTACATTTTGTAGGCTTATGTTTTGTTAACATTTTTGTGGTATGCGCGTTTTAAGGGTTGCTTTGGTCTGGTATATACGAGGGATAAGACAAAAGTAGCTTGAATGAATGAACTTTGTCAAGAGCGAAAATTTGAAAAACTGAGATTCTTTTGATTTTATATTAATATAGATACTTAATAAATGGGTTTTAGGAAAAAACTAATTTCTCAAAATTTTGATATCTATTTGCGTCTTTATTACTTAATTTTTCGCTTATAATACCCATTTTTTTCAACATTTTTCTCTCTAATTAAACCCTCTTATCAAAAAGGCTCTTTTTTAATCGTTTTCTTCGCTTCTCCAAGGACCTTTTGAAAAAAGTAAATACAATTTTGTCTTTCTGTATGTTAATTTTGCTTCAGGGGCGTACTAATTAATTTTTTCAGACCGTTATATATTTGTCTTATTTTCTTAAATTAGACTTTGTCTCCTGAATTCCGTAAAGGGTACTTTTACTGTTTCTTATTATTTTTTTATATAAATAAGATTAGAAAACCTCGGGGGCGTTTTTTAAATTCATAGAATTATTAGCCGAAGTTTGAGTAATTTTGATTATTCTTTAAACTTATTTTTTTTATCATAAAAACTACTTTCTTTTAAATTACCAATTCTAGGAACTTATTAAAATTATGCCTAATTGAGTATTTTACTCTTTGTTAGTAAGTTTTCATATACCGACTGTCCAAAAAATATATAATTATTAAAACCTTTAAACAGGGTGGGGCACAACTTACACGTTCGTCTCTAACTACTAAAAGATACTTTCTTTTTAAATGAACCTTAATTAATTCTCTGAAATTAAACTTTTATCTTGAATTTTGCATTTTTATTATTCTTTGTATATTGAAAAAACAGTGGTTAATAACTTTTTAAATTTCATGCAAATATTAGCATAGGCAGAATAATTTTTCAATATTTTTTTAAACTCAGTAAGAATGCATACATTTTTTTAAATTTAAAATTTTAGGGAATTTTTAATTATGTCTATTATTTATCACTAGTTTTTCGATACCGGTTGTATAAAAAATATATAACTAACGTATACTTGATACAGGTTGTGCAAACTCGATGCTCATGCTCATTGGGATCTCGGAAAAAAGTAAGAGGTAAAAAGTTTTATACTGTCGAAAACAAAAAACTGAAATATTTTAATTGATTTTAATTTTTTACTCACTATATTTAGGGCGTTGCATAATTAACATTTTCATTGCAAATTTTGGCCATTACCATCCCATCACCAATCACATGAATTTAAACATAATACTGTATGTTCTATGGTATTTTCTAAACTAATAATTTATTCGATTTGAATAAATGACACTGAACTAAAAACTAAAGATAACAATGCATTAAGTACTGCTTTACGTAAAAATTTGTTCAAAACATTAGATCCCACAAAAAAAATTAATAAAACATAAGCTTACAAAATGTAAAAAAGCGAATTGAATGAATTTGAAGAAATTACACTTTAAATTGCAATTTAGGGTTCTGTAGTTATATCTAAATCCAGTAGTTTTTTAATAATTTCCGTATTTTTTAGAAAGTGTAGTTATGCCATCGTTAGGTATAAGCAACATTTAATTAATTAAAATTTAATCTTACTTTTAGTAGGGAATTGAAGTATGCAATAAAATACAATGTAATCCATAAAAAAATGTAACTTTATTATGCCACGTATTTTTGACGCACCCCGTATACCTGAGACTAACTTAGAATGTAGTTCTATCTGATCTGCACATATCCTGGAAGATTCATTTAAAAAGAAAGTACTGTTCAGTAGGACGGGTAAGTTGTGACCCACCCTGTATAAAGGTTTTATTAATTATATATTTAATTGTTAATTTAATTATACACTCGGTATACGAAGACTTACTAATAAAGAAGAAACATACTCAGTTAGGTATAACTTTAATTGAAAAGTGGGAAGTGGTAATTTACAAGAAAGTAATTTTTATGTTAAAAAAAGATAAGTTTAAAAGATAATTAAAATTACTCACACTGCGGGTAATAATTCTATGAAATTAAAAAACCGTCCCAAGGTTTGAAGTCACACACACCAAATAATAAGAAAAAGTAAAAATACCTTTTACAGCATTCAGGAGACCAAATCTAATTTATGAAAATAAGAAAGATATATAACAGTCTGGAAAAATTAATTAGTACGCCCCTGAAGTAAAATTAACATACGGAAAGGCAAAGTTGTATCTACTTTTTTTCAAAACGTCCTTGGAGGAGCCAAAACGATCAAAAGAATAGTCTTTTTCATAAGAGTTTTTAATTTAGAGAGAAAAATGTTGAAAAAGATGCGTATTATAAGAAAAAATTAATAAAAAAAGAAACAATTCAGATATCAAAATTTTGAGAAATTAGTTTTTTCCTAAGAACCCATTTACTGAGTAAATATATATATATATATATATATATATATATATATATATATATATATATATATATATATATATATATATATATATATATATATATATATATATATATATATATATATATATATATATATACATATATATATAATCAAAATAATTTCAGATTTGCAAATTCTCGCTCTTGACAAAGTTCGCGTAAAAAAAAACTACTTTTGTTTTAACCCTCGTATATACCAAACCAAAGCAACCATTAAAACACACATACCACAAAAATATTAATAAAACATAAGGTTACAAAATGTAAAAAACCGTTTGTAAGCAAACCATTTTGTTTAAAAGTTATAACCATTTAAATTTAGGTTGAATTTTAAAAAATTGCATAAGAGAGTAGTTGGAGGATACAATGCTTATGTTTTCAACGTACCCTAATTATCTCGACATTTCGCAACTTTATTGTTGCGATCTCAGAACACATAGATTTTATATCCTACAAGAAACCCATATTATCTGTCTTTACATACTCCGCTGGTCCGCAGATATTTCCTAGAATATTAAGTTTCTTAACGATTTTCGTTAACAAACCTCTTGTTGTTATGTTACAGTGGTATATTATTTGGGATTAGGGTCCAGTAAAAAATAAAAGTTTGTTTTTAAATAGTCGATGTTTCGCAACTTTATTGTTGCATCATCAGGACGCATATACAGTTTCTATATCCTTTATGAACCCCAAATTATCAGTCTTTACCTACTCCGTTGGTACGCAGATATTTCCCAGATATTATGTTTCTATGGTTTTCGTTAACGATCCTCTTGTTTTTATGTTGTGGTATATTATTTGGGGTTAGGATCCAGCAAAAAATCAAAAGTCTGTTTTTAAATTGTCGACTTTTGAACCTTTATTGTTGCATTCTCAGGACATATATAGATTTTATATCCTGCATGAATCCCATATTATCAGTCTTTACCCACTCCGTTGGTTCGCAGATATTTCCCACATACTAAGTTTCTAAATGGTTTTCGCTAACGATTTTCCTGTTGTTAGAGTGGTGTATTGGTTGGGGTTAGGAAATATACAGACCAACGGAGTAGGTAAAGACTGGTAATATGGGTTTCTTGTAGGATATAAAATCTATGTGTTCTGAGGAAACATAAAAAAACAAAAAATTGCGAAATGTTGACATTTTAAAAAAGCGCTTTTGTTTTTTTACTGGATCCTAACCCCAAATAAGACACCACTTTAACATAACAACAAGACGATAGTTAACGAAAACCAGTTAGAAACTTAATATAATAATCTGGGAAGTATCTGCGGACCAGTGGAGTAGGTAAAGACTGATAATATGGGTTTCAATTTAAGATGTAATTCAACTAAAAAGTAAAAAAACTTGTTCAATCTATTTTGCGGAATTCAATATTAGGTAGCAAAATGGCGGTATGCGTAAATGTAAATACTACTTATTAAATTTATTTTATTATGCCCAAAAGTCAAGTGTGGCATAGGTAGAAAGAAAATGGTAAAATATTGGTAGAAATCCAATATGATGGAACAAATAAAAATGAAAAGATAGTATATGTAACACATACAGGGTGACAATTTAAAAACTTGAAATGGCCATATCTTAGGAAGGAAAAACTTAATCAAAAAACGCTCAAAACACTTTCTATAAAATGAAGAGGGAACATAAAAGCATAATATTCGACCCTTATCTGTAACCCCTTGGGCAGGGTGACATACACCCCTAAAATCTTAAATAGAAAGAGAGGTCGAGTGATACATGATCTTAAAGCTCTTGAAAAATGCTTTCCAATGGTATCATAAAAAGCTGTTTTTCGTGAAATTCTTCTGTGTTTATTAAAGGAAACAATAAATTAAAACACAATTGTGAAATTTTTTATAATTATTTAATTAAATGTTCAAATTGGTTCCCGTTGTTTTGAAGACAATAATAAAGCCTTTATTCAGATTCTTCGCGTACATTTACAAATGTTTCTCTGGATATAGCACGGCATTCCTGAACTATCCTGTCCTTGAGTTGCTCTATTGACTCAGGTTGCGTTTTAAACAGCACAGATTTAAGGTGACCTCACAAAAAGAAGTCAAGAGGTGTTAGGTCCGGGGATCTAGGTGGTCATTCAACAGGACTTCGTCTTCCAATCCACTGGTTGGGATAATTATCATCCAACCATTGCCTGACAAGAACTACATAATGAGGAGGTGCCCCATCCTGATGAAAATGTAGTAAGCGTTCTTCTAATGCTAAATTTCCTTGTATGTCCCTCTGATTTTCTAATTCCCGCACTATTAGTGGTTCAATAGACCTCTGTAGCATAATTACGTCTCTCAATATACCAGCCCAAACATTAATTTTTTTGGGGGTACTGGGTATGCCCTTCTCTAAATACGTGTAGGTTCTCGTCATTCCACTAACGACAGTTTTGCTTATTAACATGTCCATTCAAATAAAAGGTACATTCATCACTGAAACAAATATTTTTAACTAGTCGAGGTTCTGCCGTAATTCTATCTATCATTATTTCACAAAACTGGATTCTTCTATCCGGGTCGTCGTCACCAAGTTCTTGCAGTATGCGCAGTTTATAGGGATGAAACTTATGAAATTTAAGTACCTTTCTTATTGTTTCACGAGATAAGCCAGTTGCTATAGCTGCTTGACGAGTTGATAAAGTGGAATTAATTGCAAACTGCCTCAGAACTTCAATTTGCGCTGCTTCGGCAACTAGTCTCGGTTGATTTCTCTTTTTATTCGCGACAGAGCCAGTTTCTTCAAATTTGGCTACTAGTTGGCGAACATACTCCGGACTTACATTTTGACCTGGACGCCTTTCATTAAATCTTTGGTCTATCCTTAAGAAACATTGATCCTGAGAACCATAAATGAAAATCATTTCTACACGTTCAGCTGTGTTGTACACCATTATTTAAGATAAGTGCTTTTTTTCGTTTAAACTGAACCAAAAGACAACTGTTAAAATATCAATACTAATAGTACAAGTTACTTTTAAAGTAAATATTGTGATAATAGAATGCGAATATTCATAAACAAATAAAATACCAGGCTTAAAATGTTTAGAATTCTGTTCTGTTTAGACATGCCAGGATATCGGTACCAATCATTTTGAACATTTACTTAAATAAAAATAAAAATGTTCAAAACTGTGTTTTTATTTATTGTTTCCTTTAATAAATACAGAAGAATCTCACGAAAAGTTGCTTTCTATGGTATCATTGAAAAGCATTTTTCAAGAGTTTTAAGATGATGTATCACTCGACACCCCTTTCTATTTAAGATTTTAGGGGTGTATCTCACCCTGCCCAAGGGGTTACAGATAAGGCTCGAATAATACGCTTTCATTTGTTCCCTCTTCATTTTATAGAAAGTGTTTTGAAGTTTTTCCTTCCCAAGATATGGCCATTTCATGTTTTTAAATTGTCACCCTGTATACTGTGACTATGTACTGAACTAAATTGGGACACACATCACTATTCCTAACAAATGGAAAAAAATATAACGAGGGAAGTTCCGGGTAAAGAAATTTACCTATTTTTTTTGTTGTTTCACTGAAACAGGGCAGAATTCGGTTTAATATTTTTTTCCAAATCGAATCCTGGCCTGCCTCGCCCCATCTTTAGCTAATTTATTGCCAAGCTTATGTGATTATGAGACTAAGTTTTAGTATTTTTTGTTTTGTTCCTTTGTTAAATTTTGTTCCTTACAATTAAGCGAGATAACTAAAGTTTCTGTGGGAGCTTTGTTTTTTCCAGGTTTTTGGTTTTCCTAAAATTTTAAGGAGAAATTTATTTATTATAAAAAATTAATTTTCATCTGTCTGTGTCTGACGTCTTGTATAACATATGTATCAGGTAAAACATGACTTGCAAAGGAAAATCCTAGCAGAAAAAATCGACGGTTAGATTTTAAAAACATCAATTAGTTCGAGTTATACTCTTTATCTGTTATATCTTAGAGTAATTTTATAAACACTATGATGGGTACTTACGGTCAGTGCGTCGGCTTTCTTTAGAAAACGAAAGAGAAACTACATCATTTCGGAGTCAATTATTCGGCAAAACGGCGTGTTTGCAAGGACATTTATATACAAAAACGTTTATAAATAATTATGAGTTGGTATATAATATTTTTTTGCACGAATAAAAATTATATTATTGATATTTAAATTTATTAGCGTTTTTCAATTCGCTTTCCAACATTTCTATATGTGTATAATTTTTGCTATTGTTAATTGAAAATAATTAAAGAAAAATCGGCACATTTCACCGCATAGGTTCAAATAATACAGATAATTTATTTTGATGGTAACTGCACATATATTAAATTAATTGTAACATTTCGCTTTTTTTGATAACAAAAGGCCTTTGATTACGAAGAAAGTTTTGTTAAAAGCGCTTTACTTATTTTTATACCAGATTACCCAGAACTTTTCCATAATGAAACTTGACTTTTATTAAAAAAGTGACATATATTACAATTTATATAGTATCTATAAAGTTACTACCAAATAAGTACATGCATACATTATGAAAAATCAGTAAATTTCTTTTACCCGGAATCATGAATCTATTCTTTTTTTAGGAATAGTGAAATGTGACCCAATTTAGTTTCGCACAAAGTCATTTAGTAACACATATACACTGTGGTCCAAATTAAATTAGAACCTTTTTTAGGCTTTATTATTTTTTAATATGTTTTAGTTGCATCATTTCTGAGTTAACTCTGATTTCTCCACTTATTTTTTTGTACAGGGTCCACAAAAAAATCGAATTTTTCTAAAACGTTGATTTTAAAGTCGTTACAAAAATCAGGTGATTTCAATATTTCTACGATTTCTTGTTAAAATGGTTCATTGGTTTCCAGATAATGACCAGCAACTTGAAGATTTTGATTCAATTCAATTTTTAATAGTTAATTTTTTAATGTAAGTCGCATGCGAGAGTTATTTAATGGGCTAAAAAAATCTATAAGTTTGTATTTGCTGAATGAGGTAGGTGTTCTGAAATTTCAAAAATGTCAAAAAGAAGAGCAAAAAACAGGAATTATAGAATAATATTACATTTCTTATTTATTAGAAAATTGAACTTTAAATTATTTAATTATGAAAAATAAATAACATCAACGACAACCTTTTTAAAGGGTTTTCATTTTAAATCATTCTTTATTCATTTTTTATATCATTCTTTATTATTTATTATTCTTCTTAATGAATTTCTACTAATTCTCGTTGTTTTAGATATTGCGTGATGTCTTTTTAAGCATTAAGCTTGGGTTATAGATTGAAAACGTTTGCGTCTTCCGTCGCCGTTTCCGCTGTCCTTGAAGTTCACTTAACTTAAAGCAATGGATATGGTTATATTTGTGCCGTCATCCGTTTGGTCCTTCGCTAGCCGCCAAAAAGATGGCGATCTTTAACTTTGACGGAAGCGGCTAGCGTAATCGACGTTGGCGTTAAGCTGCAACCAATGAATCCATCCATTCTCAGTAAATTAAAAAAAAACGCACATAAACTTAAAAACCAGCAAGACAAAATTGCATTACACGTACAGGGGATAAATATAAACATAAAAGTAAGGATAGCTCCACAGGCGATGGAAAGCGCTAACGATTTTAATCTAGAAAATGAGTTAAGACCCAGAGTAAACGCTTAGCTCAAACGGACGACGCAAGACGCAAACTTTTCCAATCTATAACCCAGGTTTTAACATATTGAACTGTGTGGTACAAAAGTCCAACTAAAAATGAAGGGAGCCTTGATTAAATTTGAAAGAAAAGAAAACAGATTGATATAGTCAAAAGCAGTGTTATCGTGCGGGTCATACGATTTATCAACGACAAACTTTTTAAGTTTGTTTTTCTTTTATTACGTGTAATCATATCCTCCGCATAAAATCCGGAAGATGAATCAGATAGACCTATGATATTTTCATATGAAAAAAGAGGATAAACACATAAATACCAGCAGTTGCAAAAATCTTTGAGCAATGTCACTTCAAAGTCAGATTGACAAGCCAAAATATTACGAAAATGAAAATTTACCGGCCAATATCCAGGAGACAGTAGCAAAAGCTCTGGGAATCGGTATAAGGACTGTGCAGAAAATTGTGCATGAAAAAAAGCATAATTTACTACCGAAGAAGATTAAGAAATATACACGAAAAAAGCCAAAGACAGAACACTTAAGTGACAATATAAAAATGGATGTTCGTAATGCAATTTACGATTTATACACATCAAAAACTAATATAACCCTCCAAGTTTTAAAAGAAGCTTTAAAAAATCGAGGCATATTAGAAATTGGACTAAAATCGTTGTCAAAATTAATAAAAATGTTGGGTTTTTGATATAAAGTCTTTGACGTGTATAAATCATAAATTGCATTATGAATATCCATGTTTGCATTGTAACTTAAGTCTTTTGCCTTTGGATTTTTTCGTGTACATTTCTTAATCTTTTTCGGAAGTAAATTATGTTTTTTTTTTTCATGCACAAGTTTCTGTACATTCATTATACCGATTCTCAGAGCTTTTGCCACTGGCTCCTGAATATTAGCCAGTGAATTTTAATTTAAAATTTTTTTTGTTAGATTTGATTTGAATAAATAAATAATTATAGAATACTTGTTCGAATTTTAAACCGTGTTTAAAATAAGTAAATTTTTTTATTAATTATAAGACAAAATTTGATATACAAAAATCGATAAAAACGTTTTTCCAGAAACTCGGGGCTAACGAATAATACAGGCTATACTCGTATATATATATATATATATATATATATATATATATATATATATATATATATATATATATATATATATATATATATATATATATATATATATATATATATATATATATATATATATATATATATATATATATAAACAATAGAATATCTCGACCGTACGCTAAATTGAATTGTCGGGTAAGCGGTCTGTGATGAGTGTCAAACAAAAACAAAAAATCTCATTTATCCATCAATCCTCTATATTTCGCCATTGATTAACGGCTTCCTCAGGAGGTATTTAGCTAAAATACAACACTAATGAATTAACAGTACAATCCACAATAAAACAAACTTACATTCAGAGTTACCATAAAGAACGTTAAACAAATTATAGCGTGTTTTATATATATATATATATATATATATATATATATATATATATATATATATATATATATATATATATATATACAATGTGTCCCAAATTTGGCTTACATGCATTGCTATCTCGTAAACCGCTATAGCTACAGGGTGGGTTAAATTAGGAAAGTTTTAGAGAATTTTATTACAAATTTGATGACGTTTTGAAGTTTAGGATATCTTTTGTGGTTTTCAAGATAATTGGGAAAAATCAAAATGGTGCATTTTCAACTTTTGCCCGTAGCTTCTAAACGACTCGTATTATGGTTTTATGGTTTATACATTATTAGGGCACTTTTATTAGAGGAACATTATGCAGGTAAAACGAAGTTTCTAGCTTCAATTGTTTTTGAGATATTGGAATCAACTTTTTATTTTCTTACCGTCGCCATATTGGATTATTGTATTTTTGGAAAGATCTTTTTAAGAGCTTTCCAATGATGTATAACAAGGTAAGATTATTATTTTTCTTGAGCTCTAAAAACCAAAATAATTGTTTTTTTTTAAGTAGGCTTTGATTACGCATGGCGGCCATAATGAAACAAAAGAATGCCGCATGTCAACAATCATTTTGTGTTCCTGAATAGTACTTGTTATCATTTTCTCATTGTGCCGAGTTTTTACAAAGTTTATTTGAGTTTCTTATACTACTTAAAATGGAGGGTAATTATTCCAACGAAGAGAATTTGGATATGATAGAACTTTATTTTAAAGCAAATAGAAATACACAAGCAGCTGCGCGTTCATACGAAGAACAATTTCCAGACCGACATCAACCAAGCCAAAGGCATTTCAGATTTCTAATTGTTAACCTGTTAGCCTACGGGTCTTTTTTGAAACCGAAACCAAAGACCTATTCAATATATAATGAAGCAAGAAACGCAGCTATAATAGAAAGTGTCAGGGACAACCCAACAACCTCAGTAAGAAAGATTGAAGAACAAACGGCAATTCCCAAATCAACCGTCCAACGAGTCTTGAAAAAACTTCAAAAATATTATCGCTAATAATGGTCCTGTTGCTTGGCCGGCAAGGTCACCGGATATTACTCCTCCCGATTTTTATTTATGGGGATACGCAAAAAATGAGGTCTACGAATTTTCTCCGCCAGAAAGTCTCAGAGAGCTAGAAGACAGAGTCCGAGATGTTTTTGCTAATATTAACAGGAACACCTTAAGAAGGGTTACACGGAAGGTATTGGAGAAATGTCAAAAATGTGTGGAAAATGGAGGGAGGCATGTGGTGTAACTTATATTTTTTTTATGTGTTAATTTAAATTTAGTTTAGGTATTTTCAATAGTGTGATAGTTACATTTTAGTCACTAGGTATTCACTGTTAGTATAATATCTTAGTTGAAAATCTGAAACATCGATGGTTGAATTAATATTTTTACCCATAAGCTAACAAGTTTACAATTCGAAATCTGAAATGCCTTTGGCTTGGTTGATGTCGGTCTGGAAATTGTTCTTCGTATGAACGCGCAGCTGCTTGTGTATTTCTATTTGCTTTAAAATAAAGTTCTATCATATCCAAATTCTCTTCGTTGGAATAATTACCCTCCATTTTAAGTGGTATAAGAAACTCAAATAAACTTTGTAAAAACTCGGCACAATGAGAAAATGATAACAAGTACTATTCAGGAACACAAAATGATTGTTGACATGCGGCATTCTTTTGTTTCATTATGGCCGTCATGCGTAATCAAAGCCTACTTAAAAAAAAACAATTATTTTGGTTTTTAGAGCTCAAGAAAAATAATAATCTTACCTTGTTATACATCATTCGAAAGCTCTTAAAAAGATCTTTCCAAAAATACAATAATCCAATATGGCGTCGGTAAGAAAATAAAAAGTTGATGCCAATATCTCAAAAACAATTGAAGCTAGAAACTTCGTTTTACCTGCATAATGTTCCTCTAATAAAAGTGCCCTAATAATGTATAAACCATAAAACCATAATACGAGTCGTTTAGAAGCTACGGGCAAAAGTTGAAAATGCACCATTTTGATTTTTCCCAATTATCTTGAAAACCACAAAAGATATCCTAAACTTCAAAACGTCATCAAATTTGTAATAAAATTCTCTAAAACTTTCCTAATTTAACCCACCCTGTAGCTATAGCGGTTTACGAGATAGCAATGCATGTAAGCCAAATTTGGGACACATTGTATATATATGTACCGGGTGGTCGAAATTGGTCTGTTTTAACAGAGAAAACCTATTTCCTGACTAGATAGAGCAAAACTGACTTAGGTGTCATGGGCTCGATTTCTGAGAAATGTTTAATGGCAAAAACCGCCTGCCGATATTTTCACTGCCAACTGAGATATAGGGCGTTTTTCAATTTTCGGCCATTTTGAAAATTGTCCATAACTTTTTTATTTTGCGGAATATTAACATTCTGCAAAGACATTCTAAAGGCACTTTTTTATGTGCAATCCAGTGGCGTACTCAGATTTTTTCTATAGTTGTCCGTTTTATCATAAATAGGCAAAACTTTTTTTTTTCAAATGGAAATCATAGTTGGCTATAAATTATAAAAAATGCTCGCGTTTAGCCCTTTTCAAATATAAAGTTGTAGGTACTTATTTTCAAAAATAACGAAAATATTAGGTGTTTTTGGTTTACATCGAAGTAGGCCTTGGAATAATGACGCGCGTTCAATATTTTGAATATATTGCTGTCAGATTACTGTAGTCTGGTGTAATTATTGCGTTTTGGTGTTATCTTTATAAAGTTGTGTTAAGTTGCTGACAAAATATGTTTGAGAATTATGAAAAGTATGATATGTTAAAATGTTACATATTATCTAACGAAGTTCCTGAAGCAGCTAGTGAATTATATTTTAATACATTTCCCGAGCGACGTCAACTGGATAACTGAATTTATCAAACATTAAAAAGTAATTTAGTAAATTACGGAAGTTTTAAAAAGTTAAGAACAAGACATTATGAACTAAAGGAAGAAAAGGAAATCCAGCAGCTAAATATAATTGGTGAGGTATTAGATCATCCTGGCACCTCCTCTCGAACATTGGCTAATATAACGAATGTTCCAAAGACCACCGTTTTAAAAATACTCAAAAAACATAAATTCAAACCGTACAGAACGAGAAGAGTTCATCAACTCCGTGAAGGGGACGCCGCTAGAAGATTGAGATTTTGTCAGTGGTATGAGCAAAAATTCATGGAGAATGAGAATTTTCTATTAAATATTATTTGGAGTGATGAATCCAGAGTAGATACTTCTGGTATATTTAATAGATATAATTCATATCACTGGTCCACTGAAAATCCACACGTAGTTGTGCAACAAGACCGGCAAGGTCGGTGTGGATTCAATATATGGGTGGGGATATTCCGAGGAAGATTTGTGGGACCTTATTTTTACGATGGAAATTTAACTGCAGATGATTATGTAAATATTTTACGCACATATATTGTCCCTTTGTTGGAAGACATACCTTTAGCTGATGCCAGAAATATCTACTATCAACAAGATGGTTGTCCCCCGCACAATGCAAGGATCACAACTGATCTTTTAAACTTCGAATTTCGAGAAAATTGGATTGGTACGTGGGGCCCCATATCTTGGCCTGCTAGGTCCTGTGACTTAACTCCCTTAGATTTTTTTTTGTGGGGAAGATTGAAGGACTTGATATTTAAAGGAAGAACCTTTCACACAAAAGAAGAATTGCAAGAGGCCACTAGGCAAGCTTTTGCATCTATTAGCCCAGTTGAACTAATAAATAGTTGCAACTCGGTACGCAAAAGATGCTTAGTTTGTATTCAACAGGGAGGGGCTCAATTTGAACAACTTCTCTAAATATATTTATCAGAAACCTATCTAACTAAATACCTAGATTTTCATAATTATTTTTTATTTTCACTTGTAGCTGTAAATAGTAGTTTAGTTTGTTAATTTTGTTCAACTTTGCTATGTAAACAAAAAAAAATAAAAAAAATTAATAATAAATAATTAAAATAACGTTAGCTAGTGTTATTTAAAGTTGTGTTTAAGTTGCTAACAAACTATAAATCTTAACAATACATAATTGAGATATTGTCACCACAAATCAAAGCCTACTTCGATGTAAACCAAAAACACCTAATATTTTCGTTATTTTTGAAAATAAGTACCTACAACTTTATATCACTGAAAAGGGCTAAACGCGAGCATTTTTTATAATTTATAGCCAACTATGATTTCCATTTGAAAAAAAAAAAGTTTTGCCTATTTATGATAAAACGGACAACTATAGAAAAAATCTGAGTACGCCACTGGATTGCACATAAAAAAGTGCCTTTAGAATGTCTTTGCAGAATGTTAATATTCCGCAAAATAAAAAAGTTATGGACAATTTTCAAAATGGCCGAAAATTGAAAAACGCCCTATATCTCAGTTGGCAGTGAAAATATCGGCAGGCGGTTTTTGCCATTAAACATTTCTCAGAAATCGAGCCCATGACACCTAAGTCAGTTTTGCTCTATCTAGTCAGGAAATAGGTTTTCTCTGTTAAAACAGACCAATTTCGACCACCCTGTATATATATATATATATATATATATATATATATATATATAGCCTGTATTTTTCGCATGCATGGCCCTTAATTTTAGACTGAAATTTGAATAAATCGAATAAATATTTTTTTAGCTATGCCGCGAACAGACAGACTGACGGACAGACATACCTACAGACGGACGGAATTGAGCAAACATGTTTTCCGGCATCTAGGGACCCTTGAACAAAAGATCTGAAAAAATCTCACGGGGGAAGTAATAACTATCTTGTGTTTTTAACAAAAGTGTATAATATTTTTGCAAAATAATTTTTTTTTCTTATCACAATACAAAAAAAAAGTTTTTGGTGATTGATAAAAAAATCTCACTTTCATTAAGTGGCTGTATAAACAGAACATATACTGATTGTTCGACTGATTCGAACCGCCTTCCGACTTTATTAAGGCGCTTGCCATTTTGTGTATTTTTGTTTTTGCCAACCAAAAAATTTTAACCAAATACATATCTAGCGAATTTTCTCATTTAGTCCCTCGGCATTTAATATATGAAATAATATTATGTGGATATCTTAATAATATTGCGTAATATAATAATAAACAAAAACTATTATCTTTCTCCCTGTATATTTGTAAATAGCCCATCGAAATTTAATAGCTCGATAAAAGAATCACACAACGTTTTGGTATTCACTGTGTTTTCTGATTTGATTCATAATGTTGGTGACCTTTGGACCCGCACGATAAGACCTCATTCGACTATAGCGAATGTTGACAGTTTCTTTGAGATTTTGAAATATTATTCTTGTGATCTTTATAAGTTGTAATAATGACAGTTCTTAGTTTAGAAGATAAATTGTTGATTAAGTCCCTTAGAGAAACATTTAATTATGGAGCTAAAAAGTTAGTGGCTTTGTTTCCACGAAAAAATTGGAAGCTTAGTACAATTAGTTACTTTTTAAAGCATTTGCGCTTAACTAATGGTTCTGTGTGGGTAAAGCCTGGATGTGGCAGGAAAAGATCCACCAGAAGCATTGCTAACATTGAACAAGTGAGAAACATTATTCAAAATGCCCCAACTTATGTTTCGGTAAGTTGTCGTAAAATATCTAAAACAACGAGAATTAGTAGAAGTTCAGTAGTAAAGATAATAAAGAATGACTTAAAATTAAAACCTTTTAAAAAGATTTATTGTCAAAAGTTAACGGCTGATGTAAAGCAAAAACGTGTTGAAAGATGTGAACTTTTATTACAAAGATTCAGATGCCGGTGAGATATCGATAAATATGGTTTACCGATGAAAAAATATTCACTCTTCGACAACCAAAATACTCTCAAAATAACCGAGTATATTTTGCCGATGATATGAAAGATATTGCTTTAAATCGGTTGCTAGTTGAAAGGGTGCATTTTTCGGAATCGGTGATGGTTTTCGTGGATATGGAGCATCATTTTTGTAGATGAGAACATAACTTCTGAAGTTTGCCAACGAAAAATTTTATCTCATATGTTACCGGAAATCGAATATATTTGTGATAACTATACATTCCAACAAGACGGTGCACCTGCAGATACCTCCAATAGTACCATTAGATATTTAGGAGAAAACTGCCCAGATTTTATAGAACCTCAGTCTTGGCCCCCAAACAGTCCGGATCTTATTCCAGTGGATTATATAGTATGAAATGATCTGGAAAGAGTGGTTTACGAAGATGTGGTGGTTAACACTGTTCAGGAATTAAAAGAAAGAATAATAATGTGCTGGCAAAATCTTAACCAAAAATATGGTCATATCCACCATCAGTGTTTATAATAAAATAATTTAAAGTTCATTTTCTCGAGCCTAATAAATAAATGTATTATTATTTTATATTTCCTGATTTTTGCTGTTTTTTTTTGTACATTTTTGAAATTTCAGAACACGCCAATCTTGATTTTAAATAATTTAATATACTTCAGTAAAAGACTTTAAAATCAACGTTTTAGAAAAATTCGTTTTTTTTGCGCACCCTGTACAAAAAATAAGTCGAGATTTTACAAGTTACTCAGAAATAATTCAACTAAAACATAACCAAAAATATTTAAAATCGGTCAAAAAATAAGAAAAATATTAAAGTTTAAAAGGTTCCAATTTAATTTGGAACACAGTGTAGATAGCCTGTCTTTCCGAGCCATTTGGTTCCACTACATTGAATTTGTACTAATTTTTTCTCAGTTTCTGTTTACGTCAGTCTCGACATTAAAATAAATTGAAAAACTAGCTTTTACACTAATTTTTTTAAGACCGCCATTTTGTTCCATCATGTTGAATTCGTACCAGTTTATTTCTATATCACATTCACAAGTCAATGGAATAAGAAATTTGTTTTACGTGTTGATTTTTTAAACATTTTATTTGATCTCCATTTAGTTCCGCCATTTTGAATCCAAAATTCACTGAAGAAACAGTTTTATCAGGCAGATTTTGTATTGGGCCCCCATCTTGAATTCATACTAAAATGTTACTAGTTCATTTCTATGTAATACTTGATGTGTGTGTCAAATTTGAAGTAATTTGGCCGGTATTTTGTTCTGCCATACTGGATATTTACCAAAATGTTACCATGTGATCCCCATAAGACCTTTAATTTTTGACCAAAATTTGAAGTCAATCGAGTAAGTAGTTTTTCAGTTATGTCCCCAATTTGGCAGAAAGACCGACAAACAGACCGATGGGATTGAAAAAACATGTTTTTGACAATGACGTCAAAAAGAAATAGACCCCGCATTTCATTCATAAAAATGAAATAAATAGAATCAAACATCAATTTGTTGTTGTGTATGAGTGGAAAAGAGACTGACTGATCGCATAAAGAATAGTTTGCGGTGAAAATTGCAACGCTGTCAGATAACTTTGCGAGGCTTACCAGTGGCGTAGCTATTTTTGAGATAATGTATTATTTGCTATATTTTTTTGAGCCCAAATATTAGTATGGTGGATACGACAGTTTTTTGTTCTAAGATGAACAGGAACGACTTCACATTGCAAAAGTGAAAGTTTTAATAATAACTTGAAAACAATTAATTTAGATATTATATCGTGGAAAAGTCTGCACTAAATGGGAAACTTTTTTATTATCAATTTCTCGAAAAACTTTCTTCTTGATAAAACTTGTGTGTTTGTCGAAAAAATAGTTTCACAATATTCAACTTTAAGTCAGATATACAGAGCATTCAAAAAATACGAAAAAGTGTATTTCAAAAATTAAAATTTTTGTGACTGACCAGCCGTAAAAAATCGTAAATAAAGGTTTAGTATTAGTTATGTCATATTAGTAACAGCTAAGGAAAGATTTAAATAGAAAAATCTTTTTTGCTGTTTGACTTTAAATATCCCCATAACTATAATATAAAAAATTTTACTCAGTTTACATTGACGATTTTTTTATGGCCCTTAAAACTACCGTCAGAAAAATTAAATTTTTTTGAAGTTGTTAGTGAAATCCACTTTTTTGAATATCCTGATCTAAAGTTTATTACTATCAAAAATATTTTTTTTAAACCACCAACATTTATCAAGAAATCAATAATAAAAAAAGTAAATAAATGCATTAAAATGCAAGATGTTTAACAATCAAATCATCGGAACTTTGTGGTGATTCTGAAGCACCCTGTATAATATTTTATACTATATGTGAACCTGATTTTTTTTTATAAAAATTTAAATAACAAGGTTGAAAGTGGTGCTGCACCTTATAAATTTTCACCCGGACACGTGGTTTATAAAAATAAAACAAAGTTTAAAAGTTTAGTATAATTTATTTATAAACGGTTTGATATAATAACAAACAACTATTATTATCGAACACATTTTAGTTCTATTTACGCGAAGTTAGGTAAAAATTTGGGTCTACTACTTTTAAAAGTTTGCCAAGCTCGCGGCAAGTAATATTATATAAAAATGCACCACCTTTACATGTATTGGATCTATTCATATTTACAGAAAATCAGCAATAAACATGGCCCAATATTAATATGATTACAAAATTGAACTTCGTGTCCCTAAAAACCACAAAAACCATATTATGAAAAACACAATAACTTTACAGTATTTATCCCTCAATTTACCCCCTTTTTCCCCACCATCCACCTTCCCCGCTATACATTTCACTTATTGACAATATAAATATTTTGTGTCAAGTTGTTTAATATTTTTAACATTCATTATAATATATTATATTATTATTTATATTACCGAATTCACCTGATAAAAACCGATTCTCATTAGTTGGAATAATGTACCTCAGGATGGTATTTATTTACTTTTTTGATTACTTATTTTTAGAAACCAAATTTTTAGGCAATAAATTAAAGCATTTCAAATTCATTAAAGAAAATCTATAGTACATGAAAAATTGAAAAGTAAGGCAATTGCGCTATTTTCATTTTTTGTATATGCTTGCTATATGAGAACTCCGACACTACCCTAAATATTCATTGAAAATATCATCCAAAATGTAAACCATCCTGGAGTAACTAATGACAACATAAAATAGTGGGTCTTACAGCTTACTCAATTAAAATTTAGTACCTATGCTTTACCAAATAGTATATTTATGTTGTTTATTAACCCCTCAAAAAAGGTAGTTTGATAAATTTTAGAGGAATATTTGAGACTTTTCACAAATATATAAATTAGCAAATCGCTGTACTCCGTTTATCATCAGTGTCTTCGACTTTATAGATAAGTTGAAGTTATAAAAAATTAATTTAAGCCCAACGGAAATGTGCAATACAAAAACAATATTTCATTTGCAAATATAAGAACGCCATTAGACGGTGTTTTTACCCTTCAACTACAGCACTGGTATGACATAACCTTACTTACCTTCGAAAACAAACTTCTGTGTCTAAATCGTTTCTTTTTCTGCAAATAAAGCAAGTTCGCACCATTTTCTTAAAGTTTTATAAACAGATTCTTGAAAATAGCCACACAAAACACTTGGATTTCTGAAAAACACTTATTTCACCAACTACAAGAATTACAACACCGCGCATCAAATAGGTCGAAATCATAAATGACTACGACCGTCTTCGGCGTCTTCCGAATGATCCCGAAAGAAATCTCTAGTATACTCGAAAAAGGTAGAATTCCGACGTTGCCGTTTATTCTGGGCTTTATTTCTTGAAATAAGAAATAATAACTACAGAAGATTTAAATTATATTTAAAACAGATTCGGTTTGAGTTATTTATAATAAGCTATTTAATTATCAGTTTTAAAATATTCTATATGGAAATTTATACTGGGAATTTCTGGAATTCCTTGTTAATTTAGGTAATAGTATAAAGGATGATATCCGTTATAATCTGGTCACAGTAACGATTTGGCAAACCAGGGTTAATGTTGGACTCCTCTAAAATGTAAACAACTGGGTCTATGTTATTTCCATGTCGTTGGTTTTTGACCATCTAGAAACGTCAAAACTTAAAGCTATGTAATTCCTGAAAGGGGATTTTTTTATCACAATAATAAACATTTTATATGGCCACTATTTTATTCCGCTATCTTGAATTCGGAACACATATTGGAATTTTACCAAAATGTAATCATTTCGTCCCCTTATGACCCTTGATTTTTGACCAAATTTAGACCGCACTGACTTTCGCATAAGTAGTTTCTGATCCATGCCGGGCACAAACAGACCGACAGACCGAGGGACTTGAGAAAACATGTTTTTTAGCATTTAGGGACCCTGGGGCAACTTTCATTCACCTGAAATGAAAAATTTGTTTTGCTTTGCATTCTACACATTTGTCTGAACATAAAAATGCAATAATGTTCCTGCGGAAATACGTCATTTCTATTTTCCGAGGCTATTTTGTAAACTTTAGCTAAAATGTGATATATCCAATAAAAATATTTTTTTACCATCTATCGAAGCTTTTATAAGGCCTCCTGAAAGCCATAAATTAAAAAATAGTTCTACGGAAACTCTCAATATTTATTTTATCTATTTATTTTTTTAACCTTCCTCTGAAATGTGGTACATTCACAACACATTTTTTTTACTTCGATAAAGCCTTCTAAATGTGGAATTCAAAAAATTAATGTGATTTTATAACTTAACTGAGAATTTATCGCTTTAAAGATGGTTTTATCGATGAACCTGGGCTAACCTAACACCTAACGGGATAGATCTACCTAACAGTATAAGTTGTCCTTAAAGAAATCCTTGTTTTAATATATACATGGAGTTTTAATGGCGCGCTCGCGCGTACTTTTTTTACAGCAATTCTAACCGATTCTAACCTAACCTAGTTCACATTTTATTATAGTCTACTTCTATAAAGCCTTAAATAATAGTTTATGGCTTTATTGATTCTGGCAAGAATTACTGAGCTTGTGACAAAACTACAGGATATTACCTCTGATAGAAAAGAGGCCACTTTGAATTTAACACCCCCCCACTTTGAAGAAATTATATCTGAGATAAATGAGCGTAATTCTCGCAAGAGAAAACTAATTATTTTTAATCTTAAGGAACCTTGTTCTACCTTAACTAAAGACCAGCGAATTGATAATGAAAAATCCGATATTTCGAATATTTTATTCCTGGTTTCGCCTGATATTCGTCCCAATGATCTACGCTCTCACAGACTGGGGAAATATAGAGGTGAAGGAAACCCTCCAAGACCACTAAAAATTACATTGTCAGTTGAGGATGATGTACACAAAATCATTAAGAATGCAAATAAGCTTAAGCAATCGACCAACTACAAAAACATTTCCATTGCTTTTGACAAGACACCTAGGCAAATTAATTGTTATCAGGAACTTAAAACCAGCTTCAGGAAAGATTGCAGAATGGGGAGGATAATCTGAAGATAAAATATATACAGGGTGTTCCCAGGATTGTGGCTTTAAACTAATAAAGTCACCCCCCTGCAGGAATAATGACCTGATTTTTTACTACCAGAACATTCGTGGCGCCAATACTAAAACTAATGACATCTTCAACTCGGCTGCTACAAATTTTTATGGTATTATTGGTATTAGTGAGACTTGGCTGCAAAGTGATGTTTCTAGTTCGGAGTTATTCCCAGACACGTACTCGGTTATTCGTGCCGATCGCAACTTATTTGCGCACGATGCCTCTACCGGTGGAGGGGTGTTAATGGCAGTGAAGCATAATTTAAAGCCTATTCGCATTGACTTTTATGGAATTTCGAATCAATTTTCTCTAATAGATATAGTAGGGTACAAATTAAGTGTAAGTTACTTTGTTCTAACCACAATTGTTCTTTATATCCCTCCCTCAATTGCAAATGATTATTATGAAAGTTTTTTTGAATCTTTAGCACAACATGATTCTGTTAGAGGTAGACGAGTGGTGATTTTCGGAGATTTTAATGCTCCATTTTTTAGTATAAGGGATAATGATTTTAGGTGCACTGTGCTTAGCTTTAAGCAGTTTAACAATATTAAAAATGTCAACGGCCGCATGTTGGATCTGATATTGTCAAATATCACAATATGTAACGTTGCAGAGGATGAAGTAGCGATATCAAGGGTGGATAAACACCATCCCCCACTTAGATTTATTACAGAGTGCAATTTAGATCACTACAATGATTTTAATATTTGTGGAAGTAGTGTCCAATCGTTTAATTTTAGAAAGGCCAATTTTCCCTTAATGTATGACAGTGTTCTTCATGCGGATTGGACTGAATTATACTCTTGCTCTAATATTGATTTAGCTTGTGAGAGATTTTATTCTGTTCTTAATATTCCTGCAATCTGTTCCACATAAAATTGATAGAAGGAGACGGTACCCTTCCTGGTATACCAAAGATATCATCAATCTTATTAAAAGTAAAGAATCTGCTTATAAAAAATACAAATTATTTAAGACTGACTATTATCATGACATTTTTAAAAACATTCGAACAAGTCTAAAAATACTAATAAAGACTGAATTTAAAAATTTTATTCAAACAACTGAAAACAATATCTTTAATGACTGTTCGGAGTTTTGGTCATTTATTCAAACAAAAAAGGGCCACTCAAGAATACCACCCGGTATTCTTGAGTATCATACGTGATGGTATTGTTGAATTCACTTCTTCACAGTCAATTGTTGATGCCTTTTCAGCTTTTTTTCAAAGTGTATATACTATATCTAATCATCATGTTCCCCTAGCACCAGATTCAATCCCCCAGTGTCTTGTTGGACTGAATAAATTACAAGAGTAGGATATCATCGAGGCCGCGAAAAAGCTACAAAACAAATTAACATCTGGCAGTGATTCAATCCCTAGCTTTATTATAAAGGACTGTATTGGAGCTCTATCTAAGCCCTTGAGGTACATATTCAACCTTTCAATGGAGGCCAATCATTTTCCTGGCTGCTGGAAGACAGCTTGCGTTGTCCCTGTATTGAAGAAGGGTGATCCATCGGAGCTGCACAATTATAGACCCATTTCAATTCTTTGTAACATTTCTAAGCTTTTTGAAATTTGTATATATAAACAGATTTTCAGTCAGGCCAGGTCTATAATCTCTCCTGATCAGCATGGATTCATGGACAAAAGATCGTGTGACACGAATCTGACTTGTTTGTCTCAATATATTTGCTCTTCACTTGATAACACTGGTCAAGTTGATGTTGCTTATATGGACTTCCAGAAGGCTTTCGATCAGATAGACCATGGTGTTCTATTGTTAAAGTTGGACCTTATGGGCTTCTCATCGGGTTTAATTTCGCTTTTAAAGTCTTACTTGACCGAGCGGCAGCAGTATGTAAAGATCGAGGGCTTTAGATCTTCTAAATATTTTGTATCGTCCGGAGTTCCTCAAGGCTCTAACTTGGGGCCCTTGCTTTTCTTGCTTTTCATCAATGACCTAGCATACAAACTAAATGGTTCAAAACTGTTCTTTGCTGATGACTTGAAGGTATTTTCTAGTATTGATTCTTCGAAGGACTGTCAATTCTTGCAAAGCGAGTTGAACATTATAAATACGTGGTGTGATATTAATAAACTAAATCTCAATATCTCTAAATGTTTTGTTGTTTCATATACTCGCAGGAAAACTTACATACATTATGATTATGAGATTAAATCTAGCACTCTTTCTCGTTGCAGCGAAATAAAAGATCTCGGTATTACCTTTGATCGGGCATTTACTTTTGGCACTCACATAATGAATATTGTTAGATCCGCCTCAAAAGCTTTAGGCTTCATACTCAGGAACTGTAAAGACTTTAGAAATAATGCTACTCTTATATTATTGTTTAACTCTTTCGTTAGGTCAAAATTAGAATATGGTGCAATGGTGTGGCATCCCATTTATCAATGTGATATGCGTATATTAGAATCTGTACAGCGTAGGTTTATTAAGTATCTAGCAATGAAGGAAGATGGTGTTTATCCAACTAGAGGAACTAGTCAGAGTGTATTACCGGAGCGCTTTAATATGATGCCTTTAGAGATCCGCAGAAAGAGAATCGCTCTTTCGTTCTTATACAAATTATTAAACAGTGAAATTGACTGTACACATTTATTAAATCAGATAAAATTCTTAGTTCCGACATTTAATGTTCGTAATACCCGTATATTTTATTGTAATCGTCCCAATACAAGCATGCTGACTAGAGCCCCAATATATTATATGTGTTATACATTTAATGAACTGTGTGGTGACAATGTCGATTTATTTTTTGACTCTTTAGGTGTTATCACGAGGCGGGTTACCTGATATTATTTTTTTTTTCTATTTTTTGTTTGCGGTTCTATTAAGATTGTATAAGATTTTATTTCTATTTTTTTTTCTTTTTTCTTTGTTCACTAGGATGTTTGTGCTTTTCTGTAGCTCTTATAGAATATTAGTTTATACTTTATATCATATAATTTTGTTACATACATATATATATTTTTTATTTCCTGTAAGCTGTTGAAAATAAACGACTATTTATTTATTTATCGACGACTCTGAGCTAACCCAACACCTAACGAGATAGATCCACCTAACATTATTATATTAAAAAAGAATTAATTTTTTGTTAGAGGTAGATATACCATATTAGACTATTTAGGTCTTTTTAAATGAGTAAATAACATAGATATATGTTCATTTTTATATTCAGAAAAATGTTAAAATTGCGAATCAAACTAAAATATCTGATTTATCTGATTCGTAGGAAAGTCACTATAATGAGGAATTTCCGCATTTATGTTCAGAAAAGTATTTGGAATGGCAAACTAAACAAAATATCCGTGAAACTGATTTCAGGTACACCAAATATGGAAAATTCCTCGGAAAATCGAAATAATAAATTTGCGCTGAAACATTTTTGCATTTTTATGTTAAGAAAAATGTTCAAAATGCAAATCAAAGCAATTTTTTTATGTAAATGATTTCAAGTATTCTAAAGTGTAAAGAATTTACTCGGAATATGGAAATAAAAAAATTCTGCAGAAATATTTTGGCTATTAAGAGAAGCTTCTAGATGACAAAACTAGGTGGTTTCCTTATAACTGATTTCAGGTGAACGAAAGTTGATTCGGGACACCAAAACGTGAAGATCTCTAAAAACTTGGAAGGATGATTTTTCCACGATTACAATAGATTACCCTTTACGAGGAAACTACAAATGCGTTGGTTCACTAGTGACACAAGAACCTCATCATTAAAAAATCTATAGAAATTTAATAAGAGTTCTAAACATTTTTTAGTACATGCCACACTTTAATATTTTTCTTTTAATCAGATTTAAAAATTCAGTTGTTATAATGGCAATCAAATTTGTTTTACCTCTATCTGCTTTTGTAAAACATTGGCAGATTTGTGTGTTGTTTGTTAGATATATCCACTTTCTTGGCATTTTTAAATGTATAACTTTGTAAGGAAACTACTTCTTACATATATTTTTACGCTTCCGTTGTGGTTTAAATAACAATTATATACACAAAATAACTACCCCTACCATTGATCTTGAAAAACAAAACATTTTATTTTGTTCTGTTGTTACTCGAGTGATCAGGTGAGGACATTTTTTATTGTTATATTTCGTCAGCTAATAATATATATATATATATATATATATATATATATATATATATATATATATATATATGTGTGTTTTCATTCCGGGTGTACATCCGTTCACTACTGTCGTTCTCAAAAGAACAGTTTTGCTGACGTTTCGCCAAAATCACATTTGGCATTTTCGAAGCTTTCTTTCTCGCGTCCGAATAGAGACTGAAGTGTTGGTGACTGCGACGCTTCTTTGTATACCTCCTCGGGGCCGAAGGTTATATCTGCGCAGGCGTTGGTCGTTATTTATTTTTCCGGATGGTGCTGTTGTTGTTGCGCTAATTGCGCTTGAGTTTTTGCGATTTTAGATTTGTCGATTATTGTCTTCCATACTGTTGGTAGTTTTAATGATTCGTCCCTTTTATTTAAATCACCTTGCTTTTCAATTCCGAGTTTTTACAAATGAATCAGCTTTTTTCTACAGTTGGTTGCATAATTTCAGAAAAATTTTCATTTGTAAAAAAATCGACATTTCACTCGAATTACACGAGATATCGTTCTTGAAAAAAACGATATCCTATGAAGCCTAGATGTCAAATCGTTATATCCCAGTATTCCCATCGACGAAGCATTGGACAAGATTGCTATGAACGAGGATTTCCAAGCACATATAATAGAACTCTCAGAGCATTGCCTCAAAAATACTTATTTTTCTTTCAACGGGCAAATGTATAAACAAATGGATGGTGCTCCAATGGAGTCCTCGCTATCACCAGTAGTCGCGAATTTATTTATGATATACTTCGAGAAAGAAGCTCTTGAGAAAGCAAGTTAAAACCCAAATTATGGATTCGTTATGTGGATGACATATTTATTATATGGCAACATGGTCATGCAGAGCTCGAAAATTTCTGACTCACGTAAATTCAATCCATCCCAGAATACAATTTGACTCTAGAGTTAGAGGAAAACAACAAACTACCATTTTTAGATGTTTTGGTCACAAAACTGCATAACGGACATTTCGAATACACCGTGTATACAAAACCAACACATACAGACAGATTTAAATGCAAAATCACATCATCACCCAGCACAAATTCAAGCTGTGGCAAATGCTCAGATCTAGATCCGTGCGACTAACTGAAACACAGACGAGACAAAACGAACTTAAGGCAATATCTAGCTTTTAAAGAAAAATGGCTACACAAATCGCACCATAGAGAAAGCTAGGTTTCCCGAACAACGAACAACAAAAAATATGAACCGGGAAAGCAACGAGTAGTCTTACCATATGTAAAAGGCACAACAGACAGAATCGGAAGAATTCTGAGGAAACACAACATACAAACAATACACAAGCCACAAACAACTATAGGTAAACTACTGGAAACCCAAAAGACAAAATCAAACTGGAAAACCACGGAGTGTACAGTATTCCGTGCCAGGACTGTGAAAAGTTGTACGTAGGGCAAACTAACAGGCGAATATCAGCAAGAGTGGAAGAGCATAAACTCAGCATCAGAAATAAACAAACAACGTCAGCTTTATTCCTACATCATCAGGAAACCGGCCATAAAATAAATTTCGATGGGTGTAGGGAGATTGCCAATATAGAACATTATAAAACCAGAATAATCCGAGAAGCCATAGAAATTGAAAAGCAAGGTGATTTAAATAAAAGGGACGAATCATTAAAACTACCAACAGTATGGAAGACAATAATCGACAAAACTAAAATCGCAAAAACTCAAGCGCAATTAGCGCAACAACAACAGCACCATCCGGAAAACATAAATAACGACCAACGCCTGCGCAGATATAACCTTCGGCCCCGAGTGGGGGTATAAAAGGAAGCGTCGCAGTCTCCAACACTTCAGTTTCTCTATTCGGACGCGAGAAAAGAAGAGCTTCGAAAATGCCAAATGTGATTTTGGTGAAACGTGAGCAAAACTGTTCTTTTCAGAACGACAGTAGTGAAAATGGACGCACACCGGGAATGAAAACACATTTTATTTTTCCATACGTGAAGGAGTAAAAAATCAAAACATATATATATATATATATATATATATATATATAAATATAAATATATATAATAATTTTATTTATTAGACAATATTAC